>CM024763.1:56324196-56466620 GCA_014218235.1 Colocasia esculenta | reverse complement strand
CAATGACATAAATAATTATATTAAATAAATACCACAATACATACAAATCAAAGTATACATACCTCCTGCCAGTGGTGGATGTGACGGAACACCTCGTCCAAGCCCGTTAAACCGATAACGTGCTTAACCCGATTCCGTCTCCCACGAACGGGCCGAAGCCTCGCAAGGGAATACCACACACTAGTCCGTGAAAACACAAAGGAACACACCATTTTATATTTTATTTCACAAGTTTACATAGCCATATTTCCACAAAACTGAAAGAAAGTACAAGGGCCTGGGGCATACCCCGAGGTACAACTGAAGGAAGTAACCAACTAGACACACTACACTGCTGAAGGTGCTGACCCTGCACCGCTACGACGCGGCTCCGAACTGGATGACGGTCGAGAAACGTCCTCTTCGCTAGGGCTGTTCACTATTTGGTCCAAACCGAAAAACCGAACCGAACCGACCTCACTGTTCAGTTCGGCTTGGAGGACCTCACTATTCAGTTCGGTTTCAGGCTGGGAAACCGAATGAACCGAATATATATATATATAATTAATTATTACATATAAATAGAAAACCACGCGTAGCGCAGTGGTATGCGCTCTCTGGCGTGCGCGCCGCGCACTCTGCGCGCGTTGGCACGAGTTCGAGCCTCGCCAGCGCCTTGCAAAGATCCAATTTTTTGCCATTTTCCTGGTTTTTGTGCGCCCAGCGGCCAGTTTTGGCCAATTTCGGTTTGAACCGAACCTAACGGTTCGGTTCAGTTCGGTTCACCGAACCGAACCGTTGTACACCCCTACTCTTCGCCTTCACCTGTGGGGGTAGGGGTGAGCCTCGCTAGTCACTGGCTCAGTAGGGAACTCCCCCAACACCGAGCAAACCAAAAACACAGGTACGAAAGTAGTAAACTATACTAACAGTTTATAGCACAGCTAAGCAAGATATAAAGTTGTAAATATACTCACCGTCTGCCGACTACGTAAAACAACTATATTAATAAACGGCAAACCCAAATAGGTGTACGAGCTAAAGTAGAGTCCGCCACACTCGAGCCACGTGAACTGGTTCGCAACACCAGTGACTGACTCGGACAACACACACAGGTCTACCTCTCAGTCTCGCAGCCACGGAAGAAAGGTCCAGCTGCCGCTCCACGTGAAAAGGTCAAGCAACTGTGGAGACCAACTAAACACCACCACCTACGGACCACACGGTCACAGGCCCATGCCTGGCACCTCCAGAGACCCTAGCCTAGGCTCTCTAGAGTGAGGCACTGGAGAAGGACTAGCTGGGGACCAGTGTCGACTACTGGTGTCCGTACCCCCAACTACGAGCGCGCTACAAGTGACCAAAAGACAAGTACAAATGTCACTGTCCCACTGTCGTCTTTCCCTCAGTCGGACGTACAACTCAAACAAAGGAGTGAGGGTGTCCAGGTCAGATGACACAGACCTCGACGATACAACACAAGTACCGGGACAAAGCCTCGAGCTAACAGCCTGGCTCACAGAGAACCTGGGGCACCCAACTGGAGAGGTAACCACGGTAGGCATCGTACTACTCGCCACATATACAAAACCACGTGCACGTCACACAAACCACGTGAAGACTCACGTAACCTCGTGCACTAATAGTCCATTACACGTGAACACCACGTAAACACATAAAGAACTGGCTAACTGCGTACCCAATACGCTAGTCTCAGAAACCATGTGCACTAGGTGCACCACAAATACCAATGCATCGCTTAATATCGTTAAATATTCAATATAAAAACATTTAAATAAAAGCATGCTGGCGGCAACATCGACTGCCGTCGATGGGATATACACGGCAAGGTCTCTGGCCGTCTATCTCCCAGCTGAAGAACCTGGCGTCAATCGATATTTATGCCAAGATCCCCGGCTATCAGCTCACAGAAACCCTAGGCCTACTCCTCAGGTATTCTCGGCTCTAAAATCGACAGAAAAACACGAGGAAACACTTTCTCTAACATGCATGCATCTCAATCAAATTGAAATAACATGTTTCACTCGTTAAATTGCTCAAACCACCCATTTACCCCGCATGGATACCCTTACCCAAAAACATAATTAACATGTAGATCTACGCGTTCCAGATGCATTACCACGTCCTAAAAGAACTAAAGGGATCATTTCCTACCTCAAGACGCGTTTAGATTCCCTAAATCCTCCCGATCCGCACCAAACCCTCCGCGAGCTCCTACGGAGATTACACCTCGCTCCGGCGATTCCTGGCACAATTGGTCACCGCCACTCATTCCACGATCCCCTAACCAGCCTTTAGCAACCTTTAGAAGCAGTAGGGGTGCAAAGGCGTGAAAGTAGGGTGAAGAAGGGGGAGAATCCGAGTGAGGAAACTGTCCTCAGGTGACCCTATATTCTGCAGGTCGCACAGGTTGGCGTCAACCCTAATGTCGCTTAGAAAACCGCCACCATAAACGTCACAAAGTTTGACGTTAAGTTCATAAGTTGATGTCACCTTCAATGGACGTTAAACCAATCAATGACCACACCTGGCCGTTAACCCCTACTCAACTGCAGTAGGTCCTATTTTGTTTCAGGACCAAACCTGCCCAAACCTGCGCACACCACATGACCAAACCACACTGGCCTCACAAAGGCTACTACAACCATTACACACATGATCCATAAGGATCCGAAAAGCATGCAACGTTACATTAACTCGAATTCATACCACAATTCAAACATAAACAACTTAAATATACACATTTTTACAAGTACTATCATCTAAAAAGAAATACAAAACCTTATTCAAACAGATAGGGATACCCCTTAGCCATCTCCTCGCTAATTCCCAGGTATCCTCACCACCCAGCCTATTTTGCCATCGCACTTTAACTAACTCGATTTCTTTATTTCTCAGCTTCTTTATCTTTCGATCAGTGATCTGCACCGGATACTCTGGCATGGTCATATCCGCCTCAGGTCACCACCTTGGTAACTGATTATTTGAGCTGGATCTTCAATGCGCTTTCTTAACATAGAAACATGAAATATATCATGGACATTCGCAAAAGTTTATTTTGATAGAATTGTTCCATTGCATGGTATTCCGAAAACTATTGTGTCTGACAAAGATCCAAGATTTACTTCTGGTTTTTGGAGAAGTCTGCAAAAGGTAATTGGTACCGAGTTGAGATATAGCTCTGCTGTGTGGCGGACTCTACTTTAGCTCGTACACCTATTTGGGTTTGCCGTTTATTTAATATAGTTGTTTTACGTAGTCGGCAGACGGTGAGTATATTTACAGCTTTAATATCTTGCTTAGCTGTGCTATAAACTGTTAGTATAGTTTACTGCTTTCGTACCTGTGTTTTTGGTTTGCTCGGTGTTGGGGGAGTTCCCTATTGAGCCAGTGACTAGCGGGCTCACCCCTACCCCCACAGGTGAAGGCGAAGAGGACGTTTCTCGACCGTCGTCCAGTTCGGAGCCGCGTCGTAGCGGTGCAGGGTCAGCACCTTCATCAGTGTAGTGTGGCTAGTTGGTTACTTCCTTCAGTTGTACCTCGGGGTATGCGCCAGGCCCTTGTACTTTCTTTCAGTTTTGTGGAAATATGGCTATGTAAACTTGTGAAATAATATATAAAATGGTGTGTTCCTTTGTGTTTTCACGGACTAGTGTGTGGTATTCCCTTGCGAGGCTTCGGCCTGTTCGCGGGAGACGGAATCGGGTCAAGCACGTTATCGGTTTAACGGGCTTGGACGAGGTGTTCCGTCACAGTTCACGTGAACTGGTTTGCGACACCAGTGACTGACTCGGACAACACACACAGATCTACCTCTCAGTCTCGCAGCCACGGACGAAAGGTCCAGCTGCCGCTCCACGTGAAAAGGTCAAGCAACTGTGGAGACCAACTAAACACCACCACCTGCGGACCACACGGTCGCAGGCCCATGCCTGGCACCTCCAGAGACCCTAGCCTGGGCTCGCTAGAGTGAGGCACTGGAGAAGGACTAGCTGGGGACCAGTGTCGACTACTGGTGTCCGTACCCCCAACTACGAGCGCGCTACAAGTGACCAAAAGATAAGTACAACAGTCACTGTCCCACTGTCGTCTTTCCCTCAGTCGGACGTACAACTCAAACAAAGGAGTGAGGGTGTCCAGGTCAGACGACACAGACGTCGACGGTACAACACAAGTACCGGGACAAAGCCCCGAGCTAACAGCCTGGCTCACAGAGAACCTGGGGCACCCAACTGGAGAGGTAACCACGTTAGGCGTCGTACTACTCGCCACGTATACAAAACCACATTCACGTCACACAAACCACGTGAAGACTCACGTAAACCTCGTGCACTAATAGTCCATTACACGTGAACACCACGTAAACACATAAAGAACCGGCTAACTGCGTACCCAGTACGCTAGTCTCAGAAACCATGTGCACTAGGTGCACCATAAATACCAATGCACCGCTTAATATCGTTAAATATTCAATATAACAACATTTAAATAAAAGCATAATGGCAGCAACATCGACTGCCGTCGATGGGATATACACGGCAAGGTCTCTGGCCGTCTATCTCCCAGCTGAAGAACCTGGCGTCAATCGATATTGACGCCAAGATCCTCGGCTATCAACTGTCACAGAAACCCTAGGCCGACTCCTCAGGTATTCTCGGCCCTAAAATCGACAGAAAAACACGAGGAAACACTTTCTCTAACATGCATGCATCTCAATCAAATTGAAATAACATGTTTCACTCGTTAAATTGCTCAAACCACCCATTTACCCTGCATGGATACCCTTACCCAAAAACATAATTAACATGCAGATCTACGCGTTCCAGATGCATTACCACGTCCTAAAAGAACTAAAGGGATCATTCCCTACCTCAAGACGTGTTTAGATTCCCTAAATCCTCCCGATCCGCACCAAACCCTCCGTGAGCTCCTACGGAGATTACACCTCGCTCCGACGATTCCTGGCACAATTGGTCACCGCCACTCGTTCCACGATCCCCTAACCATCCTTTAGCAACCTTTAGAAGCAGTAGGGGTGCAAAGGCGTGAAAGTAGGGCGAAGAAGCGGGAGAATCCGAGTGAGGAAACTGTCCTCGGGTGACCCTATATTCTGCAGGTCGCACAGGTTGGCGTCAACCCTAATGTCGCTTAGAAAACCGCCACCATAAACGTCCACAAAGTTTGACGTTAAGTTCATAAGTTGACGTCACCTTCAATGGACGTTAAACCAGTCAACGACCACACCTGGCCGTTAACCCCTACTCAACTGCAGCAGGTCCTATTTTGTTTCAGGACCAAACCTGCCCAAACCTGCGCACACCACACGACCAAACCACACTGGCCTCACAAAGGCTACTACAACCATTACACACATGATCCATAAGGATCCGAAAAGCATGCAACGTTACAGTGGAGGTGTAGAAAAGGAAGTAATCTCCTCCCACTACCCTCTCCCTCCCACCTGAAGAAGTCGCACGTCGTCCTCAAACCATATCTTCAAGTGGTAATAAAATACATGCATATTCATCAAGTGGGAGAAAGAAAGATGTAGAATATTAGAATTTCTAGTAAAATTGTCTACCATTAATCAAACATTCTCCATTTCATCTTCAGATGCTGGGGATATATCAAATTCAGCATTGACATCTTCATTATCAGATTCATTTTGATCACTAGTATATTCCTCCTCATCGGAGTCCCCCAACTGTATTTTAGGTTGTTGTGGATCAACTTCTTCCAATATTGGCAGGCTCGTAGCACCACAATGTTTCACAATGACATGTCTGTAGACTACGTTTTCGCTCCCTTTTTTAGGGGGAGGACGGAGCAGAGGTCCACACGGATATCGGGATAAAAAGTGGCGAGATACACGGGACAAATTAAAAGAATAAAAAAGGGGCGGTGATAAAAATTAAAACGCCGTGATCGCCAGGTACATCGAGGGTACTAAAAGAGAAAAAGGCGGAGAAAAGGGGTACCTTTTTGCCTGTTTAAAATAGCGGGATTTGTGGGGGTGGGTTCTACCTCCTCCTTCCACCGCCGGCCGGCGAAGGAGATTTGGCTCGTGTGGTTACCTGACAAAAAAAGACAACAAAACACGTAAAAGAAGATCAGACTACGCGTGTAGTAAATGAACACAATAAAGAAAGACATAAAGGACATTAAAAAGGCGTAAACACACCTTTTGGAGGCGGAAATGAAAACCCCTAAATAAAACGGTACGGCGACTATGCACGTGTGTGCGATGTGATATATGTACTATCTAAAAAGGGAGTGGGAGGCCTAAAAGAAGGGAGAGAGATGGCGAGGAAGCCGATTCTGGACGGGCAGGATGACGGCGCCTCCACGTGGGGAACGGAACGGGGGATCGTCCAACGCTTCGGAATGTCGCGTACAGCACAACGGGACCTTCCAGACGATGGAGACGAAAGTCCGGGAGCGGAGGCGTTGCACGGGCAAAGCTTCACCGCTCAGGAAATGGGACTCCCTCTAAAACCTCTCTCTCTCTTTCCTCTCTCTAAAACCCGGACTCTCTCTTTCTAAAACCCAAGAAAAACCAACTCAAATGAAGCCTCTCCTCTGAAATGGGGTTCTGCGCAAGGCTTTAATGCTGGGAAAAATCGTGTCGAAAATAGCCGCCGTAATTAAAAGGGTGAATCGCGTCCACTCGACTCACCGCATTTAATAAAGTCGGCCTAATGTCCCATCACCTTGTCCAAACCGTGATGATTGCGGCGCACAACGATATTAGAATCGCGTCGGCCCTAATCACCGCGATTTAGAAAGTCAAATTGATTTGACTGGCATGACCGCATTCAGGCCCAAAAAGGCATCCACTAAAGGCATCGCGATTAACAACCGCCTGTAATTCTAATGGGAATTAAATGGCGGTTCAAAAACGCGACGCCCCTGCTGGGCGCGATTCAGACTCTGACATCTGACAATGGCCTGGCGCGTACAGGGCGGCTAAGAATCGCGTCGTACAACCACGACACGTTTCTTGATGCGACGTGTCCCTTGCCGTATGTCAGATCGTGCTCTGGCATGATACACCGCTTTAAAATCGCGGCGGGTGTGGACGCTATTCAACGTCGGTTATGCAGTGTGCTACAAAGGCGGTATCAGAATTGCGTCGGCTCAACCGTCGCGTTTATAGCGCCACAAAAGGCGTCGACTGTCCTGGACGCGATTTCAAACAGTGCCCAGACCCCTTTTCCAGGATTTTTTCTATCTTTTCTAAAAAGCCCTAAAATGTAGGGAAAACAGGGAATTACTTTAAAAAATTAATTAAAGACAGTCACTTTCGAGGCGTTACAGTGCAACCTGAAACTTGTCCAATTTTGGGAACATTGGCGTGTCTACAGATGCCTCGCCTTGGCGTTTGCTTTGTAAGGGAGTGAAGCGGAATGACGCGAAATGCAGTGAACAAGGTGGCGTAAATGAAGCGGAATGAAGCGAAACAACTGAAAAGCAAATGCCAAGGTGTAATGAGACACGCCCTGTTGCGGCTCATGACTGGAGCTGTTCATCAGTTCACAATAAAGCTGCTCTTCAGAAAAACTCTTGGAGAAAGCTCATCAATCAAAGACGGGTAAAGCAAAAGAAAAAGACAAAGATCAACTTCCAGCGTCGGGGAAGTACCTAATGGACACAATCTATTAGGTTTCACCATTGGGGGCGTCTGCCCGGCCTCAGGTGGATCTGGGAAGTAAAGTAAATGAAATGACAAGGATCTGAGATCGAGGAATTTTTCTCCAAAAGAAGATCTTCAAACAACAATATGGTGAATTGAGTACTAGACTCGGAGTGGAATGACTCAGGTTGCTTTGGCATTGAAGGACCAAGTGACTATCTTTAATTAACATTTCAAGTAATTTTCCTGTTCTTCCTGTGTGATGCATGCTGGGCGAAAAGAAAGATTAAAGCAAACAAAAATATATGATAATCAAGGATAATATTGTTGTACTACAGGGGTCAGGACACCGGAAGGAACCGTCGTCCCCCCGTAGTGCAAACGGCCTATCCTTGAAGGCAAGAATTCTCTGGAATTATCCTTGTTTATGGCAGTGAAGGGGAACTCAAACTCCAGATTCATCAGACTCTCAAGGTCCTTGATATGCTCTAGTAAGTATACCGTATAGTAAAATGCACTGTACATAACATCGATGGAGGCTGTCGAGGATATGCGCGTTCTTGCAACGTGGCAAACATCTTGAATCTTGTACTTGCGACAAAACACATTAGTTTACAAAAAGCATGACAGTTCAAAATCGCGTCCAGTACACCGGACGCCTTTAAGCATGTAAATTGCGACAAAACACATTAGTTTACAAAAAGCATGACAGTTCAAAATCGCGTCCAATACACCGGACGCCTTTAAGCATGTAAATCGCGACGACTGCTGTGGACGCGATTTACAGGTGCGAGCCAGAACTCAAAATTTTCACTTTTTCTGCCTCTTTGGATGTAAGGGAGAGTGGGGATGCTTCTAGATATTGGTGAGTCATCAAACCCACTTTTCCAACACTTCTTCCAAACCTTTCACACATCAACCTCCACACATCCTCATCCTCAATCTCTCACTTACTCCTCTCACACTCACTCTTTCTACCCCAAGGCTCTAAGAGGAGAAAGGAAAGGAGATTGGTGGAAATGGAGCATGGGGCCCTTCTTCCTCCATGGGATCAAGAGGGGGCAATTTCAAAAGGTTGAGTCAAGTAGATGGTCACATAAGCAAGCTTATCGAAGCAAATGTGGTAAGTAGTTTGATCTTTTTAGGCTGATTTGTGCTTTGCTAAGCTTGATTAGCATGTTCTTGACGTTTTTTTTTATTATTATTATTAACTCAACTCTCGTGATTGAAGGATTACCCGCTCTTCCCGGGGAACCGACGCTTCATGCATCTGCCATGGCTTCAGCAACTTACCTCGAACATCACTCTAGACATGACCAATGTTCTTAAGCGATGGGGAATCAATAATCTCGCAGTTCATGCGAAGAAGTATCACGAGGTACATCTCGACTGGGCAGCCATGGGAGCGTTGGTTGAGGTATGGCATCCCCAGACCCACACCTTCCTCTTTAAAAGCTTTGAAGCAACTATTCTTTGAAGAGGTCGAGGTGTTCCTAGGCCTCCGGCGGATGAAAACAAGGCGACGAAGATGAAATGATGATCGCGTCGAGAAGCTACACCAGCAAATCTGTTCTCGAAAGCTTTATGGATGCAAAAGTGGCTTATGAAATGCGCACCGACAAAGGCATCCACCTTCAAAAGCTGGCGGTTTGGACGATGCGGGAGCTTGGAGAAGCTGAGGATGATGAAGATTTGGAGCGGCGATGAAGGGCTTCGCCATCTGCGTGGTAGGGGCAATCCTCTTCCTGTCAATAGACAACATGCTATAGCCAGATCAGTTGGGGGCAGTATGTGCCATTTGAGAGGGTGAAAGATTAGGACCGGCTGTCCTTGCCTTCCTTTACAGTGGACTCACAGCGTCAAGCCTAGGTAGGCCCCTGTTGGATCTATGCTATTATTTCTGCTGGGCTGACCTGCACTTGAAATCCATTTGAGCACGAGGTTTCCACTCGTTCGGATCTTTTCCAAAGTCCGCTGAAGCATTTACAACATTATTGGCCTGGAAGGGCGAGTAGCAAACCGCACGCCACAACTGAAGAACTCGAGTGGATTGCGTGAATACCTTCGAGATATGCCGGGAAGAGCGTTCATCTGACCCGGCACCATCCCGAATCGGGAGTTGAAAGCAGGCTGCGCCCGGTGTGACGACCCTCATATACCGGTACGGTTATACCAACCCACGTCGGTATAGCAAGAGTCCTCACAGTGGGACATTTACCCAAACGATACAAACAGCTGAGATACACGCGAATATACACAGAGTAGCGGAAGTAAAAGACAACTGTCTCCATTCATTCATCATCCACATTTACATACATGAAGTTTGAATTAACAATAAGGAACTAAAAGTTCACATAATTAAATTGCTGAAACTTAAATACATAATGTCCACACTTATACATCCTTCTCATAATAACTCTAATACAATGTTCAAATTACATACTATGAAATGCACAAGTCACAAGGAAACTCCAAAGTCTAATCTCCGCGCTCGGAGTCCGTCTCCACTGTCTCCTCCAACGGTGCCACGTCACCAACTACACCTGTACGCCGAAGCAAGGAGTGAGTCCAAGGACTCAGCAAGCAACACTACTCATAACATCCACGTATAAGTCATAGGGTTTCTACATGCACATTCAACATTACAACACATGGCATGCTAATCATTCGAAGGTTTCAACCTATCATGAAAGTTTTACAAGTTTGTACATAGATCATGCTTTCAGATTTTTAAGGATAAACTTTACCTATCACATGCTCTCTATTCAATTTACTCATGAAATTTTGTCTTTAAAGAACCGAGACATGAGAGCTACCCACATGAACATTGTGCATACATGAAAAGAAAACACGACTAGCATGGATCCTACACGTTTTAAACACATACATAGACATTTTCACATGCTTAAGTTGCTGGTTTCACATGGTTTAACGGCTGTAAACCTACACATGAGAGCTACAATGTTGCTTAAAACCAATCATGTGAATAACCAATCATGCTATTTGCACACGTGCTCATTAATTATCCCTAACATGGATTCTAGCATTTTTGCACACATACACATGATGATAACAACATGAATTTACTGATTTCACATGGTTTCAGATTTGTCTCACATGGATTTCAACACATATTTCCACATTTAGAATTTCACATTTTCTTTACACAAGTTTTCTCTTTCACATGGTTCACTTTGCACATACACATTCACATGGTTCACTTACACATTTACACATGGACACATACACATTACACATTTCACATTACACATTTTAGGTGCCGTGACACATAGTCCAAACCACCAAAGAAGGACATATACACATCACATTACACATAGACGCCATCTAGGCATTCCAATGGCGACTCTTGGACTGCGCAGACCGGAGAACAAGTCTCCACCCTAACCAGTGGTACTTGTCCACCTCCAGGATTTCCCCCTAATGCCCTTAGGGTCACTTACACATTGAACTTTCTCAGGGGGACTTTTCCCTGATACAGCTCCACTGCCCTCTACGGAAGCAGTGTCACATTGGCACAGTTACACTTTACACATTTTACCGATTTTACACATGGTTTACACATTCACTTTTCATCTCATTCACTTTCTCACTCACATGCATTCTCTGTTTTTCCTAACATGGCACTACAGAATTTCAGGAGTTTAACACACAGCAAATGCACTAATCAAGTTAGGTTTAAGCAATATCTAATCACATTACGATAACATACATAGATTATTGCATTTTCATGAAAATACATAACTCTTATATACTGGTCCAAATGACCTGAAATTTTAACCACATGCTGTTTTCGGGTTCTAGATCATACACTCAATTTTCAGATTTTTCTGAGCTAAATGGAATTTACAGTAAATAGAACACCTATTTAGCATGCCATTCACAATTTAAGTTGATATGGACTTATACACAAGTCAAAATTCTAGAAGCTACTGTCTGAACAGAGATTACCATTGTATGCATGATTTGAGAATACAGAATTATCCTAAATCATACAATCGCAGATCAATCACCACAATCCATTCTTGCATGTCTTTCTATTTACCGAACCGAATTTTATTGCAATTTAACAAGCATGGACAATTTATCACCAAATTGGGCATACATCTACTGACCTACTAATCTTCATGATCTGACAAAACTAGGCATTCAGACTAATCCTAATCATGAAACATAAATTGGCAAGATTATCACAATTCATGCTTACAAGTTCATGGGATACACTTTTCTAACATCCACCACCACACATCACACTCATCCACACACCACAATTAACAATACATAGTGTATAGGGTTACCATATATCCTCATCACGGAAACCATACCGAAAATAATGTATAGGAAGGGCAGAACAGGTCACTGTTCTGTCCAGAGGAACTTGGCGGCGGTCTCTGGCCGCTGACTCAGGGTCAGCAGCATGGTCGATGGACGCCAAGCATGATCTCGGCGTCCATTGACCTTGCCGTCAATGCAGGTCTGTGCAGAAACACAGACCCGAGCTCTCAAACTTGGGTGAATGGGAGGGTCTAGGACTCGAGGAAAATCCATAAAAATAATAGAAACGACCTAGACACATACGGGAACATCATGGATAGGTCACTTGCCTTTAAAAATGCTACAAGGGATCAAATGCTCGGAGAAGCCCTCCTTGGGCAGTCCCAAGAAGGTGCAGAACCTCCTCCTAGATCTCTTCCTCCGGGCTCCTGGATGATCTCCACCCAAGGGGATGTCGGGGAAGCCTCCTCCTTTGATCCAGCTACCTTCTTGAAGCAGTAGATCTCCGGAAGAATCTTCAGGTTGGGGAATTTTTGTGTTCCAAAGTGGGGTTTCTCACAGTTTTCTTCTAGGGTTCCTTCTCTCTTTTTCTCTTGCAATAGGGTGAAGAGAGGCTGGGGAAGGGAGCTCCGGGGTTCACATGTAGGAGAGACCTCTCTCCCACTCTTTGGGTGAGTTGACAGCCCTCAGAGCCATTGGGACAGCCCCCAATGGCTGGCTTTCTTGTTTCAGAAGCTCTGGCTCTGCTGCGCATGCAGGCCAGAGAGATGGCGTCCATATCGCTGGACGCCAGGATAGTGTTGGCGTCCATGTCTGGACGCTGACACCACCTAAACGCTAGGGGTGACGCCAAGATGGCCTTCGGCCAGAAGTTTAAAATATGCAGAAAACCATGCATACCATGCGATATATATGCAATATGTATCGGTATTAATCCATACTATCACCATGCAATACATACATTATTATATTTAATATAAACACATGCACACGTACTTGTACTAATTAATACGTACGTAAATATGTACATACATACACAAGCACAAATATACACACATAAATACAAATAATGCGAAGGAAATTCGAGGGCCTTACACCCTCTCCCCTTAAAGAAACTTCGTCCTCGAAGTTAGAACGACACTACTCAAACAAAAGGGGATACTTCTTCTTCATCGCATCCTCAAGCTCCCACGTAGCCTCCTCACGTGAGAAGTTCCGCCATAGAACTTTCACCGACGCGATACTCTTGTTCCGGAGGTGCTGAACCTTCGGTCAAGAATGGCTACTGGTTGCTCGACATACGAAAGATCTGGCTGGATCTCCACTGGCTCATGACTAATCACATGAGACGGATCTCGGACATACTTCCTGAGCATAGATACGTGGAATACCGGGTGAACGCTAGCCAAAGCTTGGGGTAATGCTAGCTCTTACGCCACGCTGCCCAAACGTTTGAGAATTCATATGGGCCAATGAATCTAGGGCTTAGCTTGCTATGCCTGCCAAATCTGACAACACCTCGAGTAGGCGATATCTTCAAGAAGACATGATCGCCAACCTCGAACTCCAAATCCTTCCTTCTATTGTCGGCATAACTCTTCTGCCTATCCTGTGCCGCAACAAGCCTTTCCTGATAAGCTGGATCTTATCCGAAGTTTCCTGAACTAACTCCAGTCCGATCAACTGCCTATCACCAGTCTCCTCCCAACATAAAGGAGATCTGCAGGGCCTACCATACAACGCCTCGAATGGAGCCATACCAAACTAGCATGAAAGTTGTTGTTGTATGCGAACTCCACAAGAGGTAAATGACGCTCCCAATCATCCTTCCAATCCAGAACACACGCTCTCAATATCCTCGAGCGTCTGGATAGTCCTCTCGGACTGTCCATCAGTCTGGGGATGAAACGCCGAACTAAGCTTCAGCTCCGAACCTAACGCATCCTGAAGACCCTTCCACAATCTCGAAGTAAATCTCGGATCTCGATCCGAAATGATCGACTTCGGCACACCATGCAATCTAATGATACCGCTAACATACAATCTAGCTAAACTCTCTACTGACTGCTTCTTCTTCATAGGCAAGAAATGAGCAGTCTTCGAGAATCTATCTACAACTACCTAAATCGAGTCATTGCCCCTTCTAGATCGAGGCAACCGATACGAAATCCATAGTGACAGCTTCCCACTTCCACACTGGATATCCATCCTCTGCATAAGGCCGGATGGCCGCTGCGCCGGCTTTTCACCTGCTGACATACTAGACATCTAGACACATAATCCGCAACATCTTCTTCATGCCGGACCACCAAAATGATCTCTTCAGGTCTTGATACATCTTAGTGTTACCCGGATGAATAGAGAATCGCGATCTAGAGCCTCCGCTAACACATGCTCACGGACATTTACATATCGGGGACACAAACACGGTGCTGAAATCTAATCACACCGTCCTCATCACGAGCAATGCCCGCCTTACCCACTAACTCTAACAATCTAGGGTCGGCTTTCTGCTGCTCAATCACCTCATCCAAGATTGAGGATCTAAGGGATAGCTGGGCTATAAAAGCCTGACACAGCGATGGCTCTAACTCGGTCATAGAGCATGCTGCATCCTCCAACATCTTCAATCATGCTGGAGCGAAGACCTCTTTCTACTAAGAGCATCTGCTACGCGTTCGCCTTTCCAGGGTGATACTGAAGGTCGAAGTCATAGTCCTTCAAGAACTCAATCCATCTCCTCTGCTCAGGTTAATTCCTTTTGGGAGAAAAGATACTTCAAGCTCTTGTGGTCGGTAAACACCTCAAATCTGACACATAAAGATAGTGCCTCCAGATCTTTAGTGCATGAACCACAGCTGCTAGCTCCAGGTCATGAGTCGGATAGTTCCTCTCATGCTCCTTCAACTGACGAGAAGCATAAGCCACTACCCTCTCTTGCTGCATGAGCACGCACCTAAACCAATGAGACGCATCCGTATAAATGGCAAAACCCTCTAGACCACTAGGCAATACCAATACCGGAGCAGAAGTAAGCTTAGCCTTCAATAGCTGAAAGCTACGCTCACATGCCTCAGACCATACGAACTTCTCACCTTTCCGGGTCAGCTTGTCAAAGGGGCGGCGATGGATGAGAAACCCTCAATGAATCGCCGATAATAACCAGCTAACCCAATGAAACTACGAATCTCCGAAGGAGTCTTGGGAATCTCCCAATCCATAACTGCCTGGCCTTCGCTGGATCAACTGCAACACCAGCGCGGAGATGACATGCCGAGGAAATGAACCTCGCGCAACCAAAAATCGTACTTGCTGAATTTTGCATACAGCTGTGCTCACGAAGAACCTCTAACACTAACCTCAGATGCTGACGGTGCGTGGCCTCATCGGAGAGTAGACCAAACACATCGTCAATAACACTACGACAAAGCTCTAAATACGGACTAAACACCCGGTTCATGAGATCCATGAACGCTGCAGGGGCGTTGGTCAATCCGAAGGGAAGGACCAAGAACTCATAATGTCCATAACGGGTTCTAATGCCGTCTTGGACACATCCTCACTCCTAATCCTCAACTGATGATAACCAGATCGCAAGTCAATCTTGGAAAAGACTGATGCCCTCGCAACTGGTCAAACAAATCATCAATCCGAGGTAAGGGATACCTGTTCTTCACAGTCACTTGGTTCAACTTCCTATAATCAATGCACAACCGAAGTGACCCGTCTTTCTCTTGACGAATAATACAGGTGCGCCCCAAGGGGAAACACTAGGGCGAATGAATCCCTTTCAAGCAATTCTTGCAATTGCTTCCTCAACTCCGCTAACTCTGCAGGTGCCATCCTATATGGGGCCTTTGAGATAGGAGAGGTGCCTGGAAGCAACTCTATAGTGAACTCTATCTCCCTATCCGGTGGCAATCCAGACAAGTCATCGGGAAAGACATCTGGAAAATCCTGCACCACTCTCGATCTCTGCAAGAGTCAGTGACGAACTAGCATCGGGTACTAGCATAACGCTGGCAAGAAATGCGTCACAGCCCTTGTTCACCATGCGCATCGCCTTCATGGCAGAGATAACTAACTTTCCCGCTAAGTTTTTGGCAAGGGATGAGAGAACTCGTCCTCACCAGGAATGCGGAAAACAATCTTCTTCCTACGACAATCCACTAACGCATAGTGCTCCTCTAGCCAATCCAGACCAAGAATACAATCATAGTCCTTCATCTTTAGCAAGAAGAAACACCATCTAGGAATCTATCCTCAATGCACACAGGTAACGACGGAATGCACTTCCTAGTCGATACCGTACCGCAGGGGTGTGCACAGACAAAGGGACCTCTAACTCCTCAGACTCTATGCCTGACTCTAGGGCTAACTACCTAGCGAACCGCTCGGAAATGAACGAGTGAGTAGCACCCGTATCAAACAAAACTCGAACGTGCACACCGAAAAGCAAAATCGTACCTTCGGTGACATGCTCCGCCTGCTCGGCGTCCTCGCGAGCTTTCTCGAGGCTTCCTGGTCTCCCTGTAGCTGGCGCGGCTGCGCTACTACTGGTTGCTGGCGCTCCACGCTGAGCTCCCTGCTGAAGTCTTGGGCAATCTTTGATCTTGTGGTCGCTGCTCCCACACTTCAAGCATCTACCCGCTACAAACAAACACTCGGTACCACCGTGTGTCTTCCCGCAATGGGGACACTCTCTCTTCACACCAGGGGAACGTATAGAAGGTACCTGAGAGTTGCTGACTGTCACTGGTTTCTGCGGTGTCTGGTACACCATTCTTCTTATCTTGCCGCTGAAATGCCGCTGCTGGCCTCTTCTGCGAAGCCTTCTTCTCCTCAAGATATTGCTCCATTTCTCCCTCCTGTCTGCAGGTAGCACTGAGGGCCTCATCTAGCGTACGGTGGTTAACGCCACGAGTCTCGTCCGCAGTGATGGCTTGAGTCCCATCACGAACTTCTTCGTCTTCCTGCGCTCATCCTCTATGATATGCGGTGCATATTTAGAAAGTTCAGAAAACCTTGCCTCGTATTCCAGCACGGCATGGAGCCTTGCGTCAGGGAGAGAAATTCCTGCTCCATTTTGTCCTGGATATGCTCTGGGATGAACTTGGCTCGGAAGAGTCTCACGAACGCGTCCCACGTCACGTCTACTGCTCCGTCCTCAAAGCGTGTACGTAGTAGGGAGGACCACCATACATCAGCTCTCTCCTGCGATACACCTCATAGCACCAACTAACAAATTCTAACTTAACAAACAACATACAAGCATAAACTAAAGCATACCTGTAGCATGTAGGTGGCTAATGTCACCTTATCCTCATCAGGGCACCTGATGGCTCGGAAGATTTTCTCTGTCTCCCTTACCAGCTTTCCGCCATTAATGGATCACTCTCCCCCTTAAAAGAGGGTGGGGTCATCCTCTTGAATCGCTCCATGATGGGAGGCACCATGGTCCTGAGCTGGGGCCTGAGCCTGCTACATTAAACAATAAACAATATACGATAAACACAATATCATGCAATTAACTAGCAAACTACCAATGTTTCATTATTCTACCTGGGCCTCCAACTGGGCCTGGAGTGCTGCTGGGGTAGAGCCTGCGTCTGCATAGCTGCACCAGACCTTGCATGAATACTCAGTAGTCCACGGGCGGCGGTGGGGGAAGTACAGGGCCTCGCGGTGCCGGGGCCTGTTGCTCCGCCTGCTCATCACGTCGCGGCTCGTCCTCACGGGCGGTGCTCCACCACGCCTACCTCTCGAAGCCATGGCTGTAATAAAATTTCAGCCACCATTAGCGCTAGGTTACTACATTTTCTAACCATTTTCTTATCTATTTTTCACTTCTTATTAGGTTTTCTACACATGTGGATATACTTAGCATGCAATGGGGATGAGAACTTAGGTAATTCATGTGCAATCTCAACCAGTTTCTCTGATACCAATTTCTGTGACGGCCCTCAATATACCGGTACGGTTTATACCACCCACGTCGGTATAGCAAGAGTCCTCACAGTGGGACATTTACCCAAACGATACAAACAGCTGAGATACACGCGAATATACGACAGAGTAGCGGAAGTAAAAGACAACTGTCTCATTCATTCATCATCCACATTTAACATACATGAAGTTTGAAATTTACAATAAGGAACTAAAAGTTCGCATAACTTAAATTGCTGAAACTTAAATACATAATGTCCACACTTATACATCCTTCTCATAATAACTCTATACAATGTTCAAATTACATACTATGAAATGCACAAGTCACAAAGAAACTCAAAGTCTAATATCCGCGCTCGGAGTCCGTCTCCACTGTCTCCTCCAACAGTGTCACGTCACCAATACACCTGTACGCCGAAGCAAGGAGTGAGTCCAAGGACTCAGCAAGCAACACTACTCATAACATCCACGTATAAGTCATAGGGGTTTATATGCACATTCAATATTACAACACATGGCATGCAAATCATTCGAAGGTTTCAACCTATCATGAAAGTTTTACAAGTTTGTACATGGATCATGCTTTCAGATTTTTAAGGATAAAACTTTACCTATCACATGCTCTCTATTCAATTTACTCATGAAATTTTGTCTTTAAAGAACCAAGACATGAGAGCTACCCACATGAACATTATGCATACATGAAAAGAAAACACGACTAGCATGGATCCTACACGTTTTTAAACACATACTAGACATTTTCACATGCTTTAAGTTGCTGGTTTCATAGGTTTAACGGCTGTAAACCTACACTGAGAGCTACAATGTTGCTTAAAACCAATCATGGGAATAACCAATCATGTTATTTGCACACGTGCTTATTAATTATCCTAACATGGATTCTAGGCATTTTTGCACACATACACATGATAATAACAACATGAATTACTGATTTCACATGGTTTCAGATTTGTCTCAACATGGATTTCAACAACATATTTCCACATTTAGAATTTCACATTTTCTTTACAAAGTTTTCTCTTTCACATGGTTTCACTTTGCACATACACATTCACTGGTTCACTTACACATTTACACATGCACACATACACATTACACATTTCCATTACACATTTTAGGTGCCGTGACACATAGTCCAAACCACCAAAGAAGGACATATACACATCACATTACCATAGACGCCATCTAGGCATTCCAATGGCAAATCTTGGACTGTGCAGACCGGGAGAACAAGTCTCCACCCTAACCAGTGGTACTTGTCCACCTCAGGATTTCACCCTAATGCCCTTAGGGTCACTTACACATTGAACTTTCTCAGGGGGACTTTTCCCTGATACAGCTCCACTGCCCTCTACGGAAGCAGTGTCACATTGGCACAGTTACACTTACACAATTTACCGATTTTACACATGGTTTACACATGTCACTTTTCATCTCATACACTTTCTCACTCACATGCATTTCTCTGTTTTTACTAACATGGCAATACAAAATTTCAGGAGTTAACACACAGCAAATGCACTAATCAAGTTAGGTTTAAGCAATATCTAATCACATTACGACAACATACATAGATTATTGCCTTTTTCATGAAAAATAATAACTCTTCATATACTGGTCCAAATGACCTGAAATTTTAACCACATGCTGTTTTCGGGTTCTAGATCAGACACTCAATTTTCAGATTTTTCTGAGCTAAATGGAATTTCAGTAAATAGAACACCTATTTAGCATGCCACTCACAATTTAAGTTGATATGGACTTATACGCAAGTCAAAATTTAGCAAGCTACTATCTGAACAGAGATTTCCATTGTATGCATGATTTGAGATTACAGCACTATCCTAAATCATACAATCGCAGATCGATTACCACAAGCCATTCTTGCATGTCTTTCTAATTACCGAACCGAATTTATTTGCAATTTAAACAAGCATGGACAATTTACCAAAATTGGGCATGCATCTACTGACCTACTGATCTTCATGATCTGACAAAACTAAGGCATTCAGACTAATCCTACTCATGAAACATAAATTTGGCAAGATTATCACAATTCATGCTTACAAGTTCATGGGGTACACTTTTCTAACATCCATCACCACACATCACACTCATCCACACACCACAAATAACAATATACATAGTATATAGGGTTACCATATATCCTCATCACGGAAACCATACTGAAAATAATGTATAGGAAGGGCAGAACAGGTCACTGTTCTGTCCAGAGGAACTTGGCGGCGGTCTCTGGCCGCTGACTCAGGGTCAACGGCATGTCGATGGACGCCGAGCATGATCTCTGCGTCCATTGACCTTGCCGTCAATGCAGGTCTGTGCAGAAACACAGACCCGAGCTCTCAAACTTGGGTGAATGGGAGGGTCTAGGACTCGAGGAAAAATCCATAAAAATAATAGAAACGACCGACACATACGGGAACATCATGGATAGGTCACTTGCCTTTTAGAAAATGCTACAAGGGATCAATGCTCGGAGAAGCCCTCCTTGGGCAGTCCCAAGAAGGTGCAGAACCTCCTCCTAGATCTTCTTCCTCCGGGCTCCTGGATGATCTCCACGCCAAGGGGATGTCGGGGAAGCCTCCTCCTTTGATCCAGCTACCTTCTTGAAGCAGTAGATCTCCAGAAGAATCTTCAGGTTGGGGAATGTTGGGTTCCAAAGTGGGGTCCTCACAGTTTTCTTCTAGGGTTTCCTTCTCTCTTTTTCTCTTGCAACAGAGTGAAGAGAGGCTGGGGAAGGGAGCTCCGGGGTTCACATGTAGGAGAGACCTCTCTCCCACTCTTTGGGTGAGTTGACAGCCCTCAGAGCCGTTGGGGACAGCCCCCCAATGGCTGGGCTTTCTTGTTTTAGAAGCTTCTGGCTCTGCTGCGCATGCAGGCCAGAGAGATTGGCGTCCATATCGCTGGACGCCAGGATTAGTGTTGGGTCCATGTATGGACGCTGACACCACCTAAACGGCTAGGGGTTGACGCCAAGATGGCCTTCGGCCAGAAGTTTAAAATATGCAGAAAACCATGCATACCATGCGTATATACATGCAATATGTATACGGTATTATATCCATACTATCACCATGCAATACATACATTATTTATATTTAATATAAACACATGCACACGTACTGTACTAATTAATAGTACGTAAATATGGACATACATACACAAGACAAATATACACACATAAATACAAATAATGCGACGGAAATTGGAGGGCCTTACACCCGGTGTGGATCTCGCTTGATCGGGGCGTCGGATTTGTATTATACAACCCGCACCGATGCCCTCCCAAAGGCTCGCTCGGCGCGTGTTCGAAGGGCCGTCTCACATCCCGCCCATCAAACACCGGAAGCTTGGCACAAACAATGACGGGGAAGAGGCGAATACAATTAAAACCCTCTGGAAGGTGTGTAATTTTCGGAGGCCGCTCCAAGTGAGAGAGAAAATGAGAGTGAAAAAGTGAATTATGTACGGAGTGTTGAAGAAGAAACTCCGATCTAAGGGGAGCTCCGGTCCCGAATAGGAGTCTGGATGTAAATATTTGGGAGACAAGTTATGAATAAATAAAAAGGTTTAGTTTTGGTTGTGCAAAATGGTGGATCTTGAATGTGTAAGTCTTGAACAACGTGAAGTGTGTTGCACAACAACTCAAATAGCCTGCCTGAAAAATGCTCTGCTGGGATACTGGATAGAATCGCGTCAGGGGCAGCCGCCGTCTAAATCTGCTTTAAAACGCGTCCATCCAAGCCGGCGCGTTTAAGAGTAAATCGCGACGATTGTCGCCGATGCGAATCAGAAATCCAAATCCCCAAAGTCTGCGCGTGCAGAGCCTGTACTGCATCATGATTACCTCTGAATCACGGCGAAAGGGACCGCCGCGTTTCAAATTTCAAAATTCGCACGCCTGACAAATCTGTCAGGGGTCATGATGACTTTTGAATCGCGACGAAGAGGGCCGACGCCTTCATTGATGGCGGTTCGAAATCCGTGTCGGCTGGACTGGACGCGGTTCAGGATGCTGCTAAAGCGCGGCAGGAGTGATGGACGCCTTTCTAAAAGACGGTTCGAGATTCGCGGCGGCTGCACTGGACGCGATTAAAGATCGTCTTCAAACCGTCGGGCGCCTTCTTCTCCGGCGCCTCTTCCTCTTTCTCTCATTCCCTCTTACTCTCGCTCTCTCATCTCTCTTCCTCTCTCAAACTCTCAAACTCTCACCCTCTTGTTCTCATCCTCTCTCTCTCCCTCGATCATTCCCTCGATGGAAAAGAGGGTAGTTGCGAAGCGGCGTCGGGGTTCCGGTGAGGAGGGTCCGGCGGAGGAAACACCGGCCTCGTCGAGCGGCAGCTCGACGGAGGTGGCCGCCGGCACCGAGCTTGCGCCGTGCGGCGGCGGAGGAAGGCGGCGGCGGTGATGGCACAGAGGGGGCGGCGACGGGCGGCGACGGTGGCGTGCCAGAAGGAATGGCGGAAGCGGCGGCCGAGGAGGAGGAGGGGTCGGTGGGCGACCCG
Organism: Colocasia esculenta; assembly: GCA_014218235.1. Classification (NCBI taxonomy): domain Eukaryota; kingdom Viridiplantae; phylum Streptophyta; class Magnoliopsida; order Alismatales; family Araceae; genus Colocasia; species Colocasia esculenta. Next base: position 56,444,198 of record CM024763.1, on the reverse strand, counting down.
GCGAAGAGGAAGCAAGGACGGGATCTCCCAGCCCGTCCGGACTCGGTAAGTGCCCTTCATCATTCATTTCGTGTGAGAAGAGAGGGGAGGCGGCCGCCAGTCGCCGGGAAAAAGGGAGGCATGAATCGCGTCCAGTTTAGACGACGCGATTCATGTCCTCAAATCGCGTCGTCACAAGGCGTCGCGATTTTAAACTGAATCACGACTACTCAAGTGGACGCCATTTAAAAGTTGAATCACGACGGCTGTTCTAGACGCCTTCTTGCCAGAACTGATTGTTTGACCTGACTTTGGTGTTTCTGTGCTTTTCAGGTATAATGAGGCCGCGGACGATGTGGCCGCTAGTTGTGGCAGCATATAGAGGGCTCCCGGACTTCTAGAAGGAGAGGGTCCGGGAGATGGGTTTCGGCTCGATCTTGGAGATCGAGCCGTTCTTCATTGACCTCCTCTCATTCAGGTAGTATGGGAAAGGTGGGACCGGGCCAGCCGGGCGTTCCTCTTCCGTGGGGGACATGGTGCCCAGTCTAGAGGATGTGGCCCGCATCACTGGGCTAAGGGTGGAGGGGGAGGGCGTGACGGGGGTCACTTACGCCGATTACATAGACCTGGCACAGGACCTCCTGGGTTTAGAGCCCACGGAGATGACTTGGGGCGATCGGAGAGTGGTCGGCCGAAGTAGCACTTTTAGGATCATTGGGGCTGGCCAAGGTGAGGCAGCGAGCAGATGAGCTCCTACCAGACTTCGTGGTGCAGGCAGCAGGGTTGGCCAGGGTAGCGTACGGCCAGGACTATACGGAGATGGAGGAGGTGGACAGGGACCTTCGCAGGTTCCTAGTATTCTTCTTTGGAAAGATGTTGTTCACCACCAAGGGTGACGGCATCCATTGCCAATTCTTGGAGATACTAGGAGACCTGGGGAGGGTAGGCAGGTACGCCTGGGGTGCTGCACTGCTGGCGCATACCTTCGCCGACCTCTCCACCGGCACCAGCCGCGAGACGACTGTGGGCGGATTCAGCCTTTATTCAGGTATGATTTTTAAATTTAAACTCCATTATGAATTATCTTTAAATTTCCTGCAATTTTAAATTTGTTGCTGACATTGTTTAATTGTTTGCAGGTGTGGAGTTACTACTACCTCCCCTGGGTAGGGCGAAGGAGGTGCGCCCGGAGGCTGTCCCGCTCGCACGGAGGTGGCTGCCGCTGGTGAGCACGGGCACTTACACCTTCCAGCTGGAGGTCCTCCGCCAGCATGTCCGAGATTTCCCCGCACTTCTGGTAGGCTTCCTCACACATTCTTTCTTTAAGCTTAAGCATTATTTTAAATTGAAATTGGCTAATCGATGCTTGTGCAGGTGGTGTGGGAGCCTTATGCAGACCAGGGTGATGCCGATCAGCCCTGGGTGGTGAGTGGATGACCTCTCTTCAGGCGGGACATTTGGGTCCATTGCCTGAACGAGATTGAACCTCTCCGCCTTCGGCTGGCGGCACGCACTCTGGGACTGCACCAGAGGTGGCTGGAGGAGACCGAGCCCCGGGGGATCGGCAAGAAGACACGCGGGAAGGCCAAGACGGTGGATTGGCGGACCCGCTTCCCAGAGCAGTACGCCGACTGGCAGCGCGGAGGCCAGTTGGTAGAGTGGGACGCCCCGGACAGCATTGCGTACCTGCGACGCTTTCAGGAGGAGTACGGCCACCGCGATTTCATGAGGCCAGAGAGGGTACGCATTTCTAAACCTGAATTATTTTAATTACACAATTTAAGCATACCTTATAATTATACATGTGTACAGGATGGGAGGAACACCCTAATGACCAGCTGCAGGGGCAGCTGGCGAGCACGGAGGTGCAGCTGATCGAGGCACGCGCGGCTCTCGAGACTTTGGTAAGTCTTAAAGAAGTACATCCCTTTGCTTGTTTAACTTACCATGCACTGACATCCTTTGCCTTACAGCGTGCCGCACAGTTGAGGGTGAGCGTGCGACACAGCGGGTGCCTCTTCCAGAGCAGCAATTGTCTGCAGCGGTGGAGCGTGCTGAGCGCGCTGAGCGTGACCTCCTAGAACGGGTAAGTACTTTAAATTAGATAATCATTCAAAATGTTTCTTTGTACTTACCTGTGGCTGTCACTTGTGCAGAGTGAGGAGCTCCAGGATACTCTGGCCGTGAGACGGACACGATGCTGAGCTGACGCAGCTGCGGTCCCAGCTGACCCAGCGGAAGCCCGAGCTTCCTCGGGGGGTGGCTGAGCTGCAGGCGTTGCTGTCACTAGAGCGCCGCGACCTGAAGAGGGAGCAGGCCCGCTGGGAGCAGGAGCGGAGCCGCTGGGAGTTAGAGCACCGTGACCTGGCGCAGCAGTGTGTAGAGGCGAGGACTAGCCAGGGGGTCGCGGAACGCCTGCTGAAGGCGTCCGAGGAGAGGTACCGGCGCGGACGAGAGCGCGCGAGAGAGCAGGGGCGAGCCAGCGCCTACTCGGAGAGCATCCTGGCGACTTCCTCTTAGCACGAGAGGAACGTCCGGGATGCTACAGCTGCACAGCGTTCCACCGGTTCTCGGGCACCGATGGGGCCTCCTGCCTTGCCCATTGCCATGGAGCAGGGTGAGGCGGAGAGCAGCCGTCAGGCTGGACCTGCAGAGGGAGGCGACGAGAGTCAGTCTGCCTTGCCTTGACCCTGTACCCCTTTCTTTTCCCTTTTTATGATGTCGTGCCTGATGAGGCACTTTGATATATTGTATTCGGGTCTGGCTCCCGTCTTTAGCCGTATATATATACATACCTTTGTGCCTTTGCGACTTGGTGCCTAAAATACACTGAACAAACAGGTTAAATGTCTGTTCTGACTCAGCCCCTTGCATAAAAGTACTGTCTGACTTAATGAATTTGTCAAGGGGCTGAGCCTTTATCAAAATAAGGCGAAATGAAAGATAGACAATTAAAAACGTATGCTAAAAAAGAACAAAGACATTGGTGTGTTTACAAAATATACAAGCATAGTGGGGATATACAATAATTGAAAAACTTGTTTGGATTTTGAAAAAGATATCCGATTTTTCTTTGGATTTTCTGGAAAAAGATATTTGATTTGTTTGGATTTTCTAAAAAAGATTTGATTTTTGTTTGAATTTTTCTGGAAAAAGATATTTGATTTGATTTTCTAAAAAGATATGCAATTTTCTATTGAGTTTTTGAAAATATGTGATTTTTTTGGGTTTTGGAATTTTCAATTGTTTCTTGGGTTTCGGGAATTTTCATCATCATTCATCATTATTTTTAAGTATTAGGATATTGAGTTTTTCTTGGATTTGGATATTCAATTGTTTTGGATTCTGGGTATTCAATATTTTTGGGTTTGGGGATATTCAATTGTTTTGGATTTTCTGGATATTCAATTGTTTTTGGGTTTGGGGATTGCATAGCACTCTAATCTTTCAATTACTTGGATGTCACTCTTTAAAAGTCAATTAACAATCTTAGGTGCGTCTAGGTAGAGATCAGACGTGCTTAGAGGTGCCTTGACCTGAGGTGGCTTTTGGCGACATCCTCTTTAGTGATCGTTGCCTTGCATAGGCGCTAAGACAAAGTGCTAAAAGAAAAATAGAAGAATTTGGGAAGTCTGCCAGTAGTCCAAATGACCGGGGAAACAGTCAATCGCTTGCTCTTATACTCAATAAGGTTCGAATTTGCTTTGGCTTTTTGGGGTTTTAGCATGCTTACGTCTGGGTCTTTTGGATCTCCGCGGGGACTTGCCCTCTTGACATGCTTTTCTATTGATTTGGCCTGTTTTGGCTCTTTTGTTGGATCTGGATTTAGATTTGGATTGATCCTTTTCTTTACCCCTTTTTTGCCTTGATGAATGCCTTTTGAGTTTTTGAATAGTCTCATGAGGTCAATCCCTCTGGTCTTTCTTTCCTACTGGCAAACCGAATAGAAGAGAAAATGGACAATGTCTTAGTTTGTGGGCTCAACATTGATCCTCTTTAGATTTTGCTACCTCTGGCTTCTCAGGTAGGCGTGTAAGTGTGTGAATATCTCATCTCTGCTCTAAACACACCAAGAATAGAAAAGAAAATTAAAAATGACACCTCCTTTCATTTCCGGGTTCGTGTACCATGCAATTTTTTCTATGGATAACTAAGGGTAGTATCTCTTGATGTGGAGACCATTCTAAGAGCGGTATAGTTCCTCACCTTCCGCATTGACTAGTCTATATGCATTCCCTGGATATGCTTGTTTAATGACATATGGCCCTTCCCAATTCGGTTGAAGCTTTGATCTGGGACAACCAGGTTTTATGAAAATTCTTTTAACAACCATTTCATCGACTTCAAATTTTCTCTCAATAACTCGCTTTTGATAAAAACGTGTGAGTTTGTTCTGATACGCTTTTGTGTGCTCGGCGGCAGCCAATCGTCTCTCATCTAAGAGCTCCAATTGTGCTAAAAGCGACTCACGTCGCTCATCAATTGACAATTCCTTGTCAAACTGAACTCTTAATGAGGGAATAAGGAGCTCATATGGCACACTGCCTCCATTCTGTACGTGAGAGCAAACGGTGTCTGCCCTGTGGGGGTACGGATTGAAGTACGGTAGGCCCATAGGGCTTCTACAAGCTTTTCTGGCCAGTCCGAGAAATTTATTAGCCTCACATGTCTTCTTGATGATTTTAATTAAAGTTTGTTTGTGGCCTCTACCTGGCCGTTGCCTGGATAGTAAGGAGATGAATGATGCAATGCAATCTTATACCTGTTGCAGAGGTCACGGAGTTCTTGAGAGATGAATGCGGTCCATTGTCGATGATCATGGCGTCTGGTATGCCAAACTAGTGATGATGTTCCTCATGATGAACTTGCAAACGGTTGTTGCTTTGATCTCCGCATATGCTTCGGCTTCTGCCCACTTGGTGAAGTATTCTGTTGCTGTAAGAATAAATGACTTGGTTTTGTTCTGGGAATTAGGATCACCAAGCGGGCGATGATATCGAAAGCCCACATAGCAAAAGGCCATGGTGAGAAAACTGGGTGAAGTGAGAAGAGGGAGTATGAATTTTGTCGGCGTGCAGTTGGCACTTGACACACGGCGGACAAAGATAGAACAATCCTCTTCTAGAGTTGGGCAGTAAAAGCCTGTCTAAGAATCTTCTTAGCAAGCATTTGGCTACTTACATGGCCTCCACAAACACCGCATGGGCCTCTTCAACAACCTTCGGAGCCTCATCTTCATCTAAACATCTGAGCAAAACTCCGGGAATCCTCTTCTGTAGAGTGTATTCCCAATCACTGTGTATTTTTGAGACAGCCTCCTTATAACCTTCCTTTCCTCGCAAGTGCTCTGGAGGATATGATTGATCTTTACAATACTTGGCTATCTCAAAATACCACGGCTTTTCATCGTCCTCTAATTCTTCTTCAAGCTCTACTAACATAATCTCTATTTTGCTGCTCTTTTTGCATTGTTCAACATTTTCTCTTTAACCCAGAGGAACCTGGGATCTAGAATGAAAGGAATTTGACGGTGTTCGATCATGTTGTCAAAATTTCCAGGAACTCATATTCAAAGTCGCACCAATGTGGCGAGAGCGTCAGCCAGAAGGTTTTGGTGATGAGGAACGTGGACAAAGACAAGCCTGGTAAACAATTGGCATAGGCTGATGCCAATTCTTGATATGGCTTGAGCTTAGGATCATAGGTGTGGTATTTGGTGAGCACCTGGTGAAGGATCAATTGACTGTCACCTACAATACGCAGGCAAGTCACATCATAAAAACGGGCGAGCTCCAATCCGCCAACAAAGCTTCATATTCAGCGATGTTGTTGGTGGCAGGAAAGTTCAACTTGTAGGCTTGCGAAATAGTGACACCCTCAGGGGATAACAGAGCCACTCCAATACCTTTTCCAAGAGTCAGTGCCCCGTCGAAATATAAGTCACATGAGATTGGATGAATGGAGGGACATTAATTCTTCATCCAGGAGCTCTGAACAAACTGGATCGACACGAGGTGGGGGTGATGAGCGAGGTGCGGCTATTGCATAGCCTTTGATGGACTTCTGTTGAATGTAGGTGATTTCAAATTGAGAAAGAAAGCTCTGCCAACGTGCTAATCTGTCGGTTAAGACAGATTTTGAAGCAGGAATTGATAGGATTCATTCGAGCAATGAGGTGGACTGTATGGGCAAGAAAATAATGTTTCAATTTCTGAACTACCCATACAAGCGCGGCACAGGTTCTTTCCATTGTATTGTTTTGTTCATAGTAATTAAGGAGTTTGGACAAGTAGTAAGCTGCTCTCTCTTTGCCTTCTTCATCTACTTGTGCTAGAACAGCTCCTACAGAATCTTCTAGAACAAAAATATAAAGAATGAGAGGCTTGCCTGGTGTTGGCGGTCTTAGGACGGGAGGATTAGTTAAATAATCCTTAAGCTCATCAAATTCGCCTGACACTTCTCATTCCAGCAAAATTCAACTCCCGGTTGGTGAGGTCGTAAAAGGGCTTACACCTTGCGAATGTTGGGAGATGAATCGGCGATATTATTGCAACCTCCCGATCAATCCTCGAACTTCTTCAAATTCTTGGGAGGAGGCAACTCTTTTATCGCCTTTACTTTATCAGGATCGATCGTTATTTGCCTCTCTTGCTCACTATAAACCCTAAAAGCTTTCTGCTGACACACCAAATACACACTTGGGGTTCATTTTTAACTGGTATTCTCGGGTCTTTGCAAAACCTTGGCTAAAACCCCAGCATGCTCAACTGTGACTTTGACTTCACCACCAAATCATCTACATAACCTCTAAAAAAATGTGGATCATGTCATGGAAGATGGCCATCATAGCTCTTTGTAAGTAGCTCCGGCGTTTTTAAGCCCAAATGGCATGACATATAAAACAGTAAGTTCCCCAAGGGTAGTGAATGAAGTCTTATCTTGATCTCTTCAGCCAGCTTGATTTGATAGTATCCTGAGAAACCATCCATAAAGGACAGAGTCTCATAGCCAGCTGTTTATCAACAAGAACATCAAGATGGGGCAAAGGAAAATCATCTTTCGGACACGCACGGTTGAGGTCCCGAAAATCAATACAAATCCTGACCTTTCCATCCTTCTTGATAACCGGGACAATGTTTGCCACCAATTAGGATAAAGTATGACTTTAATAAATCTGGTCTGTGGAGCCTGTCAACTTATCCTTCATTTTTAAAGCGATCTGCGGGTGGAAACGTCTCAACCGTGCTTAACTGCCACAGAGCCTGGCTTAAGAGTAATATAGTGCTCTACCAATTTAGGATCTAAGCAGGCATATCTCATAGCTCCATGAGAAAATGTCCTTGTATTCTCTGAAAACCTCTACTATTGCCTCTTCTTCAGCTGGTGACAAATTGGTGCTGATGAGGACGATCTTAGGGTCTTCCTTGGTTCCCAGATTGATTTCCTTAGTAATTTTTGTGACAGCTGGCGATGGTTCATCAAACCTCTTCAAGCCACTTACTAGAGCATCTGCCTCGTCCTCAAATCCTCATCATCTTCTTTGATGGGGTCGTCAATATCCATGATCTCATAAACCCCGAACCCATCGTCAATAAAAGAAACTGGCTGCTCATATCCACAATCTGGCAATTGCATAGGGTGCTCTATAAATTCGGGGATGGCTAGACACGCTGGCACCTACGAGCTAGACTTGCCAGATACTGATGTGGAATTCTCCTACCTTGGACTTCTTTTGATCTACCCTTAGTTTATTATTGTCTATACTAGAAGAATTTACAGTAGAAAAGGAAGAATCCCGTAAAGGGAAGATGGAGAAGAATCTACAAACGGAGAGGTAGTAAAAATAGGATCCCGCTGAGGGGAATTAGGAAAAGCAGTAAAGAAAGGGTCCTTCGAAGTGGAAGGCAAAGAAGAATTTACACCGACATTCCCTTGTGGAGGGAATGGATTAGGGAAAGCAGTAAAGGAAGTATCCCCGGAGGGATAAGGTAAAGAAGAATTTACAGTGGCATCTTCCTGTGAGGAAAATGGATTAGGGAAAGCAGTAAATGCCCCTTGTGTGGAAAGGAGCGGTGACTCGGTCTGAGGACCGGAGGGAAGTGACTGCGTGACTGGAACGCAGTCAGAGGTGAGGAAAGAAGTTTCCTCAAACGAAATGGCGGGGTCATCCATTGCAAGACTGCTCACTTGGGAACCCCGAAAAGCCCCTTCTCTTCGTGCGCAAGAGAAGAAAAGGGACAACACAATTAAGCAAACAAGTGGTGAAAGTAAATCACAAAGCTTTGAAAACACAAAAGGAAGCAAGCGGAAGGAAAGAGATAATGCTGTAGAAAATCAAGGTGGGCGTAGTGCCCAGGAAGAAGGAAGAGGACGCATGTTTGATGGACAATGTGCGTCTAACGACCTTCTGGAAACACTTTGACCACTTCAAGGAGGCTTGAAGGAAATCGTCAAACGAGAAAGCTGGGAAGGGAGAGCAAACTCAGAGGACTCCGAGAGAGAGGAAGCGGTGGCCTGCTCTGGAATCTGTAAAGAAACTGCAAGATAAAGCATCTGAGCCCTGGGGATGTGAACGAAGAAAACAGATTTCCTGCCATGGCTGCAGGAGGGAGGATGCAAAGTGGTGGTGAAAGAAAAAACGTATGTACAGTGGTTGGAGAAGGAGTGGGGTCAGTCCCGAGGACGTCAAGAACTGAAAGCGGAGTAGGCACGATATGTAAGACAAAATTAAAAACAGGCGCGATGCCTGGAACAGAAATAAAAGTGGGCGCAATGCCCATAGGAGAAACTAAAGCAGGTACGGAATTTAAAGCAGAAAATAAAGTGGGCGAGGTGCCCGAAACAGAAATAAAGACGGGAGTGGTGCCCGGAACTGGTAAAGAAATGGGGGCGATGCCCGGTGCTAAAACTAAAGTGGGCGTGGTGCCTGGAGCTAAAGTAAAAACGGGGATGATGCCCGGATCTGAAATAAAAGCGGGCGCAATGCCCGGATCTGACAAAAAAGTGGGCGCGATGCCCGGTGCCGAAACAAAAGCGGGCGTGGTGCCCGAAGCGGAAGGACAAGCGGGCGTAATGCCCAAATCTACAATAACAGCAGGGGTGCTGCCTAGATCTGATGAAATGGCAGAAGAAGAATCTGCAATAATATCTGCCGGAGTTGGAGTAAAAATGGTGCCTTGGCCTGCATCAGCTGCCTGTGGATTTGTAGAAGGTGGTGGCACCTGCTCTGGATCTGTTAGTGCAAACAGATGGTCGAGAGAAGTAACGAGGTCTCTCATATCGAACCATCTGTTCCACTTTGTTTCAAACTCCCCGATCTTGGCCCTTTTGGACGGTGCTTGATTGTCGGGTGCCCAAAAAACATCACAAGATAAACAATATGCTGGGTCAGATGAGGTGGCTGCCGGCTGTGAATCACCTGGCTGCAAGGGGCCTGGCCTAAAATGTTCATGTAAAGCCCAGGCAAGAGGTTGCAGCGATGATGCTGGACTTTCCTGGCACATAACCCAATCCGACCTTGATTTTCCTTTAAAAGCTTTAACAATGCTGTTCTGCCTTGCAACTATACACCAGCCCCTTGCCTGACTGGTAGCCCATCTGTTTCATCATATGCAGACCTTTCTGGTAATGATCTTGGTGGGGTCAGCAATTGAATAGGTGGACTGCTTGGGCCCAGATACTTGCTAGTATGCCTTGCACTGACATCAAGGGCTGGTTACTGGGCCAGCAGATAGCAGGAATGGAATGTTTGTCATGGCATCGACATCAGCAGTGTGGGTTTGCTGACAACCTTGATATACGGCCCTTATATGGAAATTTCAAACATTGGTGGATTGTTGAAATGACAGCACCAAGGGCCTGGACAAAAGGTCTGCTAGAATATGCTAAAGCTCGGGTCCATATCAAGAATGTGAAAGTCCATCTCTGTGATAGATGGGCCCAATCCAATCTTCAATGTAACGACCCCTCTAGGTGTCTTCGAGTGTTGTCATAAGCTGTGACGGTGTGACAAGGGGTCGGATTGCCTGAGGTGGAACTCCACAGAGATCTAGTGTATTCGAGAAGAAACCAATTCACAGACGCTCCGGAATCTATTAAACACCGAGCCACTCGGACGCCATTGATATTCACTGTACGACACAGTGCGTACCGTTGTGACTCAATTGGTGCTAGCTCATTCTCGCGGAACATGATAGCCAGATGCGAACTCGCTGGGGTCAATACTGCGCTGATCTGGTTAACAGGCAGATCCTCATTAACCATCACCTTTTGGAGGTACTGCAAAAGAGCTTCCTGGTGACTGGCTGAACTAATCAACTCCAGGATGGAAATCCTGGCTGGAGTTCTATCTAGATGTTTCAGCAGGTCATACTGGTCCCCGGCACTGAATCCTCTGCCTGGATTTCTTCTTCATCTTGAGGGACTGCCTGTTCTTGCTGCTGCTGAGGGAAAACTCTGTGGAACATACGCCCACTTTGGAGCACCATGGCTGGCCTTGAAGAATTGTCCGATGCGGACGCCACGGCCGGCTGTGTGGAGGTGGAAGGTTGTGAGGTGGAAGGTTGGTTGGTGAAAATTTGGTACGGCAGTTGGAAACCTGTCGCACCGCGTGATGTAGTGGTAGTGGTAGCAGTGGTAGTGGTGGTGGGGCGGAGAAATGGAGCTTGATGGTTGGGATTTATAAATGGAACAGTGGAAGGCACTTGAGGTGATGGAGGGTTGGATGACATGATTGTGGAGTGAGAGAGGTGCGTAAAAATGGGGCTGATGATTAACAGGTGGAGGTACAGTGGTGGATGGTGGGACGTGGACGGTGGATTATTAAATGGGCAGCAGGAATATAGTTGGGTGGAATGCGTAAAAAGGAAGGTAATGGATTATTGGGAGTAGGCGCGCGAATAAAAGGTGGTAAAATAAAAGGTGGCGGAAGTGGCGGAAGTGGATGTAGGAGCTCCTTCCACATGCCTGGGCCGGGCCGAGAAGGCACTGACTTGCTCGTTGGGGCTGGTGCTCCAGCAACAGGTTCTGAACTATGCCATATTGGGCTGTCGTGGCTGCTGTGGTGGCTGTGTGTGTTGTTGTTGCTGCTGCTGCTACTGCTGCGGCCTCTTGGCCTTCATCTCTGTAACATATTTCCTCATCTCCACCCAGTCAATACCTCCAGCTTCATTCAAATTATGAATATAGTCTTTAAAGTGGAAGCACTGTTTGAGCGTGTGGCCCGGCCTCGGTGAAACTCGCAATACCGGGTGGTATCAACATTGGGAGGCCATGTAGCCTCTCCTTAGGCAAAGTAAGTGCGCCGGCAGCCATGAGGGCATTAAAAATTCGGGCATGGTTTCCGGAAATTGAGGGTAGGGACCCTTCTGGGCAGGTGGGGGTCGGGGCTGGTGAGGCCCGTAAGTACCCGGGGAGGAACCTGGGTAAATTGGGGAGGTGGAGCAGGTGGCTGCTGGGGCTGGTACTGCGGGGGCAGGCTGATATGGCGGCTGCTGAGGTGGTGGCTGTGGATACTGTGGCCGCTGGAGTTGCTGGAATTGGGGCGCTGAGGTGGCTGATAATAAAAGGGCTGTTGGGGTTGCTGAGGAGGCGGCGGTGGTGCCCTGTATGTAGGCGGGGGGTTTGGCCTATAAGCTGGGAATTGAGGGCGTTGAACACCGGGGTTGTAAGGGGACGGTAAGTAGGGGGATTTGGGCAACCCATTGCATTTACTTGCTCGTTATTAATAACCCCTCGGTAGTGGGCCGCCAGTAGGGGCAGCAGCCGACTTCTTAAATACTTGGGCCTTAGGCTCAAACATGGCCACTATGGGAGAGTCTTTAACTGAGTTTGAATGTAACGAGCTCTCGTATAAACTCTTCCATAGTGGTCAGCTTGTTCATAGCCAATATGTGTCTGAATGTGGCGTAGCATTCGCCGTAATCATCTTGACTTGCTCAGATTCAGACAATGAGTCTTTCAATTTCTCGGCGAGGAGCCTCCATCTGTCAATGAAGTGTACGAAGTCTTCATCGGCCTTCATCTTTTCAGCCATCAGATGCAGTAATGGACAGCACCGGGCCTACTCGGTCTCTGTACCTCCGCAGAAATTTTCTCTACACAGCCTCAAAATTCTCCGCATCAGCAAGATCCAGAGAGTAAAACCAGTCCAATGCGGGCCCATCCAAGATCGACGGAATAGAAAGGCAAGGGCCGATGTCGTCTTTCCAGAATGAAGATTCGTACATAAATTCCTTGATGTGTACGAATGGATTGCTGGTGCCATTGTAACGGCGGTATACCGGTATCTCAGAAGGTGGCAAATGAAAAACTGGCATGAGGGGAGTGTTAAATCAAAGGAATCATTCGGTGCAGACGCCTTTTAAGGTCTCGCTCCAGCTGTGACTTTTGTGAGAAGAGACTGGGCGATCTGATCGGGAGATTGTTGGGGTGCACCTGAAGAATTGTAAGAGGGGCATTTGCCGGAGGAGGATAGCGGAAGGAGCACTGGCGTGCACAGGACCTGGGTCGGAACCCGAGGTTGATAGGTGGTCGTGCCATGTCAATAGGAACCGATGTCTGTCCTCGGGACTGTGATGGCGAGAATGAATGACTGACTGAGCTCGAGAGGGGGCTGGTGAAATTCGTCCGGTCGAGCCACGAGGGGACCGATGCGGACTTCCCATGCTGGGATAATTAAGGGGATCAGGATTTACGATGGACTTCCCCTTAGGGCAGCTTGAACCTCCTGGATCTATGGAGCTTGGAGTTTTTGCAGGATGTCCACAAGCTGAGATAAATTAAATGGTAATTGATGCAGAGGGATCATCAGGATCACGCCTCTACGAATCTGGGGAAGCTGAGGAGGGAGTATATCCACCACGTCAAGTGTGGATAAGGCGGGTCAACTGGGAGGTGTTGACCGGAGCCAGCATTATACTTCCTCATATACTTCATCCTGAGGCACATTCTCGTAGTCGGCCATCGAAAGAGATCGGCCGGAACGAAGTTGCATGTAGGATGTCCCAAGAAGAAAAGTACCAGACAACTACTCAAACAAATTAGGGAGAAGATTATCCAATTTTAAACACACACTTGAAAATGATTACGTGCACTTTAAGGATTTGAAAAGATTAAGGTGGATTCAATTAACAGTGTTTCTCTCTTCAGGAAGTGAGCCTACAATGGGTAGAGTGACAGCTCCGGGCAGCACTTCTAAGCAATCTCTCCATGCACAAATGGGTACTCTAAACGGGTCACCGAAATAGGTACAACCAGCTCGGTCCGCCGTGAGGGAATCCACGGGGTACGGAGACTTACGGAGGTTCCGATGAGAGTTGTCTAGCTGATGGGACGGACTGCCCAAAAGGGAGATAATCTCACCGAGAAGGGTGCGTGGATCGTAGGAAAAGGAGGGAAGGAGGTCCCCCGGCCGATGATGTAACGTAAATAAAGTAAAGGCAGAGAACTGGGCGTTCTGAGATAGGTCAAAATCGCGTCCACTGCAGTGGTCGCCTATTTGAAAATGGTGTCCGTTCTGTCAGCCGCGGATCTGACAGCTCTCACAAGCTGTAAGAGCCAAGGCAACTCCCTCCAGACTCTGTCTCAAAACGCGTCAGCTACAGCCGCCGCCAATGCAAACAAGCACAAAATCGCGTCCACTTGGTCTGACGCGAATCAACACAGTAATTAAAACCACAAAAAAATTTTGCAAATAATAAAGACAGCAGAGAATCGCGTCGACTGTCCTCGACGCGATTCAACACAGGAAACTAGCCCCATGAAAATTTTTGGAAAAATACAAAGCTAAGAGTGAATCGCGTCGGCTGTCCCCGCCGCGATTCAACACAGTAAGCCAGTAAACGAAAATTTCCAGCAGTGAAAACGGGTAGCATGGGTTGGTTCAAATGAAAGGGGGATGGATAGATTTAACTACTAATCATGCTCTTCTAATCATGCTTAACAAACATGAAAGGAATGTAATGGAAATTTTTTTTTTATGCAACTTTTTATTAAACTATTTATATGCCTAAAAACATAAAGAAAGATAGTATTAACTGAAGAGGTGACAAAACATAAAAAAAGAGACTAAAAGAACGCCACGTGGGGCAAAAATGGAGGGGCACACGTGGGTGCCAAACGAGGTAACGGAGCCAAAATACAAGAGGGTCCCACCGTGATCGCCAAGTTGTAGACTAACGTTTTCCGCTCCCTTTTTAGGGGGAGGACGGAGAGCAGAGGTCACACGGATATCGGGATAAAAAGTGGCGAGATACACGGGACAAATTAAAAGACTAAAAAAGGGGCGGTGATAAAAACTAAAACGCCGTGATCGCCAGGTACATCGAGGGTACCAAAAGAGAAAAAGGGCGGAGAAAAGGGGTACCTTTTTGCCGTTTAAAATAGCGGGATGTGTGAGGGTGGGTTCTACCTCTCCTTCCACCGGCCGGCCGGCGAAGGAGATTTGGCTCGTGTGGTTACCTGACAAAAAAAGACAACAAAAAACACGTAAAAGAAGATCAGACTACGCGTGTAGTAAATGAACACAATAAAAGAAAGACATAAAGGACATTAAAAAGGCGTAAAACACCCTTTTGGAGGCGGGAAATGAAAACCCCTAAATAAAGCGGTACGGCGAATATGCAGTGGTGCGATGTGATATATGTATATCTAAAAGGGAGTGGGAGGCCTAAAAGAAGGGAGAGAGATGGCGAGGAAGCCGATTCTGGACGGGCAGGATGACGGCGCCTCCGCGTGGGGAACGGAACGGGGGATCGTCCAACGCTCCGGAACGTCGCGTACAGCACAACGGGACCTTCAAGATGATGGAGACGAAAGTCCGCGAGCGGAGGCGTTGCACGGGCAAGCTTCGCCGCTCAGGAAATGGGACTCCCTCTAAAACCTCTCTCTCTCTCTCTCTTTCCTCTCTCTAAAACTCCGGACTCTCTCTTTCTAAAACCCAAGAAAAACCAACTCAAATGAAGCACTCCTCTGAAATGGGTTCTGCGCAAGGCTTTAATGCTGGGAAAAATCGCGTCGAAAACAGCCGCCGCAATTAAAAGGGTGAATCGCGTCCACTCGACTCGCCGCGTTAATAAAGTCGGCCTATGTCCATCACCTTGTCAAAACTGTGATGATTACGGTGCACAACGATTAAGAATCGCGTCGGCCCTAATCACTGCGATTTAGAAGTCAAATTGATTTGACTGCATGACCGCATTCAGGCCCAAAAAGGCGTCCACTAAAGGCGTCGCGATTAACAACCGCCTGTAATTCTGATGGGAATTAAATGGCGGTTCAAAAACGCGACGCCCCTGCTGGGCGCGATTCAGACTCTGACATCTGACAATGGCCTGGCGCGTACAGGGGCGGCTAAGATCGCGTCATACAAACACGACGCGTTTCTTGCTGCGACGTGTCCCCTGCCATGTGTCAGATCGTGCTCTGGCAGGATACACCGCTTTAAAATCGCGGTGGGTGTAGTGGACGCTATTCAACGTCGGATGCAGTGCGCTACAAAGGCGGTATCAGAATCACGTCGGCTAAAACCGTCGCGTTATAGCGCCACAAAAGGCGTCGACTGTTCTGGACGCGATTTCAAACAGTGCCCAGACTTCTTTTCCAGGATTTTTTCTATCTTTTCTAAAAAAGCCCTAAAATGTAGAAAAACAAGGAAATTACTTTAAAAAATTTAATTAAAGACAGTCACTTTCGAGGCGTTACAGTGCAACCTGAAACTTGTCCAATTTTGGGAAAAATTGGCGTGTCTACAATGTCTAGTTTGTATAATTTTAACAAATCCATTTCCGTATAAATGACGTTGTACATCCTATGTGTAAGTCACTTCAAGTTCTACAGACCACACAAAGGACATCGGATACAACCCTCACAATCTACAGCTTCAATAGGATTTCTCAATGCAAACTGAATGAATCTCTCAATTCCATTTTTAAATTCCACAGACACCACCTGATCAACTACTCTACGGTACATCCATGAACGATCTTCAGACATTTTCCCTATGCGAATTAAATATTAACACACAAAACTTTAACATGTTTAACAAAAAAAAAAGGTCCAACCCTTTCCTCACATCGTCCATCTCTGCCATTTTAAATAGGAAGAAAATATTATTTAGTTTTTACTTTTTAACCCTCTGTGAAGGTTTGATCGCACAATTAATTACTATATGTGTTGTGTATTTGCTAAAAATTCTGACAGCTCTCCCCACACCTCTCCGATATACCACAAAATATTCATTGATTAAGAAATTTTCTTAAACATTTAGTAAGTGGTTAAGAAAATAATCAAAATCAATAAAGGTATATAAGGAGGAGTGAGAAGACGCAATCAAAATTTTTAACAAAACAACACAAACACATATAGTAATTAACCACCTAAGTGAGATCAAACATTACAGACTGTCCAAACGGGACAATTCAAGAATTTGAGTTAGATATACATATTCTCATCATTCAAAATAAGAACGTGCACATCAATCCCCAAAGTCTTGAACGGGTAGGTGATTGAACGGCTTTAAAACACTCTCCTAAGATGCGTGCAATGTTAGGTTGCATCCACGCATCTCAGCTCAACATACAACTCCCAACTAATTAAATATTAATGTTGGGTTAAACGAGTCGAGATCGAAAATTAGCATGTAAACGAGCTCAAGTTCGAACTCGATTGTTAACATGACAACCTGCAGGCTATACAATTATACTCCAATTTTTCATTGCCATAAAAATTAAAAAAAAATCCAAAATGTCCCTAATGTTCATGCTATATAAACTGTTGCAGGCTATACAATTATGCTCCCATTTTTCATCGAAATATGCCATACAAAAATTTAAAAACACCCAAAAATGCCCTAATGTCATACTATATGAACACATACATACATATCTTCCACTTAACAGTGGAGATGACCTGCAAAATTTTAAATATAAGATGCTAACATAATTGCCACAGGAATTCACTGCCAAATGTTGGGTACCCGATTTAAAGGCTCCATTTGCAAACAGGGGTGCTCCCACTAACATTAAATCTAACATTCTATTAGGAAATAAATCACATAACTTAATTATTTAAGCATGATGTATTTTATCTAATGAACATGATATAATTTATACATACAATATTCTTAGGTAATCATCCAATCTAAATACGAGCATTTTGTGATTACTCAAACCTAAGCAGTGTAGAGATATTATTGCAGTATAATATACAACAATTTGGCCAGTAGAGACATCATTTCCACGAGGACATTTTCCCTTTCCTCACAACTTCTACATCAAATACTTCTAACACCATCATCCTTCCATTGCGAACACCAGAAACCACCCCACCCACACAAACATCCTACTTCCACCATCACAACAGAACCAAATTCCCCACCACCATCCGATACTCCACACAACCACCACACCTCCCCTTGTACCACCACCCAAACACATGAACAGCAGCAACTTACCTCACAAGACAGAGAAGACCACCACATTAACGTCACTTCGTTCACACACCACTACCTAGAGAGAGAGAGAGAGAGAGGGATAGAGGGATAGGGGGAGGGAGGGGTTTACTTGCGACTAGGGGCTGCCGGAAGTGTCAATGGGAGGTTGGGTGGCGGAGAAGGCGGGAGGCGCGGTGTCGATGGGAACAGGCGGCGACGACGACGGCGAGCAGGCGGGGGTGGCGACGGCGAGCAGGCGGGGGCAACGACGAAGAGCAGCAGGGGGCGAGGACGGCGAGCAGGCGGGGGCGGCGACGGCAAGCAGGCGGTCCTCAGCAGAGCCTCTGCGAGAGAGCAATCGGTCGTCGATAGCTACGTAGGAGTGTTTGGTGCGAAAGAAAACGGGGGAAGTTAGGGCCACAACGATCGAATAGCGACTGATATTTATCGATCACTATTCGGTCGCAAATATAGCGACTGAAATTAAGTCGGTCTCTAATTGGTCGCAGATGTGCGACCGATTATAGTAGTCACTATTTACGATCGATTAGCTACTGATATAATCAATCGTAAAATCGGTCGTTATAGCCGCTTTTTCTTGTAGTGAAAACCAGGCCCAACACACCCCATGGTTCTCTATTTGAGAAGGCAACAAAGGTGTGTGTCGCATTCTTAACGCGACAGACACCAGCATCGTGTTCTCATCACCGCTGTTTCGGGGTCCTCGGCTACATGCTCAACGTGTGGCACGTGCATGGTTGTTGCGTGATGTTAGTGTCGAGAAGGCGACGACTTAAACCGTTGCATTCTTGATGCGACAGCTGGTCACGTCGTGTTCTTAACTTTGATGAATTAAGAACTATAGGTCAGCCAAATAAAGAAGATGAAGCTCTGTTCGGCCAGGAGGAGGTTTTGGAGTTGGGTTTGTGGCGATTTAGTCGTGTGGTTTGGCATCCTCTCGACGCGAGGACGTTGCTCAGAGTGTGGGAAATGCCGATCCATTGTTGTTCTTCACGTTCTTCACGTTGGTAGGGAGATTCTGCTCATTTTCTCATTGTAGATGGTGTAATTGTTGTGTTTGATGCGTGGAATGAGTTCTAACCATTAGACGGCATGTTAGTGTAACTGTTAGACTAGTTGTAGTTGGTTTGCATGGATGTTTAGATGTGTTTTATGGGGTTTCCGGAAGTGGTACTTACGGATTTGGGTTCTGTCTATGAAGGCAACATCCCTAGATGTCACGTTCTGAACGCGACAGCTTAACCCGTCGCCTTCACGTTCAAAACACGTTGTATCAGGGTGTCGCATTCTGAACGCGACAAATCACCCTGTCGCCTTCAGGGTTCCAAGGGCTAAAAGCCTATTTTACTTAGTATGAATATAATATAATGTCATTTTATGTATTTATAGTATAATAGCGGTGCCTTAGCATGTGTTGAGATTAGAGGACACCGTGTTTTTGTGGCTTGTGCATGTGTGGAGAGTTGGGCGGTACGACGCCTTCTGTGGTTACCTCTCGAGTCGGGTACCTCAAGTTCTCTGTGAACCAGGCACATTAGTGCTCGGGGTTTGTCCTGATACTGTGTGTACTGTCAAGGTTTGTGTCGCCTTCTTGGACACCCACACTCGTTTGTCGAGTTGTACATCCGGCTGAGGGAAAGACGGCAGTGGGGCAGCAACTTGTGGTGTGTTGGTTCTCTGTCCGGTCGTTTGTAGCGTGCTCGTGGTTGGGGGACAGACACTGGTAGATATACTAGTCCCCAGCTAGTCCCGTGTTCCACAGCCTCACTCTAAGAGTTCCGGAACCCTTGGAGGTGAGTCAGGCGTGGGTCTGCAGCGTGTGACGTTGCAGGTGTGGTGTTAGTTAGTCTCGACAACTTGTTGGCACTGTAGAGGTGGACCCACATGTAGTTGGACCTTTCATCCGTGACTGCGAGGCTGAGAGGCAGTCCTGTATGGTTTGTCTGAATCAGTAGCTGGTGCCGCAAACCAGGCTTCGTGACCCGAGTGTGGCGTTTCCCTTCTTTAGCTCGTACACCTATACGTAATTTACCGTTTATTTATAAATGTTCAGTACGCATAGCTTATTTAATTTCAGTTCTTAATTCCTTACATGCATAGCTTTATCAATTGTTTGGCTTTTAGCTGAATTACTTCTGCTGCTCGCGAGATTGTGAAGTACCGATTTTGAGAGTGTTTTTCTACTGAGTCAGTGATTTGTGAGGCTCATACCCCCCCCCCCACTTACCCCTTTCATGTGAAAGAGAGCAGGAGAGTTCCGTCCCTCTTCTAGTTCTGAGCCGCACCATAGCGGAGGCGGGCCTACGCCACCAGTAGTGTAATTTTCTGTTCTTGTTCTCACCTCGAGGTATACCCTAAGATGTTGTACTTTCACTTTCTGTTGACTCCAGTTGAGATATGGCTATGTAAACTTTGTGTAAATATGTGTAGGAATGTATAAAAGTGTGCACTCTTATGTATGTTTAAATGTCTCTTTTATGTTCTCACGGACTCAAGTAATAGTATCTCTTGCGAGGCTTCGATCTGTTCGTAGGAGACAGAGTCAGGTCAGACTCGTTATTAACTTAACGGGCCTGAACGATGAGGACCGCTACATAAGGATTTAGGAAAAAGATCATAGAGAAAATAAAGTGTTAGACTAAATAATGTTTGCCACTTGTCCTCCTTGTCTATCCCTCTCTTTATATGTGCCTATTGACTGGTTTTTGAGGCAGCGGGAGAAAGAGAAGGAAGAGGGTCTCCAACATGAGACTAAAATCTCTTTGGGCATCCTCTTCTCCTTCTTCTTCTCGAGACCTTTGTTGGGTCGGGCCCATTAAATCTATTGGGCCTGGCCTATCGAGCTTATCAAATAAATAATGTGATAAAAATTTGAACCTTGGTCAATCGGAAGATCTTGTTCCCAATTTGACATTGTGCAGAGATCAAACAGTGCATGTGAACGGTAAGAAGAAAGCTCCTTCTAATTCTGAAGCCTTTTGTTAGGTGCCTGCGATTCACAGAGATCTTCCAAGTAGCTTTTTCGCATAAAAATTGTTAAGGACTTTTGATGGAGAAGCAAAACTCTTTAGTCAAATATGTGGGTAGCATTATAGGTGAAAGAATATAAGAATGTATACCTTTTCCTTGGACGGATGAGAAGATTCTGAAATTTCTGAACCTATTTATTTATAACCACATGGAATACTAAGGTTCAAGACCCAGATTTGCGTTATGTATCAACTGGATGTTGGACAATTTATACACCGTTTTCCTCGTGAGGATGAGATGTTTACATATATATCATGTTCCAGTCACCTATGATACATTAAGAAATAGTTTAATGATTAGCCTAATTCCTTGTGTATTATGATGAGGTCGTAAGTTCAAATTCCAAGAAGAGTAAGTTTATAAAAAAAATTAAAAATTATTGTAATAGACTAGTTTCTCAAAATAAAAAATGTGATATGTCAGACATAACTATCACAAATGAGCAACACGGAATGTTACCCTCCATTCATGTGAGTTGGCCTACATATATGCATGAAGGTATTCACAAGCCCATGATGCATCATGTACATGATGTGCATGAATTTCCTAAAAATAAGATCTATCATAGTAATTAGTAAGTGTTAATGAGTGAATTTCAGCGTGTCTCTTGAGAGATATTATTTTTATTTAAAATTTTATCTTTTTTTCTAAAAATATTCCTAAGATGGATGTATCTTGCTTATGGAACTAATTAAGCTATATATGTCTTTATCGTATATATCATGAATGTTATCATGTGACAAACACATCTATAAGAATACTTCATTCATATCACTGGCTGTATGATGCAAGTCTACAATGATAGCATATTATAATTTTCTTGTAATAATTATTTGAGAATTTTGACTTCCGGTCCAAAAAATATATTCTTACTTAATTTTAAGTCCAATTTTTTAAAAAATTAATTCTAAGTCCAATATCTGTTAATTCTTATTTTTAAAGCTATTCTATTATCTCTCGTATGTATTCTTTTAAAATCCCCATTCTACCCCTGATCTAAACCTGAAACCCCTTCTCGCGAAACCCTTCTGTTTGACACTAGCTCGCCCCCTTCAGCCCCGCAGCTCACCCCCCTCAGCCCTGCCTCGCTCTCGCAAGCTTCTCTGGCGGCGTGGACCGGCGAACCTGCTCGGCTACTCGTCCTCTACGACTTTTTTGCATTGGTCCGGACCGAAGTGTACAATGTTTTGATTAGTGCGGTGGAAGGACCCAGCTCATTCCACTTAGATCTGTTATGTAAGTTTCATGAGAGCACTGGAACAACCTTGGGTGTGTTTAGGGGGGGGTGTTTATATTTGACGGCTATATTTGAGTTGATGCCTGATCTCGACGGGGATATGTGAAGGAGCATCTAGAATGTGAGCTGAATGAAAGATCTGTGTGAAGGTGGGGGGAGGTGGGAAGGTGCCAACCCACGTACGCAGGCCACAGGGAAGCGGTACCTTAAAGCCAAGGCCTGCACATGAAATAATGGTAATTAGATGTTCAAGACAAGGGCCGGATCTTTTATGCCCACCTGCCAAGGATTTGAACCACGGCAGCTAGCGAGCCATGGTGTGTGTGACCGATATCTCAACAAGAAACATATGGTATATATGTACACGTCATACGGACACACTCCAAAAGGTAGTACCTTGTGAGAACTCTAGCCGCCCATCTCATGATTTCTGGCCGATCGACGATCTAGAATAACGAGTTGTTTCTGGAAGGATGAGTAATAAGGCCATGGTATAGGCTCTAATCCTAGGTGATCCAGCATGGTGGTGGTGCAAAGAGGAAGGGGGGGGGGGTCAGCCACGGTGTTCGACGGAATGCACGGCCGTGTCGCCGGGGCGGTGGAGGTGGCACGGGGAGGGTGGTGGCGCAGCTGCCTGCGCGGCGCGTGCAGTGCCCAGTGCTCAGAAGCTCGATGTGAAAGCCATGCGGGTTCTGCCACCGGAGGTCACTACCTGTAAGCCCTCGAATTTTGTTGTATTACTTTATTACGTGTAAATAATTCATGCTTGTGTATGCATAGATGTACATATTACGTACGTATAACTAGTTATACTTATGTGTGCATGTGTATAATTAGATTATAAATATTGCTTAAGTTGCATGGTGGTGTGTGTACATGATAGTATACATATTGCATGTAAGTATATAGAATATGCATGGATTTTTTTGCATGTTTTAAGTTCTAGCCGAAGGGCCAAATTGGCGTCAACATGGATGGACGTCCATGATGAGTCAGCATCCACATCGATGGATGCCAATACTTAAATAAACGGCATGTATGTGGACGTTAATATATCTGACTGCATGCGTGCAGACCCCGAAATTTCGGGGGCAAGCAAGCCCAGCCATTGGGGAGATGTCCTCAACGGCTATCAGGCCATCCATCACCCCTCCGGGATGTCCCAAACCCCTTCTCCTATAAACCAAACCCCTTTGCAACCAGGAAGACCTCTCTTGGCTCTTTTGCAAGAGGAGAGGAAACCCAAACTCTAGTTGTGAGAAAACCTGAAGTTGCATGCTTTGATTCGGAAATTTGGAGCTCATCGGCGACCTACAGCAACAGGAAGCTAGCTGGAGCTAGAGGAAGGCTTCCCCGACTCCAACCTATGTGGAGATCGACCAAGAAGCCGAAGGAGTGGTGTTTTGGAGGCTTCTTGGGACTGCCCAAGGAGAGCATCATCAACCTCTTTGATCCCTTTGAAGATTTATTAGAGGCAAGTAAACACATTCACTTCGTCCATGTAGGTGTCTAGTAGGGTTTTACCATTTTTACAAATTTCCTCGTATCCTGGATCCTCACACTTCTCCTTCTTTGGAGCTCGGGTCTGTGTTTGGCACAGACTCGAACTTGACGACAAGAGCCCTTGCTGTTAAGATCTTCAATTAACGGCCAACGATGTTGCTGTTAAGCTCGTTAACGGCGAGACTGTGCCGTTAAGTTTTTAGGACAGAACAGTGAGCTGTTCTACCTTATATATTTTTTTTGATTAATTCCGAAGGTCTTGCATGAGGATATAATGTAATCGTATTGTTATGTAAAATAGACAATGTGATGTGTGTGGAATTTTCTGTGCTTTGGTGAATGGCATGAATTGTTAGACTTATTGAAATACATGTTTGGAAAATGGATTATGCATGTCACCTACTGTCTACATGATCCCTGAGGAATGGAATGCCCTAAATTTTCTAAACCATGTATATACGTATCAGTCCATGCCCTGCAATTTGAGAATTTTTCCATGATTGTGGGATTTACTGTAATTATGTTTTGAAATAGAAGACATGCAGTAGGATTTGTAAAGTTTACAGTAAATTGTGTGTTGTGCAATAAACCCGGGGAAAATTTCTTTGATGATGTGTATGTTAGGTTCAGGGCTGTGAACTGTCAAACTGGATATTATGTTATGTCCATGATAAATTGAACTATGAATGGCATGAAATGGATGTTTTAATTTCTGTAAATGTAATATGACTCAGAAAATCTGGAATTTGTATGTGAGGTCATGAAACCTGTAATTAGTGTGTGGTTAAAATTCATGATATTGGATAACTGTAAAGTGTATTATGAAATTCCATGTGAAAACATGTGATAAATGCATGCTATCATGAATATGATTTGATGATGTGTTTGCCAACCTGATTAATGTGAGCTACTGAATGTTTGATTTCTGTCAACAGTAGTATCATGATTAGGAAACAGAGTCATGTGTGTAGTGAGAGATGTAAAGAATGTATAATATGTGTGTTAAAAACGGATGTGTGTAATGTGTAAGACTGTGCCATGTGGTGACACTGCTTCCATAGAGGGCCGTGGAACCGTACTATGGAAAAGTCCCCATGGGAAGGTTCAATGTGTTAAGATCCTAAGGGCATTAGGATGAAATCCTGGAGGTGACAAGTACCACTGGTTAGGGTGGAGACTTGTTCTCCCGGTCTGCGCTGTCCAAGAGTCGTCACTGTATTGCCTAGGTGACGTCTATGTGTATGTGTTATGTGATGTGTCCTTCTAATGGTGGTTTGGGACTATGTGTCACGGCACTAAAATTGTGAAATGTGAATGTGACTATGTGTAAATTGTGTAGTGTGAATATGTGTAAATGTGCAATGTGTAAAAGAGAACTATGTGAATGAGTGATTGTGCAAACATGTGAAACCAATAAGTTAGATTGTGAAATTGTGATCCATGATACATTAATGTGAAATTATGTTATAACAGCAACCTAGTTGTGTTTATAAGAATGTTTTATATGTGTAAAATGCGTAGAATTCATGCTAGGAACAATCTGCTTATGTGTAAACGTTCCATGTTTAAGTGCTATCGCATTGTAATTTAATCGAGAATGTAGCTCTCAGTGATAGGATGTGAATTGCGAAATCCATGTCAAAACAGCAACTTAAAGTGTATAAAATGATAATGTGCATGTGTAAGAAGGTGTAGAAACCATGATAGAATGTTTTTTATGCATGCAGAATCCCATGTTTGGTTGCTTCCATGTTATAGCCTCATTGAAATGTAGCTTTCATGTGATTACATGAGTAGAAAGCATGTGATAGGATATTTATTTTGGAATGGCTTAAATCATGTACCATGTGTTTAAAGTTTGTAGAATTATCATGATAGGTTGTCTTTTATCAATGTCCAAGCATACTATATGTTTTGCTTTGTAAATTGGAATGAAAAACCTACTGTGATATATGCATGTATGAGGTGTGTGGTGTTATTTGCTGAGTCTTTTAGACTCATTCCTTGTTTCGCGTACAGGTTTAGTTGGTGACCCTACATCGTTAGAGGAGACCGTGGAGAGTGACTCCGAGCGTGGCAAGTAGCCTGGTGGAGTCGATCGTGGCATTTTGCTTTCATTGTATGTAATTGAGGCATTGTAATGAAACTATTATGTAATATGGACAACTATGTAATTGATTTTTAGCACTTTATTACGTGGACTTTAGTTATCTTTAATTGTCATTTGAATCAGTATGTTAAATGTGGATGATGAATGAAGACAAGTAGTCTTTTGTTTCCGCTACTCTGTATTTATATTATGAGCATCTCAATCGTATGTTATTGTTTGGATAAATGTCCCACTGTGATGACGTTCATTATACCGACGTGGATTGGTATAATCGTACCAGTATAAAGAAGGTCGTCGCAGAGATTGGTATCAAGAGACCGGTTGAGATTACACATGAATATATATAAGTCATCATCCCCATTACATGCTAAGTCTATAGGAATGTCCACAGTGTAGAAATCATTAATAATGAGGAAAAATAGATAAGAAAATGGTTAGGAAATAAATTAACGTAGCTCTAATGGTGGCTGAAATTTATTGCAGCCATGGCTTCGAGAGGTAGACGTGGTGGTGTGCCGGACCGTGAGGACGAGCTGAGATGTGAGGAGCGGGTGGAGCAGCAGGCAGGCTCTGGCACCACAGGGTCCTGTACTTCCCCCACCGCCGCCTGTGGATTTGGAGTGTTTCATGCAAGGTCTGGTGCAGCCATGCCGACGCAGGCCCACACCCAGGCTGCACTCCAGGCTCAGTTGAGGCTCAGGTTAGCATAATCAATCAAAGTGTAGTCTTTTATTTAAATGTATGTTTATGTTGAATGTGTATTGCTTGTTGTTCGATATAACAGGCTCAAGTTCCAGCTCAAGACCATGGTGGACCCTCCATCATGGAAAGATTCAAGAGGTGCTGCCACCCTCTTTTAAGGGGGAGAGCGATCCATTACTAGCTGAGAGTTGGATGAGGGAGATTGAAAAGATCTTCCGAGCTATTAGGTGTGTGATGAGGATAAGGTTACTTTAGCCACCATATGCTTAGTATGTGTTAGTTTTGTATGTTTGTATGTTCTATTAAGTAGATTTGTTAGATGGTGCTTATGAACGGTGTACTGCAGAAAGAGCTAATGTATGGTGGGTTCATTACTACGCACACGGCTTGAGGATGGCACGGGTTGATGTTTCTTGGGACGAGTTCGTGAGGCTCTTTCGGGCCAAGTTCGTCCCCCAGCATATTCAAGATCGGATGGAGCAGGAGTCCTCTCCTTTGACTCAGGGCTCATGACCGTGCTAGAGTATGAGGCAAGGTTTGCAGAACTATAAGTATGCACCTCACGTTGTGGCTGATAGCGCGGAGAAAGGCGAAGAAGTTTGTGATGGGACTCAAACTATCACTGAGGACGAGGCTAGTGGCGTTCGACCATCGCACTTTGGACGAGGCCCTTAGCGCTGCCTATAGGCACGGAGGGTGAGAGGAGCAATACCTTGAAGAGAAGAAGGCTTCGCAGAAGAGACCTGCAGCTACGTTCCAGCGGCAAGACAGAAGAAAGTGGTGTATCAGACACAGCAGCGATCATAGCAGTCGGCAGTACTCAGGTACCTTCTGTACGTTCCCTGGTGTGAAGAAAGAGTTCCCCATTGTGGGAAGACACATGTGGTTCCGAGTGTTGGATGATTGCGGGAAAGTGCTGAAGTGCGGAAGCAGCGACCACCAAGATCAAGGATTGTCCGAGACTTCAGCAGGAGTCCAGCGCGGAGTGCCAGCCCCAGCAGTGGGTAGCGGCAGCAGGCCAGCTACAGGAATGCCTCGAGCCCAAGCTCGAGTGTTTGCTTTAGCACGCGAGGATGCCGAGCAGGCGGAGCATGTCACCGAAGGTACGGTTCTATCTAGGTGTGCACGCTCGGGTTTTGTTTGTACGGGTGCCACTCACTCGTTCATTTCCGAGCGGTTTGCTAGGCAGTTAGCTCTAGAGTTAGGAGTAGAGTCTGAGGAGTAGGGTCCCTTTGTCTAGTGCATACCCCTGCGGGTACGGTATCGACTAGGAAGTGCATTCCGTCGTTACCTGTGTGCATTGAGGATAGAATCCTAGAAGGGTGTTTCTCTTGCTAAAGATGAAGGACTATGATGATCTTGGCCTGGATTGGCTAGAGGAGCACTATGCTTAGTAGATTAGTGGGAAGAGGATTGTTTTCCGCATTCCTGGTGAGGACGAGTTCTCTCATCCCTTGCCAAGGAACTTGGCGGGAAAGTTAGTCATCTCTGCCATGAAGGCGATGCGCATGGTAAACAAGGTTGTGACACTTTTCTTGCCAGCATGGTATTAGTACCAGAAGCTGATGAGTCACCTACTCTTGCAGAGATCGAGGTAGTGCAGGATTTCCAGACATCTTTCCCGATGATTTATCTGGATTTCCACTGGATAGAGAGATAGAGTTCACTATAGAGTTGCTTCGGGGCACCTCTCCTATCTCAAAGGCTCCATATCGGATGGCACCTGCAGAGTTAGCCGAGTTAAGGAGGCAGTTGCAAGAGTTGCTAGATAAGGGATTTATTCGCCCTAGTGTTTCCCCTTGGGGCGCACCTGTATTATTCGTCAAGAAGAAAGACGGGTCACTTAGGTTATGCATTGACTATAGGAAGCTAAACCAAGTGACAGTGAAGAACAGGTATCCCTTGCCTCGTATTGATGATTTATTTGACCAGTTGCAAGATGCATCAGTCTTTTCTAAGATTGATTTGCGATCTGGTTATCATCAGTTGAGGATTCAAAGTGAGGATGTGTCCAAGACGGCATTTAGAACTCGTTATGGATATTATGAGTTTTTGGTTCTTCCTTTCGGATTGACCAACGCCCCTGCAGCGTTCATGGATCTCATGAACAGGGTGTTTAGGCCGTATCTAGATAGCTTTGTTGTAGTGTTTATTGATGATGTGCTGGTCTACTCTCCGGACGAGCCACACACCGTCAGCATTTGAGGGTAGTATTAGAGGTTCTCCGTGAGCACAAGTTGTATGCTAAGTTCAGCAAGTGCGATTTCTGGTTGCGCGAGGTTCATTTCCTCGGGCATGTTATCTTCGGTGCTGGTGTTGCAGTTGATCCAGCAAAGGTCCAGGCAGTTATGGATTGGGAGACCCCCAAGACCCCTTCGGAGATTTGTAGTTTTATGGGTTTAGCTGGTTACTATCGGCGATTCATTGAGGGATTTTCATCCATCGCCGCCCCATTGACTCAGCTCACCAGAAGGGAGTGAAGTTTGTCTGGTCCGAGAAGTGTGAGAGTAGTTTTCAATTGTTGAAGACTAAGCTCACGTCAGCTTCGGTGTTAGTCTTACCGAGCGGTGTAGAGGTTTTGCTATCTACACGGTGCCTCTCGGATTGGCTTAGGCTGTGTGCTAATGCAGCAAGGAAGGGTAGTGGCATATGCTTCTCGTCAGTTGAAGGAGCATGAGAAGAACTATTCGACTCATGATTTGGAGCTCACAGCAGTGGTTCATGCACTAAAGATCTGGAGGCACTATCTTTATGGTGTCAGATTTGAGGTGTTTACCGACCACAAGAGCTTGAAGTATCTTTTCTCCCAAAAGGAATTAAACCTGAGGCAGAAAGATGGATTAAGTTCTTGAAGGACTATGACTTCGACCTTCAGTATCACCCTGGGAAGGCGAATGTCGTAGCGGATGCTCTGAGCAGGAAGAGACCATCTCTCCAGCAGGACTGGAAGATGTTGGAGGATGCGGCTTGCACGTTGACTGAGTTAGAGCCATTGTTATGACAGGCTTTTGTAGCTCAGTTATCTCTTAGGTCCTCGGTTTTGGATGAGGTGATCGAGCAACAGAAAGCCGACCCTAGACTCCTAGAGTTAGTGGGCAAGGCAGGCATTGCTCGTGATGAGGACGGTGTGATTAGATTCCATCACCGAGTGTGTGTCCCTGACTTGGTAGATGTCCGTGAGCATGTGTTAGCAGAAGCTCACAGGTCGAGATTCTCTATTCATCGGGTAACACTAAGATGTACCAGGATTTGAAGAGGTCCTTTGGTGGTCCGGCATGAAGAGGGATGTGGCGGATTATGTATCCCGGTGTTTAGTGTGTCAGCAAGTGAAGGCCGAGCGACAGTGACCATCCGGCCTTATGCAAAGGATGGAGATCCAATATGGAAGTGGGAAGCTGTCACTATGGATTTTGTTTCAGTTTTCCTCGATCTAGATGGGGAAATGACTCGATTTGGTAGTCGTAGATAGATTCTCGAAGACTGCGCATTTCTTACCTATGAAGAAGAAGCAGTCGGTTGAGAGTTTAGCTAGATTGTATGTTAGTAGCGTGGTTAGATTGCATGGTGTGCCGAAGTCGATCATTTCGGATCGAGATCCGAGATTTACTTCGAGATTGTGGAAGGGTCTTCAGGATGCGTTAGGTTCGGAGCTGAAGCTCAGTTCAACGTTTCATCCCTAGACAGATGGACAGTCCGAGAGGACTATCCAGACACTCGAGGATATGTTGAGAGCGTGTGTACTGGATTGGAAGGATGATTGGGAGCGTCATCTACCTCTAGTGGAGTTCGCATACAACAACAGCTTTCATGCGAGTATTGGCATGGCTCCATTTGAGGCGTGTATGGAAGGCCTTGCAGATCTCCTTTACGTTGGAGGAGACCGTGATAGGCAGTTGATCGGTCCGGAGTTAGTTCAGGAGACTTCGGATAAGATTCAGCTTATCAGGAAGAGGCTGTTGCGACACAGGATAGGCAGAAGAGCTATGCCGACAACAGGAGGAAAGATCTTGAGTTCGAGGTGGGTGATCATGTCTTCCTGAAGATATCACCTACTCGTGGTGTCATCAGGTTTGGCAGGCATAGTAAGTTAAGCCCTAGATTCATTGGCCCGTATGAGATTCTCAGACGATTGGGCATCGGGGCATAGTGTAAGGCCCTCGAATTTCCGTCGCATTAATTATATTTGTATGTGTATATTTGTGCTTGTGTATGTATATACATATTTATGTACGTATTAATTAGTACAATTACGTGTGCATGTGTTTATACTAGATGTAAATAATGCATGTATTGAATGTGATAGTATGGATACATTACCATATACATATTGCATGTATATATGCATGGCATGCATAGTTTTCTGCATGATTTAGAGTTCTGGCCGAAGGCCAGATTGCGTCAACCCCTAGCCGTTGAGGTGGTGTCAGCGTCCACCCATGGACGCCAACCTAATCCTGGCGTCTAACGATGTGGACGCCTATTTCTCTGACCTGCATGCATTGCAGAGCCAGAAATTCTGGAAACAGGAAGCTCACCCATTGGGGAGCTGTCCCTAACGGCTCTGAGAGCCATCTTGTCACCCTGTGAGTGGGAGAGAGGCCTCCCCATATGTCTGAACCCGGATCTGCCTTCCCCAACCCTCTCTTCACCCTTTGCAAGAGAGAAACAAGAGGAGAAAACCCTAGCTTCTGAGCTGTGAGAAAATCCCCACTTTGCACCCAAAAATCTGACCCTCTGAAGCTGGATCCGCCATCTTCCACGACAAGAAGCTAGCTAGAGTGAAGGAGAAGACTTCCCCGGCCGTACCTTGGAGCCATCTTCATCCAAGAGCCCGGAGGAAGGAGATCTTGGAGGACATTCTGCACTTCTTGGGACAGCCCAAGGAGAGCTTCTCCGAGCATTTAGATCCATTGGAGCAATTTCTAAAAGGCAAGTGACCCTACCATAAGGTTCCCGTATGAGTCTAGGATGGTTTTAACATTTTTGTGTATTTTTCTTCGTGTCCTTGACCCCCACATTCACCCTATCTTGAGAGCTCGGGTCTGTGTTCTGCACAGACCTGCATTAACGGCAAGGTCCCTAGACGCTGAGATCATGATTGGCGTCCATCGACTATGGCGCTGACCTGGATTAGCGGCCAGAGACCGCCGCCGAGTTCATCTAGACAGAACAGTAAACTATTCTGCCCTCTTATACGATTATTTTCGATGGTTTTCTGTGATGAGATATATGGTAACCCTAACACTATGTATATTGGTAAATGTGGTGTGTGGATGAGTTATGATGTGTGGTGGTGAATGTTAGAGATTTTTATCCCATGAAATTTCTAGCATGATTTGTTAATGATTCTGCCAATCCATGTTTTTGACTAGGACTAGTCTGAGTGCCCTAAGTTTTGTCAGATCATGAAGTTAGTGGATCAGTGTATGTGTACTCAAATTTGATAAATTGTCCATGCTCGCATAAATTGCTATTAATTTCGGTTCGGTATAAATAAAGGCATGCAAGAAAGAATGTTGTGATCGATCTATGGTTGTATGATTTAGGGTAATTCTGTATTTTCAGATCATGTATATAACAGTAGTCTCTGTTCAGACAGTAAGTGGCAAAAATGTATGATAATGTTAAGCTCCATGTCAACTTAAATTATGAATAGCATGCTAAATAGGTATTTGATTTTCTGTAAATTCCATTTAGCTCAGAAAAATCTGAAAATTTGATTGTATGATCTTGAACCCGAAAATACCATGTGGTTAAATTTTCAGGTCATTTGGACCAGCATATAAGGAGTTATGCATTTTTCCATGTGAAATGTAAAAATTTATGCATGTCATCGTAAAGTGACTAGATATCGTTTAAACCCAACCTGATTGGTGAATTTACTGTGTGTTAAACTCCTGAAATCTGTAGTGTCATGTCAGGAAAACAGAGATATGCATGCGAGTGAGAAAGTGAATGAGATGAAAAGTGATATGTGTAAAACCATGTGTAAATCGGTAAAATGTGTAAATGTGTAACTGTGCCGATGTGACACTGCTTCCGTAGAGGGCAGTGGAACTGTATCAGGAAAAGTCTCCCTGAGAAAGTTCAATGTGTAAGTGACCCTAAGGACATTAGGGGGAAATCCTGGAGGTGGACAAGTACCACTGTTAGGGTGGAGACTTGTTCTCCCGGTCTGCGCAGTCCAAGAGTCGCCATTGGAATGCCTAGATGGCGTCTATGTGTAATGTGATGTGTATATGTCATTCTTTGGTGGTTGGACTATGTGTCACGGCACCTAAAATGTGAATGTGTAATGTGTAATGTGTATGTGTTCATGTGTTAATGTGTAAGTGAACAATGTGAATGTGTATGTGTAAAGTGCAACCATGTGAATTGGAAACTTGTGTAAAGGAAATGTGAAACTAAAAATGTGAGAATATGACATTGAAATCCATGTGAGACAATCTGAAACCATGTGAAATCAGTAATTTTATGTTGTTATCATCATGTTATATGTGCGAAAATGTCTAGAATCCATGTTATGGATAATTGATGAGCACGTGTACAAAATAGCATGATTGGTTGTTCACATAGTATGTTTTAAACAATATTGTAGCTCTCATGTGTAAGTTTACAGCCATTAAACCATGTGAAACCAGCAACTTAAAGCATGTGAAAATGTCTATGTATGTGTTTAAAAATATGTAAGATCCATACTAGTTGTGTTTTCCCTTCATATATGCACAGTGTTCATGTTGGTAGCTCTCATGTCTTGGTTCTTTAAAGGCAAAATTTCACAAGTAAATGGAATAGAGAGCATGTGATAGGTAAGTTTTATTCTTACAAATCTGAAAGCATGATACATGTATTAAATTGTAGAACTTTCATGATAGGTTGCAACTTTCAATGACTAGCATGCCATGTGTTGAAATTTGTGAATGTGCATGTAGAAACCGCTATGACTATACGTGTATGTTATGAGTAGTGTTGCTTGCTGAGTCTTTAAGACTCACTCCTTGCTTCGGCGTACAGGTATAGACGGTGACGAGACTCTCGTGGAGGAGACGGTAGAGACGGACTTCGAGTGCGGAGTTTAGATTGTTGGAGCAGTTGTACCCTTTTGTGCTTTCATAGTATGTAAAAGCGACATTGTACTAGAACTATCATGAGAAAATTGTATAAGTGTGGACATTGTGTACTTAAATTTCAGCAATTAATTATGTGAACTTTTAGCTCTTAATGTAAATTGCAAATCTCATGTATGTTTAATGTGGATGATGAATGAATGAAGAAGTTGTCTTTTACTTCCGCTACTCTGTTTGTATATTCGCATGTATCTCAGTTGTTTGTATCGTTTGGGTAAATGTCCCACCTGAGGACTCTCGCTATACCGACGTGGGTTGGTATAACCGTACCGGTATAATGAGGGCCGTCACAATATGAGCTAGCTTACCCCCAGCTTTAGCTAGTGTTCATCTCGTTTTCCACGTTTCTATGCTCAGGAAGTATATCTGAGATCCATCTCATGTGATTAGTCATGAGCCAGTGGAGATTCAGCCAGATTTGTCGTATGTGGAGCAACCAGTAGCTATTCTTGATCGGAAGGTTCAACATCTCTGGAACAAGGGTATTGGTCGGTGAAAGTTCTATGGCGGAACTTCTCGAGAGAGGAGGCTACTTGGGAGCTTGAGGATGCGATGAGGAAGAAGTATCCCCTTTTGTTTGAGTAGTGTCGTTTCACTTCGAGGACGAAGTTTCTTTAAGGGGGAGAGGGTGTAAGGCCCTCGAATTTTGTTGTATTACTTTATTACGTGTAAATATAAATGCTTGTGTATGCATAGATGTACATATCTACATACGTATTAACTAGTTATACTTATGTGTGCATGTGTATAATTAGATTATAAATATTGCTTAAGTTGCATGGTGGTGTGTGTACATGATAGTATACATATTGCATGTAAGTATATAGAATATGCATGGATTTTTCTGCATGTTTTAAGTTCTGGCCGAAGGGCCAAATTGGCGTCAACATGGATGGATGTCCATGATGAGTCAGCGTCCACCTCGATGGACGCCAATACTTAAATCAACGGCCATGTATGTGGACGTTAATATCTCTGACCTGCATGCGTTGCAGACCCCAAAATTCCGGGGGCAAGCAAGCCCAGCCATTGAGGAGATGTCCCCAACGGCTATCAGGCCATCCATCACCCCTCCGGGATGTCCCAAACCCCTTATCCTATAAACCAAACCCCTTTGCAACCAGGAAGACCTCTCTTGGCTCTTTTGCAAGAGGAGAGGAAACCCTAACTCTAGCTGTGAGAAAACCTGAAGTTGCATGCTTTGATCCGGCAATTCGGAGCTCATCCGACGACCTACAGCAACTGGAAGCTAGCTGGAGCCTAGAGGAAGGCTTCCCTGACTCCAACCTGCTGTGGAGATCGACCAAGAACCCGAAGGAGTGGTGTTTTGGAGGCTTCTTGGGACTGCCCAAGGAGAGCTTCATCAACCTATTTGATCCCTTTGAAGATTTATTTAGAGGCAAGTAACCCATTCACTTCGTCCATGTAGTGTCTAGTAGGGTTTTACCATTTTTACAGATTTTCCTCGTGTCCTGGATCCTCACACTTCTCCTTCTTTTGGAGCTCGGGTCTGTGTTTTGCACAGACCTGAACTTGACGGCAAGAGCCCTTGCCGTTAAGATCTTCAATTAACGGCCAACGATGTTGCCGTTAAGCTCCGTAACGGCCAGACTGTGCCGTTAAGTTTTTCAGGACAGAACAGTGAGCTGTTCTCCCTTCTATATGATTAATTTCCGAAGTGTCTTCGCATGAGAATATAATGTAATATATATGTTATGTAAAATAGACAATGTGATGTGTGTGGGATTTTCTGTGCTTTTTGGTGAATGGCATGAATTGTTAGACTTATTGAAATACATGTTTGGAAAATGGATTATACATGTTCACTACTGTCTACATGATCCCTGAGGAATGCAATGCCCTAAATTTTCAAACCATGTATATACGTATCAGTCTATGCCCTGCAATTTTGAGAATTTTTCCATGATTGTGGGATTTACTGTAATTTACGTTTTGGAAATAGAAGACATGCGTAGGATTTGTAAAGTTAACAGTAAATTGTGTGTGTGCAATAAATCCGGGGAAAATTCCTGTGATTATGTTGATGTTAGGTTCAGGGCTGTAAACTGTCAAACTGGATATTCATGTTATGTTCCATGATAAATTGAATTATGAATGGCATAAAACTGGATGTTTTAATTCTGTAAATGTAATATGACTCAGAAAAATCTAGAAATTTGTATGTGAGGTCATGAACCTACAATTAGTGTGTGGTTAAAATTTCATGATATTTGGATAACTGTAAAGTGTGTTATGAAATTTCTATGACAAAACATGTGATAAATGCATGCTATCATGAATATGATTTGATGATGTGTTTGCCAACCTAATTAATGTGAGCTACTGAATGTTTGATTTCTGTCAACAGTAGTATCATGATTAGGAAAACAGAGCCATGTGTATAAGTGAGAGACTGTAAAGACATGTGTAATATGTGTGTTAAAAACGGATTGTGTAATGTGTAAGACTGTGCTATGTGTGTGACACTGCTTCCATAGAGGGCCGTGGAACCGTACCATGAAAAAGTCCCCATGGGAAGGTTCAATGTGTTAAGATCTTAAGGGCATTAAGATGAAATCCTGGAGGGGACAAGTACCACTGGTTAGGGTGGAGACTTGTTCTCCGGTCTGCGCTGTCCAAGAGTCGTCACTGTATTGCCTAGGTGACGTCTATGTGTATGTGTTATGTGATGTGTCCTTCTAATGGTGGTTTGGACTATGTGTCACGGCACTAAATTGTGAAATGTGAATGTGACTATGTGTAAATTGTGTAGTGTGAATATGTGTAAATGTGCAATGTGTAAAAAGAGAACTATGTGAATGAGTGATGTGAAAACGTGTGAAACCAATAAGTTAGATTGTGAAATTGTGATCCATGATACATTAATGTGAAATTATGTTATAACAGCAACCTAGTTGTGTTTATAAGAATTTTTATATGTGTAAAATACGTAGAATTTATGCTATGAACAATTCTGCTTATGTGTAAATGTTTCCATGTTTAAGTGCTATCACGTTGTAATTAATCGAGAATGTAGCTCTCATGTGATAGGATGTGAATTGCTAAATCTATGTCAAAAACAGTAACCTTAAAGTGTATAAAATGAAAAATGTGCATGTGTAAGAAGGTGTAGAAACCATGATAGAAATGTTCTTTTTATGCATGCAAGAATCCCATGTTTGGTTGCTTCCATGTTATAGCCTCATTTGAAATGTAGCTTTCATGTGATTACATGAGTACTAGAAAGCATGTGATAGGATATTTATTTGGAATGGCTTAAATCATGTACCATGTGTTTTAAAGTTTGTAGAATTATCATGATAGGTTGTCTTTTATCAATGTCCAAGCATGCTATATGTTTTGCTTTGTAAATGGAATGAAAAACCTACTGTGATATATGCATGTATGAGGTGTGTGGTGTTATTTGCTGAGTCTTTTAGACTCATTCCTGCGGCGTACAGGTTTAGTTGGTGACCTACATCGTTAGAGGAGACCGTGGAGAGTGACTCCGAGCGTGGGAGTAGTCTGGTGGAGTCGTCATCGTGACATTTTGCTTTCATTGTATGTAATTGAGGCATGTAATGAAACTATTAGGTTATTATGGACAAGCTATGTAATCTGATTTTTAGCACTTTATTTACGTGGACTTTAGTTATCTTTAAATTGTCATTTGAATCACGTATATAAATGTGGATGATGAAATAAAGACAAGTAGTTCTTTTGTTTCCGCTACTCGTATTTATATTTATGAGCATCTCAATCGTATGTTATAGTTGGGTAAATGTTCTACTGTGATGACGTTCATTATACCGACGTGGATTGGTATAATCGTACCGGTATAAAGAGGGGCATCGCACTACCCCACCCCCGCAGTGGGGGGGAGGGGTCGCTGTTCCTGCAAGCGTGGCGCATGGTTATACGGGAGGGAGGGATCGTATCGATGGTACTGTCGAGCCCTAGAGAGCAGCGACAGGGACAAGACGACTACAGCAGGAGAAGGGGGAGGAAGGGGGGAGACGCGCGTGGTCTCTGGTTGGCTACTGTAGACTCAGGTACTCAAGTGAGGACCCTAACCCATTTCGGTCGTTTAGTCATATAAACGGTGAGGAACTAACGGCTATGGCTACTTTTGGACCGGAAATTATTTTTTTCAAGATTGTGAACTGAAAATTATGTTTGAACAATCATGGGACTGAAAATTAAATAGGATGGCAAAAAATGAACGGATGTTGATTCCGTCTAATTATTTTTATGTAGAAAAGTTTATATAAATGGCAAGAATTAAAAAAAAACATCATTAAAACGACTATAGCTATATATCCTTCACCAATAAAGTCTTTTTATCTATAAAAATTTATAACGTAATTAAACATTCAAACATATAATAAATATATTATTCATCGAATAATATTTGTTGCATATTGAGTTGTGTAAGATATCATGATCGGCTTCACTCAATATAATTGATGAAATTGACCGGATATCAAATGAGATATTTTGATTTAAAAGATAGATAAATTTTATCATTATATTTGGTTATTCTGATACAACTAATTATGTAGATGGACAATATATACCTATTAATTGGTCGCTCAAATAATTAAAAAGAAACACTTATTTCTCTAATGTTGTCCAACCAAACATGCTATTGGTCGGGTGCTGAACCTCGCATCTCGTTAGCAAAGTGGGATCCGAACACTCGACCAATGACGTGTTTTAATTGAGTAAAAATATTTTCTACTAATATTTCTCTTTAATTAAATTGCTACAGATTAGACTAAACTGATTGATCCATGATTAGCACAAATGCGATTACTCCATAGTTATTTGATGAATAGAGTAGTAAGTATTTCTCTAAATAGATATGTGCCAATAATTTGATCATGGGAACGATTTGTTGCGCATACATTGAGTAGATATCCATCTAGCACTCGTCCTTATATAGAAGTGACACCTATCAGTATGTGGTAGGGTGACTCCACCATGCATTATATGAGAACATGTATAGAAATCCACTGTGTGTATTATCTAAGAATTTTTCTTAATTTGATCAAACAAGGAGTATTACTTTTCGCTATAGTTGGACATATTTGATCGAACTCAACGAGTCGTTGGAGTATTCCGATCTTAGGCTCGATCAGCTTGATAAATTTTTATGACTCATTTTTATAAAAAAAAATATTATTAAAATTTAAACATAAATCGAATCAATTAAATCATAATTAAATTAATATATTTCGATATCTATATTTAAAGAGTTCGATTCAACTATTCCTTTTACACATATTACCTACAAGATACACAAACGTACACACTTGGTCATGTTTGGTTGTTGGCACCAGCTTCAGGTCCGGCTCTTTTCCCCCCAACCGGTTACCCGCCACGGGCTCCTTCCGCTTCACCTAATTCCGCACCCGCCCGCGCTGCCCTCCACACCCAACCCCCGTAGAGCACCCTCCTTCTTCTGCTGCTGTCGAACACCTTCCTTCCTAGTCCCTTCCTCCCACCCCACCCCACTCCACCTTCGGCAGCCGGCCGGTAGCCCTCTCTCCGCTATCTGCTATCTGCTCTCTGCGGGGTCTCGGCGATGGCGAGAAAGAAGATTAGGGAGTACGACTCCAAGCGGCTGCTGAGGGAGCACCTGAAGAGGCTGGCCGGGATCGACCTCCAGATCTGCTCAGCCCAGGTGAGGCGCCGGGGGGCTCCCCCAATGCCCCTCCTTATCCGTCTGCCCGTGACCCGCCCTTCTGTTTCTTTCTTGGATAGTTCCGGTTACCCCGTGGATTCGGCTGTTTCACTGCCTGATTGCGATTTGAGGTGGTAATTGCATGCCGGGAGAGACATTTTAGGGGCGGGGGAGTACTGATAGTTCTTTTGTTGGAGTCGGTGAGGTTGCAGTGATTAAGCTGCGCGATTGTACTTGGTGATGCGCTTTCTCTCGCTGCTTGGGGTGCTCCTTTTTTTGTGTGAGGGAGTGATGTGATCTGTTGCTTCACGTTCTTGGCGAGTATTGTTAGTTCAAAGTTTTTTTTTCCACCTCCCCGTTGGGTGCATAATCTTTGGTTCTTCCGTAGCTTCTCTTAAAAGTGATGCGGTGTGTCTGCAAATCCTGATTGCTGAAGGTCACGGAGGCGACGGACTTCACCGAGCTGACGGACAAGGAGCCATGGCTTTCCTCCAATAGATTGGTTGTGAAGCCGGACATGCTGTTCGGGAAGCGCGGGAAGAGTGGATTGGTGGCCCTGAACTTGGATCTAGCGCAAGTTGCGCAGTTTGTGAAAGAGCGCCTTGGCGGAGTGGTATCACTTGGATTTGACACCAAGCTCTGCTTTCTACCTCTTACTTATTTTTACTGTTATCTGCTAATTATTCGATCAAGTTTCTTTCTTTTGAGCGTAGGTCGAGATGGGCGGATGCAAGGCACCAATCACCACATTCATCGTCGAGCCATTTGTCCCCCATGACCAGGAATTTTATCTTTCCATTGTCTCTGAAAGGCTTGGTTGCACCATAAGCTTTTCCGAATGTGGAGGGATTGAAATTGAAGAGAACTGGGATAAGGTGTGTTGTGAAGGGAGGGATGATGTTTTCTGTTTCCATTACAGCCCTTTTAGAGGGTTTTTTAGCTACATGGCTAATGAGTATTTTTGCCCTTTGATCTTGCAGGTGAAGACAACATTTCTTCCAACTGAGAAACCTATGACTTCTGAAACATGTGCTCCGCTGATTGCAACACTTCCTTTAGAGGTAGTGCGTCAGTTTTTATGATAACAGTTTTTTTACTCATTACTTGCTTCTCTGCTTCTCAGTTGTATTTTATTCTCTGCCAGCGACTTTGTTTTTGTGTATGTAACCCATGAGCTAGCTATTATTATGTCCTCTTCAGCTGTTATCATTTTCTCGTTCTTTCTGAATTGCGTTACTTGATTCACTATTTGTGTTTGTGGCTGATTTATTGGCCAGATTCGAGGAAAAACTGGGGATTTCATCAAGGGTGCTTTTGCCATGTTTCAAGGTACATATTCACTTGCTTCCATGTGTGTACAATTATCTTTTACTTATTATCTGTGCAAAAGCGGGAAGAATATTTGTATAGTCTATCATTCATCAAAGAAGCTGTTTGTATACTATTTCAACTTGCTTCAGTTTTTCAGTTCATATATTTGGAAAAGGAAAATAGACACACAGGATTCAGCCAAAACAGTTATGTTAACTCAGATCACAGATTTATAGGGAGATAGAGTCAGATGTTCACGCATGGTCTTCCACATTGCAGACCTTGATTTTACTTTCCTTGAGATGAATCCATTTACATTGGTGAATGGTGTACCATATCCACTGGACATGCGTGGAGAATTGGATGACACAGCTGCTTTCAAGAACTTCAAAAAGTAATCACTCCCAAATTTTGAAAATGCCCAATGACTTTAATCAGGCATATCTGATAATGACAAAAGTTAATATTTGCAGGTGGGGAAACATAGAATTTCCCCTTCCCTTTGGCAGAGTACTGAGTGCTACAGAGAGCTTTATTCATGGACTGGATGAGAAGGTGTGTAGCTTTTTGCTAATTTATATTCACTTTAGATTTAGACAAGCTGGTGACTTCTGAAAATATTTTGCATTTTAAGGATAATTACTTTTTGCATTTTATATATAATTACGTGATATTTTCATATGTATTCTTTAAATACTTTCTGCATGTAATCTTCTTGAGCATGGTTGTCAATACGTGAGGTAACCTGAGAAAATTTTTCAGTTATCTGGAATTAATTTGAAGCCATATTAATCCATTACATGAGAGGAGAATTATCCTTTTAGGATGTCTCTAATGCCTTTTGGATTTTTTTTGTTCTGGGAAAAGTTGCAAGGCCTGCTTCTTGTCCTCATTGAAATCATAATTCCTAAACCTCCAACCGAAGGGGAAACTTTCATCATGAAGTTCTTCTATTGTGCATCTCATACCTTTTCTCCCATTCTCTTTGTCCAGGAAACAAGTGCTGTAATAGTCTGATAGAGCCTTGTGGCTCTATCTCTGTGATTTTCTGGAATTGGTCCCCTTCGCATCCAAACTGTTAGAATGAACTGCTAAGTTGTTCTTTGATGAATTTTATTGCATGTTTCATCTATAGTAATACAGGTCCATTAGGTGGGTAGTCTTCACTCGTGGAGTCATTCTTCGCAAGAAATGTTATTAGCATCAATAATGTTATTACTACACTGTATTATGAGGGTCGAGCATTGTAACTGTGAGAAATGAAAAAGTCTATAATCTTAGATCCACATATGATTATGTATCATGTATCTGCGATCTGTTAGACTGTTACATACCATATGTTAAATTTAAAATTTGTGGTTCCCGGTTAAGTTGAAAAAAGTGCAGTGTTATATTTTCTGCCAAATAGGAAATTTCACTTGTAGTATCGGGGCCAGTGGTAGAGGTTACTTTTTTTTATTGGAATGCCATATAAAGTTTGTTTTTTTATTGCTTTCATGCTTTAACCTTCTAAGGTATGGTCTTCACCATGCTAATCTGCATAATCTTTCATTCAGACAAGTGCCTCCCTGAAGTTCACTGTTTTGAACCCCAAAGGCCGTATCTGGACTATGGTTGCTGGTGGTGGTGCTAGTGTTATATATGCTGATACGGTAACTGCTAACCCTCTACTTCTATGTTTTGGGTTAGAAATTTATCACAAGTATCTTTTTCTAAAGATTATCTGACATTTTCCTGATTCAGGTAGAAAATATCATATCATCTTTCGAACTGTTGGTTTTGGAATGCTTGAAATTCTCTCACTTGTCCTCTACCTCTCTTTAGGTTGGTGATTTAGGTTATGCTTCAGAGCTTGGAAACTATGCAGAGTACAGTGGTGCTCCAAATGAAGAAGAGGTCTTGCAGTATGCCAGAGTTGTAATAGATGTAAGAACCAAAATAATTCAGTTCCATTATTTATTTTCTTTTAGATTTTGGCACATCATGTATGAACCATAGAGAAACTCTTTTCTATGAGTTATTGCAGTGTGCTACTGCTGATCCTGACGGCCGCAAGCGAGCACTTCTTATTGGCGGTGGAATTGCAAACTTCACTGATGTTGCTGCTACTTTTAATGGCATTATTCGTGCACTGAGGGAGAAAGTAAGCTTGTGTAACTACTGCAGACCTCCATATGTTGTCAACATTAGTGGTCACCTAATCTGTTTTGTCTATTTTGTAGGAATCAAAGCTAAAGGCTGCAAGAATGCATATCTATGTTCGAAGAGGTGGTCCAAACTATCAGACTGGCTTGGCAAAGATGAGAGCCCTAGGAGATGAGCTTGGTGTTCCCCTTGAGGTAATGTCCATTCTTTCCTTCATATATGACACATATGGTACTGAGATTCTTATTACATCGTAGGATGTACAACTTTTGATGTTACCCTCTGAGTCGACTGTGATCTTATGTAATCACAATTGGCTGACTCCTGATCCTTCTGGAAAACCATAGGTCTATGGGCCCAAGGCCACGATGACTGGAATTTGCAAGCAAGCAATTGACTGCATCATGACTGCTGCGTAGGCGTGGGAGCGTCAATTCGAGTCCTGGTGACTTCTGTCTAAGCTCTGGTGATGTTATGGGAATCATAGGCCGGTCTAAAGATAAAGAGAATTTAGTCTCTAGTCTTCATGATCCTCGTCTCTCCAGCTTTTCTTGTCTGAAACTGGCCTCTTCACATCATCTACAACCCTAGTCGAGGAAGTTTTGGCACCATTTATATGCATAAACCACTTGTGTGATCACACCATCAAGTTAGCTGCTTAGGTCTCTTATAAATCTTAGTTCGGAGTTGTCTTCATTTTAGTTGGCATTTATTCAGGTCGATCTTTGGCTTGTTTCGATAAACAGGTTGGTGTAACTTGACATCACCTGTGCAATTTAAGACATTTGATGGGTCGTGTGGGCTGGAATGGCTTGTTTCAACTCTTTGCTGTATTCAAATGTGTTTTCACATAAACAGGGGTTAACAAACACAGAGTTGTGTATGTGCAGTAAGCTAATATTAACAATTCCAATACATTAATACTATGAGTAATGTCTTATCGTAGTGATGCAGCTTCATGGGAGCACTAAGAAAAGTAACCTAACAATATCTTTGACTCATTTCTATAACACTATGATATTATGATTATTTTCAATTTATAGTAGGATCTCAATCCTCACAGATGCAATGAGGTGATCATTTCTCAGTTCTCACTTCCACCCTGCTTCTCCTGC
Source organism: Colocasia esculenta (assembly GCA_014218235.1). Lineage (NCBI taxonomy): Eukaryota > Viridiplantae > Streptophyta > Magnoliopsida > Alismatales > Araceae > Colocasia > Colocasia esculenta. Next base: position 56,400,801 of record CM024763.1, on the reverse strand, counting down.
AATGTAGACATTTTTAAAACGATGAACACTTTTCTTAATGATACCCCCCCTTGAAATATTTAGAAAGAATCTTGCAGGTGTGGTAAATTTCAAGCACAGTGCTATTAAATATGTTTGCATGGGGCGACTTCATTCTCAAAAACAAGAAAATTATTAATAAAAATAAACTAAGATTATCTTCTTTTATAGAAAATTATTCTTCAAATCTTGTCATCTCATATAAGGTATTCATAAATAAGTTTGTGTTTCTACATATTACCCCCTGTAATCTACTGATATTCCAAATGGTTTCCCACAATCTTGTTATCATTTTTACATATTACTCCCTGTAGATTCTAATGATATTCTAAATCATGCCCTAAAATCTTGATATCTATACTAATATAATATTCTCAGTCTTAGGGCTGCCACTTGACAACATCAGGAAATTTTGTTTCCCGCCAACACTAAAATACCGTATATAGTAACCTTTGAAAAACTTTAAAAAATACAACACTTTCAAAACTTCCGAAAATATATAGGGCAAGACATGACAGACATAAAACATGGCAATTCTTTAAAAATTTAATAGCATGTCATCGTATATAGCAGCTTTTGAAAAAGCTTAAAAAATACAACACTTTAAAAACATGGCAGGCATATAAAATATAACAATTCTTACAAAAATTTAATAACATGCCAAAGTTTGGCATGTATATATTTCCTTCTCCACCAACATTTCATACGCTGCAAATTTATGATGTTCTTAGATAAGTTATTCTATTTTAATTATTTACATCATTTCTAATATATATATCATGGTTCGCCCGTGCCGCCCAAACCGGCGCGGCACGGGCGTACCGTACCGTACCGTGCCTGGGCGCCAGCGGCGCCCAGGCACGGTCGGGTCGACCATCGTGGTCGACCCGAGCGACCCGTCGCGAGACGCGGCGGGTCGCCCACGGCCCGGTCCGGTACGCACCGAACCGGGCCGTTTGGCGCAGTCCGAGCCCTTTTTTTTGTTTTTTTAACTTACTCTCTCAAAAGGTCTAAATGATGCCTAATTGAGATGAAACTTTAAACATAAGTTAATTAAGAGATGATAAAAATTATAATAATTTTAGTTTAATTTTTTAAATTAAGTTTTAGTCAAATAAAAATTATCCCAAAAATTATTAGATCGACTTAATCTCAACATCTAAGGATCTAAATGGTGTCTAATTAAGATGAAATTTCAAACATAAGCTAATTAAGGGACGATACAATTATAATAATTTTAGTTTAATTTTTTAATTAATTTTTTGTCAATAAGAACTGTCCCAAAAATCATTAGGTCGACTTAATCTCGACATCTATGCATCAATAACTCATGATATTTATATTTTTAGAATCAATACATTTTTCTAGTAATTATGATGACTTCAAATTTGACTTTATTTTCGAAACCAAATATCACTCCGTTGAAGTGCACAGAGGTTCGCTGTACCGCGACTAGGGCTGCCATGGACCTCTGATTTCCGCTTAGCCGACCCGTTTCCGCATTTTTTATAGGATGCGGAACTCCGAAAAGAAATTTCCGATAGCTTAGCGGAAGCGGAAATGGATATCCGAATTCTTATAGGATGCGGAAGCGGAAACACCCAATTCCGCATCCGCTTTTCCGTTTCTGTTTTCGATAACTTTTAATATATATTATATAATATTGTTATAATAAAATCTCCTCAAACTCGAAGCTTTGGCTCTTAAATTTTTAACTCATTATCTCTCACCTCCATCTATATGTAAATGTCATCTATTCTTGTCACAATTATTGGTTAGTGGTCACTCTCTCGTATCATCATATATGGTAGCTTTTTTCTCTAATAATATTTATATGGAAAATTAATTGGGGGTCCTTGTTAGAGGGTGTTATTTTTTTCTCGTCCCTGTCAGAATACTGGAAGACGTAGAGTCCTTACTTTTTCACCTGGTTTAATTTAGAGTCCCTACTTTTGAGACGTCACCATTTACGACCATCGATTCACGAGTTCCGTCTCTTTTGTATCCGTCTCTTTTTTCCATTCCTATCTTACCCTTCCGTCCTTTCAAATGCGTATATTTGTTCAAGGTGCAAACAAATAGTCACAACCATAGTTGTCAAGGCGACAAAGCGACCAAGGCGTTTTTTGGCTCATTGTGTGCCTAAGCGCTTAGGCGCCCGCCTAAGCGGCGCCTAGGCGCTAAAGATAACGTCTAGTCTAGGTTATTTCAAGAGTGACAGTGTGTGTGAGATAGAGAGGAGAGGGGGGGCAGGACAGTGTGTGTGTGTGTGACCGTGAGAGAGAGAGGAGGGGGTGCCGTGGGTACTATCACTCTGTGACAGTGTGTGTAAGATAGAGAGGAGAGGGGGGGGGGGGGACTCTGTGTGGTGTGTGTGTGTGACCGTGAAGAGAGAGAGGAAGGGGTGCCGTGGTCGGTGGGAGTCGTGGGACTGTCACTCTGTGACAGTGTGTGTGAGATAGAGAGGAGAAGGGGGCGGGACTCTGTGTGTGTGTGACCGTGAGAAAGAGAGAGGCAGAGGGGGGGGGACTGTGTGTGTATGTGTGTGACTGTGAGAGAGAGAGAGAGAGAGAGGAGGGGGGACGGGACACTGTCACACACACAGAGTGTGTGTGACAGTGTCTGTGTGAGAGAGAGAGAGATAGAGGAGAGAGGAGAGAGAGGGGGGGTGCCGGTGGGACAGAGAGAGAGAGGTAGAGAGAGAAAGAGGGGAGTGACCGTGAGAGAGAGAGAGAGACTAAGAGAGAGAGGCAGAGAGAGGCAGAGAGAGAGAGAGGGGGTGCCGGTGGAATAGAGAGAGAGAGGGGGTGCCGGTGGGCAGTGACCTCCTCCAGCTGCCTCCTCCTGGAACTAGGGAAGGGAGGGGAGAGCGTGACAGGGAAGGGAGATGGGGGGAGCGTACCTCCTCCGGCAGCAGCGACCTCCTCCAGCGGCGGCGCGACCTCCTCCGGCGGCGGCGCGACTCCTCCGGCGGCGGCGCGACCTCCTCCGGCGGCGAGACCTCCTCCGGCGCGGAACCCTACCTGGTTGGACTCGGGGGGCAAGGCGGGGGTGGGAATGGGAAGACGGGGTCGCGAAGGGGAGTCGGGGCAGAGGGGAGGATATAACCGGGGATCCGAGTGGATCGGATCCACTAAAAGACCGGAGGCCATCTCAAGGCGCCAAGCGCACGCCTTGGGCCGCCTTCCCCGCCTTGGCGTTGCCTTTTTCCAGTCCACTTAGGGCGCCCACTTAGGCGACCCCCAAAAACCCCCTTGCCGCCTTGGCGCCGCCTAGGCGGCCGGCGGCGCCAAGGCGGCCGCCTTGACAACTATGGTCACAACAAAAGAACTTAGCAACCCGCCCCACAATCCTGAATGAATTAAAATCTTCTATAATTATTCTTTACCTACAATGTGTAAGTGATGTCAATGGTTATTGTAAGTGCGAACACACGTTATGTAAGTGCGATACACTCGTTATGTAAGTCCAACTTCCATGGATGGGCGGAGGCGGATAGAAAGGCGGACATGTCACTGCATTGCATTCGAAAGAACGAAAGGTAGACGGGAATGAGAAAAAGACGGATGCAAAAGAGACGGAACTTGTGAATCGATGGTCGTAAATGGTGACGTCTCAAAAGTAGGGACTCCAAATTAAACCAAGCAAAAAATTAAGGACTCTACGTCTTCCAGTATTCTGATAGGGACGAGGAAAAAAATACACCCTCTGACAAGTACCCCCAATTAGTTTTTCCCTATTTATATCTACATATATTGATTATCTATTACTCAACCATTATATATAACTATATGATTTTATCATACTAATTTGATCTTATTATACTTCATTTAGTAAGGGTCATTATAATGTACATGATGGAGAAGATACGGAGAAAAGATTATTAAATTTATATTTGAAATTATTCATAAATTTAATAATTAATGTACTTGTAATTTATAAATAAATTCTAATTGTATAGATGTTGTTAGATCCGAAGTTTCCGTTTTGTTTCCGTTTCCGTTTCTGATTTTCCGATAGAAAGCGGAAATGGATGCGGAAGCGGAAACACCCTTTTCCGTTTCCGATTCCGACTCCGAAATTTCTTATAGGAAGCGGAAGCGGAAACACCCATTTCCGATTCCGACTCCGACCCTTGGCAGCCTAACCGCGACAAATTCTGTGTGCACTTAAGAGGTCTAAATGATGTCTAATTGAGATAAAATTTCAAACATAAACTAATGAAGAGATGATACAAATTATAATCATTTTGGTTTAATTTTTTAAATTAATTTTTTGTCAAGTAAAAATTGTCTCAAAAATCATTAGGTCGACTTAATCTCGACATCTATGCATCAATAACTCATGATATTTATATTTTTAGAATCAATACATTTTTATAATAATTATGATAACTTCAGATTTGACTTTATTTTCGAAATCAAATATCGTTCCGTTGAAGTGCACAGAGGGTTCGCTGTACCGCGATAAATTCTATGTGCACTTAAAGGGTCTAAATGATGTATAATTGAGATAAAATTTCAAACATAAACTAATTAAGAGATGATACAATTATAGTTATTTTAATTTAATTTTTTAAATTAAGTTTTAGTCAAATAAAAATATCCCAAAATTATTAGATCGACTTATCTCAACATCTAAGGATCTAAATGGTGTCTAATTAAGATGAAATTTCAAACATAAGCTAATTAAGGGACGATACAATTATAATAATTTTAGTTTAATTTTTTAATTAATTTTTTGTCAAATAAGAACTGTCCCAAAAATCATTAGGTCGACTTAATCTCGACATCTATGCATCAATAACTCATGAGATTTATATTTTTAGAATCAATACATTTTTCTAGTAATTATGATGACTTCAAATTTGACTTTATTTTCGAACCAAATATCACTCCGTTGAAGTGCACAGAGGTTCGCTGTACCGCGACTAGGGCTGCCAATGGACCTCTGATTTCCGCTTAGCCGACCCGTTTCCGCATTTTTTATAGGATGCGGAACTCCGAAAAGAAATTTCCGATAGCTTAGCGGAAGCGGAAATGGATATCCGAATTCTTATAGGATGCGGAAGCGGAAACACCCAATTCCGCATCCGCTTTTCCGTTTCTGTTTTCGATAACTTTTAATATATATTATATAATATTGTTATAATAAAATCTCCTCAAACTCGAAGCTTTGGCTCTTAAATTTTTAACTCATTATCTCTCCCTCCCATCTATATGTAAATGTCATCTATTCTTGTCACAATTATTGGTTAGTGGTCACTCTCTCGTATCATCATATATGGTAGCTTTTTTCTCTAATAATATTTATATGGGAAAAATAATTGGGGGTCCTTGTTAGAGGGTGTTATTTTTTTTCGTCCCGTAGAATTGTCAGAATACTGGAAGACGTAGAGTCCTTACTTTTTCACCTGGTTTAATTTAGAGTCCCTATTTTGAGACGTCACCATTTCGACCATCGATTCACGAGTTCCGTCTCTTTTGTATCCGTCTCTTTTTTCCATTCCTATCTTACCCTTCGTTCCTTTCAATGCGTATATTTGTTCAAGGTGCAACAAAATAGGTCACAACCATAGTTGTCAAGGCGACAAAGCGACCAAGGCGTGTTTTTGGGCTCATTGTGTGCCTAAGCGCTTAGGCGCCCGCCTAAGCGGGCCTAGGCGCTAAAGATAACGTCTAGTCTAGGTTATTTCAAGAGTGACAGTGTGTGTGAGATAGAGAGGAGAGGGTGGGGGCAGGACAGTGTTGTGTGTGTGTGACCGTGAGAGAGAGAGGAGGGGGGCCGGTGGGGTACTATCACTCTGTGACAGTGTGTGTAAGATAGAGAGGGAGGGGGGGGGGGGGACTCTGTGTGTGTGTGTGTGTGTGTGACCGTGAGAGAGAGAGAGGAAGGGGGTGCGTGGTCGGTGGGAGTCGTGGGACTGTCACTCTGTGACAGTGTGTGTGAGATAGAGAGGAGAAGGGGGGGGGACTCTGTGTGTGTGTGACCGTGAGAAAGAGGAGAGGCAGGGGGGGGGGGACTGTGTGTGTATGTGTGTGACTGGAGAGAGAGAGAGAGAGAGAGGAGAGGGGGGACGGGACACTGTCACACACACAGAGTGTGTGTGACAGTGTCTGTGTGAGAGAGAGAGAGAGATAGAGAGAGAGAGAGAGAGAGGGGGGGTGCCGGTGGGACAGAGAGAGAGAGTAGAGAGAGACAAGAGGGGAGTGACCGTGAGAGAGAGAGAGAGACTAAGAGGAGAGAGGCAGAGAGAGGCAAGAGAGAGAGAGAGGGGGTGTTGCGGTGGAATAGAGGGAGAGTGGGGGTGCCGGGGGCAGACCACCTCCTCCAGCGGCCTCCTCCGAACTAGGGAAGGGAGAGGGGAGCGGGAGAGGAGGGTGGGAGAGCGTGACAGGAGGGGAGATGGGGGGAGCGTACCTCCTCCGGCAGCAGCGACCTCCTCCAGCGGCGGCGCGCCGCCTCCTCCGGCGGCGGCGCGACTCCTCCGGCGGCGGCGCGACTCCTCCGGCGGCGAGACCTCCTCCGGCGCGGAACCCTACCGGGTTGGACTCGGGGGGCAAGGCGGGGGGGAATGGGAAGACGGGGTCGCGAAGGGGAGTCGGGGCAGAGGGGAGGATATAACCGGGGATCCGAGTGGATCGGATCCACTAAAAGACCGGAGGCCATCTCAAGGCGCCCAAGCGCACGCCTTGGGCCGCCTTCCCCGCCTTGGCGTTGCCTTTTTCCAGTCCACTTAGGCGGCCCACTTAGGCGACCCCCAAAAACCGCCTTGCCGCCTTGGCGCCGCCTAGGCGGCGGCGGCGCCAAGGCGGCGCCCTACTTGACAACTATGGTCACAACAAAAGAACTGGTAGCAAACCCGCCCCACAATCCTGAATGAATTAAAATCTTCTATAATTATTCTTTACCTACAATGTGTAAGTGATGTCAATGGTTATTGTAAGTGCGAAACACACGTTATGTAAGTGCGATACACTCGTTATGTAAGTCCAACTTCCATGGAGGCGGATGGGGAGGGCGGATAGAAAGGCGGACATGTCACTGCATTGCACATTCGAAAAGAAAAGAAAGGTAAGACGGGAATGAGGAAACAAGAGACGGATGCAAAAGAGACGGAACTTGTGAATCGATGGTCGTAAATGGTGACGTCTCAAAAGTGGGACTCCAAATTAAACCAAGCAAAAAATTAAGGACTCTACGTCTTCCAGTATTCTGATAGGGACGAGGAAAAAAATACACACCCTCTGACAAGTACCCCCAATTAGTTTTTCCCTATTTATATCTACATATATTGATTATCTATTATCAACCATTATATATAACTATATGATTTTATCATACTAATTTGATCTTATTATACTTCATTTAGTAAGGGTCATTATAATGTACATGATGGGAAGAAGAAAAAAGAAAAGATTATAAATTTATATTTGAAATTATTCATAAATTTAATAATTAATGTACTTGTAATTTATAAATAAATTCTAATTGTATAGATGTGTTAGATCCGAAGTTTCCGTTTTGTTTCCGTTTCCGTTTTTGATTTTCCGATAGAAAGCGGAAATGCGGATGCGGAAGCGGAAACACCCTTTTCCGTTTCGATTCGATCCGACTCCGAAATTTCTTATAGGAAGCGGAAGCGGAAACACCCATTTCCGATTCGACTCCGACCCGTGGCAGCCTACCGCGACAAATTCTGTGTGCACTTAAGAGGTCTAAATGATGTCTAATTGAGATAAAATTTCAAAACTAAACTAATGAAGAGATGATACAAATTATAATCATTTTGGTTTAATTTTTTAAATTAATTTTTTGTCAAGTAAAAATTGTCTCAAAAATCATTAGGTCGACTTAATCTCGACATCTATGCATCAATAACTCATGATATTTATATTTTTAGAATCAATACATTTTTATAATAATTATGATAACTTCAGATTTGACTTTATTTTCGAAATCAAATATCGTTCCGTTGAAGTGCACAGAGGGTTCGCTGTACCGCGATAAATTCTATGTGCACTTAAAGGGTCTAAATGATGTATAATTGAGATAAAATTTCAAACATAAACAAATTAAGAGATGATACAAATTATAGTTATTTTAATTTAATTTTTTAAATTAATTTTTTGTCAACTAAAAATTGTCTTAAAAATCATTAGGTCGACTTAATAGCAACATCTATGCATCAATAACTCATGATATTTATATTTTTAGAACTAGTATATTTTTTTAGTAATTATGATGACTTCAAATTGACTTTATTTTTAGAACCGAATGTCGTCCTGTTAATTTTTTTAGTGTCATATTATATTTTATTATACATTTTAAGACGTTATAGTTTTGTTTCTGTTTTCGAATTCTTAGTTTTGATCTAATGAAATACATTGTTCATATCATGAACAACTTTCATGAAGATCCAAGATTAGATCACCATCATTCAAGTTGTAGAGAGGCTGCACTCATTGCTAATTTTTGGATCGCGATATGAGAGAGAAGGTCAAGAATAATCCATTGTATCTTTAAGTACAGATATTCATTTGATGTGATTTTAGTTGGAACTCATAGAGAAAGTCGTGGGGAACACCTTTTATGAAGAAGTTCGAAGAGATATACCCTCATTGAGATGTGGAAGGTATGATAATTATGTATATGTAAATCATGATATGAGAGTGAATGTGAAGATAATCTACTATAACTTTTGACATAGATCACCAATTGAGATGATTCCACTTTGAAGATAATGTTGAAAAAGAATAAAACAACTTTGATGAAGATCTCATGAGCATATAAGCCTCTTTTTAGGCTGTAGAAGGCGTGATATCTCTGATAGATCTAGAGGATATGAGAGAGAAAAGGAGAGAGAAATGGTACATGTATGAGAAGAGATGAAAAGTATATCTTAAGTTTGGATGGAGAGTCTTCTTTTGAAATTTGCTCATTTTAAATATTAATCAAATCATAAAATTAAAAAAATAAATCAAACAAGCCATTTTTCCACCGTATCTTAGCGGTACGGTACGGTACGGTACGTACCGTCCCACGGAGAATACGGTACGATCGATCCGAACGATACGGCGAACATTGATATATATATATATATATATATATATATATATACCAAATCTTTGGGATGCGATGGATAGTATCTATAGGACGAGAAAATCTTTGGGACGCGATGGATAGTATCTATAAGACGAGATGGATAGTAGATATAGAGTGAATGAGAGTGTATGAAGATGGAGAGTAAAGGAAGAGAGTTGAAAGGAAGTCGTCGAGGGAGTGAGATGGATGGATGGAGAGTGAATGCAAGCTTATTCCACAATCTATTTTTCTCGTGCCCTTCACAACCCGAAGGGATAGGTTACTTATAGACTGGATGGAAGCATCCAGAGAAACTATACAAGATTCTTTCTTATCAAGAAGAACTATTACATTACTATTGAAGTACATTATTGCGAATAACTGTAGCAATATCACTGTAGTAGATTCTCCTTATCCTTGTTACTGTAGATGCTGTAGCTGTAGAGCTTTAGCAGATTCTTCTTTATCCTTAGATATCTTCTGGGTTGATATCCATGTCAAAAGTATCATCACCATTGTTGTTGTTATCGAAGAATTGAGAAATTTCTTCGAATATCTTTTGACTGATTGGTCCTAGCAAAGTTGTATCGAATGCTGTATTGACTTCTGGATGGTGTGATATAATTGAATTTGTCGATGACTAGAATTCTTCCATCACTCCATGAGTTTGCTGATGACGGAAATTTGTTGTAATTCTTGATCAAACAAAGATTTCTCTTTGCTCTTTATGCCAATCCAAGGTCTCTGGAATCTCCTTTTCGTAGTATAACAGATAAGAACTTTGAGGTGATATTCCCATATTGGGAGCAAGATAAGTCCTTCCAACAGTTGGTTCAGGGAAAGATGATCTTATTGAAAACTCAATTTTGTATAAGTTCAGGAAGCCAACTGACTATTGTTTTTATGATCATTGGAAAATTTAAATTCATAACTTGATGTCGTGAAATTATCAGGACATTGGACTATCCCTTGCTCAGTAGCATATATGGCTCTGTTATCAATCATATCAAATGTATATAATATATATATATATATATTATATATATATATATATATAATTAAAATATTTTTTAAACAAATGTCATTATATAAAATATATAAAATATTATATATATTAATATTTATACCTAAAATATTCCCGTGCATCTCAGAGCTAGTTTCTTTAATAGTTTATACATATAATCTTGCCTTTTTTATTGGAGTAATATGTAAAAAAAGCCTGTTTATATTCATATAATACGCCCAAAGAAAAGCGTGTGCCGGTTCGGACTCCCGACGGTCGCTTCCACGTGCTGGCATGCTCTCCTGCTCCCTCTCGCGGAGGAATGGGCGTGCCCTGGCGCGCCTGCTGCGGTCGGCGACGGCGACGGCAACGGCTCCCGTCCTCCCCGCAGCCGCCTGCCACTACGGCTCCTTCACCGCGTCCTCCGTCTCGAGCCTGAAGGTGGCGTGGCGCAGGGACCGCCGCCTGGACGGCGCCATCGAGCGGGACAAGAAGTGGCGACTCTGCTCCCGCGTCGTCCGCGAGGTCCTCAACGAGCCGGGCGCCGCCATCCCCCTCCGTTACCTCGAGAAGCGCCGCGAGCGCCTCCGTCTCCCCGTCAGGGTCGAGACCTTCATCGCCCGCAACCCCCTCCTTTTCGAGGTCTATTACGACCGCGTCAAACCTAAGACGGAGCTCGTCCGCTTCCTGCGGCCCTCCACCCGTTTGTCGGAATTCCTCGGAGAGGAGGAGAGCATCCGCGCGGCGCACGAGGGACTCGCGCTCGCCAAGCTCTGCAAGCTCCTCATGATGTCCAGGGACAAGGTGCTCAGCGCCGAGAAGCTGCTCCATGTCAAGCGGGACTTTGGCTTCCCCAATGACTTCCTCGTCAGCTTGGTGCCCAAGTACCCAGAGTACCTCCGGCTCGTCGGCGGTCCCGGCGAGGGGAACTCCTTCCTGGAGCTGGTCTCCTGGAATGACGGTTTTGCTCAGTCGGTCATCCAGCGGCGGGCCGAGGAGGAGTCGCAGCTGACGGGCATCCGAATGCGGCCCAACTTTGAGGTCCGGTTGCCGCGCGGCTTCTACCTGAAGAAAGAGATGAGGGAGTGGACAACGGACTGGCTTGAGCTCCCCTACATCTCGCCCTATGAGGACGCGTCCGGGATGCACCCGGCATCGCCGGAGATGGAGAAGAGGATGGTTGGTCTACTCCACGAGTTCCTCTCGCTGACAGTGCTCCGGCGGGCGGCAGTGCCGAGTGTGGGCAAGTTCGCCGAGGAGTTCGTGCTGTCGAACTCGTTCTCAAATGCGTTCACCAGGCACTCGGGGATATTCTACCTGTCATTGAAGGGCGGGATCAAGACGGCGATGCTTAGGGAGGCATACGATGGGGAGGGGGAGCTGGTGGACAGGGACCCATTGCTGGAGATCAAGGACAAGTTTGTGGAGCTGTTGGAGGAGGGGCACCAGGAGTGGCTGGGGCAGCAGCGGCTGAGGGGGGAGGCAGTTCAGAAGGATATGGAACTTGTGGCCAGGGATGAGACAGAACTAAACAAGGATGACCATGGCGAAGTAATTTGAGACTATTGAACTCAGCTACACTGACAAAATTCATTGATAAAAGTGCTGGATGTTCCAGATATTCAAAGTCGGAAAAGCCTCCAATTTGTAGATCCCTGAAACGTCTGCATCCATTCGTCATAATTATGGAGAGGAAACTACTTGGGTTTTCAGTGATCAACAGACCTGAATGGAGCAGAGTTATGAATCATGATGGATTGGCATTGGAAGCATCTTCATGAATCAGAGTCTGGAGAAGATAGCAGGAAATTTTGGGGTCTAAAGGTTGCATATTCTCTGGCCCTGGAGCATAGCATGTTCATCTGGAAGCTAATGTCTAAGAGTACTTTCAGCAGAGGGTTCCAGGAAGCTAGTTTGGTAGTCTAGAGCATGTCAAGATACTATATTGTCCACAATCCAAATGTGTTCATGACAAAGTGCAATGAATTCTCCGAAAACTGCAGAGGTAAGTTTGAAGTCTAAATCACATCTTATTTCCACTGTTCGTATGTGTTGATGACAAACAATAGAAGGCAATGACGATAAGAGCAAACATATCATGAGGTTATGTTTGAAGTCTAGATCATGTCATAATTTGTTAGCCCTCGACGTATCTTCATTCATAGACAATAAATAGCAACAGAAACTGCAGCAGAAGATGCCAAGAGGCTACGTTCAAAGCTTAAATGTTGTCAGTCCTCAAACTTGGTTCATGACATCCAGTAAACAGCGAACCTTCAGCAGAGGATTTAATGAGTCCAAGTTTGTAGTCATAGAGTTTGGATAATTGGAGAATTCAAGTTGGGACGAGATGAGATTTTACGTATGCCGTATGATGCACATGAAGGGCAAGACATTATTTAAAAATTGAAAAGTTTAAAAATCAGCACCATGGGATGCATAATTCATTGCCACACATTTTTAGCACAATGCCTTCAATCCATCCTATGTACTAAGGAGGGTCTTGAATCCACCTGCGTGTGGTTTACTTTGGGGTAGGCACCTCATTGTTCTGCTATAATATATGTACAATCTCAGGGGTAAGGCGGGAGGTCCACCCCTTGTACTATTCTTTTTCTTGGTGAAATAAATGTCAAGGGCTGACCTGGGGTCCTAGATAAGTTCTGTGCAAAAAAAAATTCTTTAGATTATCTGATCCATATTTAAATTTGCATTTCCATAATAACACAACAAGCATTTCCATAGTAGTGATTTATTAATGGGCCAAGCTGAACAAGGTTCTGCCCAAGCATTTCTCCTTGTATCCAGAGCCTGAGAAATGTTGCTAACCTGGTTTCTAGCTATCATTTCAAACTGCATTTCTGTTGGCCTATCTCAACAAGAAAAGAACTTCTCTAAAATCCTGGTCATTTTATGCCCTACCCCTTGCTATTGGCAAGGTTGATGGACAATGGTTGGAAACTGAGGGTGTAAGCTTCTTTTTGGTTGGCCTAATCTGACATAGACTTGTGCCCATTAGCAAATATGTTTATTGTGTGGCATTGTAATCATGAAACCGTGCTGAACATGATACACAAGGATAATGTATGTCATCAATTGAACATGATACATAGGAGACCTATTGTAGCAATGCAAAACCAGGATCCAGCCATTTCTCATGCAAAAACCTCACTGCAGAGACAGAGTGGACTAGTTAAGATTTATAGTATAGCCATTGCCTGTTGGTGAAGATGTTGTAAGGCACACTTCAACTAAATTGAATGATTGCCAAGTAACATATGTACATAGAGAAAGACGCTCACAATTATGCTAGTGCCATCCACATCAAAATGCTGAAATTTCAGGGGTAAAAAGAGAATAATTTACCCCCAAAAATTACAGTGGGGAACAAAACCAATACATATCCCTTCTTCACAGATGCAGTACAAGAACGTCTAATGTACAATGGACAAAATGCAGTGGAAGTGATTAATATCCACCTCATCGTACGACAACAGCAAACTGCTCTAAGAGCATCAAAGATTGAGGCATTCCACATACCAAGGTGGTACAAGAACACCTAACAGTGAGATTTATCCCCTGATATACTAACACCGGACAAGAACATCTAAATGTACAATGGGCGAAAAAGATTACGTGGCACTGCTTGATATCCACCTCCTCCTACAATAACAGCAAGCAGCTCTGAGCTTATAAGTGTCAAAGATTGAGGCAATCCATAACTTTCACCAAACAAGCGGAGCAGAAAGCTTTCCAATCTGGTTAGGAGACAGGCTTGTTCAAATTCTGCAGAGATATGAACCAATCTCTTCTGTCTCTAGGCAGAGCGGACATGAATATCAGTTTTCTGCAAAATTGAAGAGCAAAGGTAGTATAACTTGATAATCAGGACTTTCTTTCTCCTTTTGTGGTATTTACATTTGTTGTTTTGATAAGGAAAGGTGATGCTTCATCTTAGCAAGAGGCTATTGAATATTGAAGGCATGCTGCTACAGAAAGAAATACTTCACTCTTGAAATAATAAAAGGAGAGTATAATAAAGATACATTGTACAAGAAATTGATTTAGCCAAAAGACAAACTAGAACATTGTTGTTTCACTTCATGATGAAATGTGGTTTCACAGGTATTCATGAAATCATGTCTTGTAGCAAGTTTAGTGCACCACAATGCTAGTGGTCACCAACTGACAGCGTTAAATTAGGAGTATGCATTTACACAAGGTCATAAAGAAGTTTTCATAAGCGACATAAACCACTAAGTTGTTTGTCCATTAAAGAGAATTTGGAGATTGAGGAAAAGAAAGTGAGAGCTTCCCACCAGTTTGTCCATTTCAACTTTGTTAATGTCATATTGACACAGGAGGAAAGGAACTTCTATACCTGTTGAGGTGGTTAAAAGGCTCCTTATTTTATATTACTTCCACATCAACATGTGCATCAGACTAAAGAAACATTTACTGAAACAAGAATAAAATATGAAACCCACAATGATTAAGACTGTTCTGAAAACAAGCAAAAGGCCAGAAAAGGAGATCAGAAAAGCTATCTAGAACATACCTCTACTTTGTTTGGAGCATTCGGCTCTTTATTGTTGCTGATGAAATGGTTCACTGCTGTTACATGTCGAAGACCAGGCAGGCTCATTTTTTGCACGTCGAAGTAGCTTGTCTGACTCTGCAAGCCTTCTGGCAAGTTTGTTGTTGTTTTGTCTTGAGATGCTGCTCTCCTTTTGTAAACATTTAACTTTTTCAGAAAAATGGCTAGAACTAAAAATTGCAACTTCATTTTTTTTGGTTGACTATACCTTAACATTAAGTGGCTGTATCAGTTCTTGGATACTTTGTGAGCCAACAATTTTCTTTATCACTTCATCTAGTTCTGAGAGTCTCTTGGTCAAGTTGGCCTTATCCAACTGGATGAAGATAGAAATAGGATAAAAGTTTGATTTCTATAACAAGAAGCCACCAAGGAAAAAATGGCTTTAAGTAAAGATCAATTAATATGAGTGCACCTTCAACATTTCATTTTGTGCAGTAAGTAGCTGATCCCTGTATTGAAGCTTCTCAAGCTTTTCTTGTGTAGCTAGAATATCTGCCTTTCTTCCTTCGATCCAACTATCAAATAAATTAGAATCAGCCCCATTAAATTATCCACGAATACTGAAGGCATGAAGGCTACATCACACAATTGCAGAAATACTAGACTGAAGTCACAGAACTAACCATGATCTCTGATGTTCATGAATTCTTTAATGGTTAAATATAAATGACATTTGTCTTATTTTGTGGATCATATTTCCAGAACTTTCATTCTTGTGTTTGCTTCTTTCTCATTTTCCTTATTTTTTTGAAAGTGGGTAGTATCACAATTGTATTGAAGAAAAGGCTTGTTTTCCCCTATTTAAGAATCAAAAGATATAGATTAAAGATTTAAAATTCTAGGATCCATACCTGTCCTTTTCTTCAGTTAAAGCATTAATTTGTGCCTCAAGCCTTAGAATTTCTTCATCCTGATGGTAGCAGAACATTAACATCAAGGCTAAATGAACATGAAAAAATAATTAAAATGTGTAGATCAGAAACCTTTCTTCTGCTTTGATCAGGTTCTGGCAAACCATTCTCTAATAGTTTATGAAGCTCCTTCAAATCAATCAGGTTCTACGCAATCAAACAAAAGGTATCTCATAAACACAGGAAGAAAGACTCACTGAAGATTAATTTCATCAGCTTATTAGTATTCTTATAGCTTAACTTACAGCATAGTTTGTCATATCCAATTTCACTTCAAGGAGATCCCTTATCACATCATGGGTCATATTGTCCACCGCTGCTAACCTTGCAGAGAGCATGCATACCTGAGAGGTGGATTGCATAAACCTTGTTTAGCAATTTCAAGGCAAAGGGTTCACAGCCAACTAGAATGAAGAAGGAACTACGAAAATAGTAAATGGTAAAATATGTCTATCCCGAGGACCTGAACATGAGAGGACTAAAGAAAATACAGTTGTAATTTATAAAATCAACAGTACGGATGCATTAAGGTGATATTTATAATAACCTGTGTCTGACGGTCAGATGCCAGCACTTCTAACTCTTCAATTCGATGTTTCGCCACAGATAATTCTTGATCTTTTTCTGAGTTCATCTGCTGAACCAAACTCGAAATGCATCTGAATGGTGACCCAGAACCTCTCTGTCTGATTGAACTTTTGTCTGTTTTGTTGGTCACCGAGGAGGTGTGGTTGGAAATTGATGGACATGTCTTAACTTCATAAGCCATTGCTTCCAGAGCTTGGAACTGTTTTGAACGTTGACAATATAAGAATGGCAACCATACCCTAAGGAGTAGCTTGTAATGCACATCAATGTCTTTAGTACCTTTTGTTGGTAAAGTGATGATTGGGCCTCGGAGTGCAAAATAATTTCTGAGATATGTTCCTTGTATTGCTTGATCTTTGGAAGATAACCATTGGAGAGTCATTAGGGAATTCCTAGTTCATTTATTCTGTGGCCAATGTTTTTGCACAAAATATAGATGCATAAAAGTTATCATGTGAGTATACCTCTTCAGCTTGGCACGCTCTTTCATTTTCAAGATCCTTTATGCGCTTTTTTGAGACAGAAAGTTCCTGTAGTATATTATCTATTTGCCTAAACAAGGAAACAAATGACTAAGTTGTTCATGGCTTCATGCATAAACATTTTATCATTTGTTTGCAAACTTTGGAGTTAACGGTAAGTTGTTTCACCTGGGGATGCGTTGAACTTCAACCATATAGTTTTCCATATGAAAATTCTCACTAGTATGTGCTGTTGTAAACACTCCTGCTCCAAGTGTTTGAAGCTCCAGTTTTAAGTCTTCCCTTATTAACCGGTACCTTTCTACTTCTTCTCCCATATCGTACACCTGAATGAAGAAATATGGCATGCACAAAAGGCAAAAAAGGCATGTCTGCATGAGTAACCCTGTTTAATTTTTATATCATTAAATACATCAAAATCTTAATGCCATCAACACCCTACATAGACAGGATATGTGATTAGTACTTTCTAGACTCTTGAACACACCTCTTATGGTAATGTAGTTTACATATATGCCCCTTGGGCAGCAACAAAAAGCAAACAAGATATTCAGGTGAGGAGACCGAGAAGTCCATTGAAGGTGAAGATTTTGATTTGGAGGATCTCGCATGGGAGACTCCCCACCAGGGACAGGGTTCGTCGTTTCATCCCAGATATTCAGTCCTCTTGTGTACTCCGTGGGGAGGAGGATGAGACAATTGACCACCTGTTTGCAGGGTGCTCCTACTCACAGGGGGTGTGGAGGGTGGTGGGAAGGAAGGTTGGCTTCAATTTGTGTCCGTTCAGAAATGTGCATCAGTTACTTTTGGAGTGGGAGAGACGGGGTTCTCAGAGGTGATAGGGCTGTGTGGTGGCTCATCCTTTGTGCCACACTGTGGGTGCTATGGGGAGAAAGGAATAGTAGGCTCTTTAGAAGGGTTTCTAGAGATGGGGAGGCAGTTTTCCATGCTATGTGTGCTTATGTAAAGGAATGGGGGGGGCTCATTGTGTAATGTGGAATCCTCTACTTCCTTCTTTTCTATTGTTGGGGGATTAGATGTTTCCACGTGATCTTAATGTGCCTATCTCTTGTATAGGGGCGGGGGGTGTTTTTTGGGGTATACCGTCTACACTTGTACATCCCTTCTTTTAATACAATTGTGGTACTACCCACTTTCAAAAATAACAAAAAAACAAAACAAAAAGTGAACTAGAAGCCTTTTTTCCTTTGATGGTATTCGTGCCATTAGCTTTCCAGAACTATTTTGGTGTCAATAAAAACTTACCAAGATTGCTCATGCAAAGTTTTATACTAACTAGTGTAGAACATTGAATAGAACAAACTCCAGAAATTACCTTTTTCTCCAGCATATTTATGGTATCCTCAAGCTCCTCAACTGAGTTCTCAAGAACTTTTACCTCCTGTTCCTTCTCTTCCGCATAAGCTTTACTCGCCTCTGCATCCTAAAACAGCCAAAAAAGTTCAATTCGAAACAAGTATAATCAACTAAACCTGAAGAGGAAATGGAAGAAGCTGATGGCAATCTATATTGGGAACACATACTTGGCGAGCCTCTATTGCAACTGCTTCATTTTCATCAGCCAATGCACTTGCCATATCAAGCTTTTCATTCAGGTTGACAATTTCTTTCTGGAGGTGATCCCTCTCATCACTGACCAATCTCAGTTCCTCTGCGATTTCTTCAACTGAAGAGGAAATCTCTCCTCTACTGAGGCATTCAAGCAAAGTATCTCTCTCTCCAAGTTCATAATCAACTTTTCTTGGTCTTTCAACTGCTCTTCTGCATCCATTTTCTCCCTATTGACATCTTCCAACAGGAGTACTAGTTTTTCATTTTCTTTTACAAGCATGGACAATGCGCATTTGGTGTCTTTCAGTTCTGATCTTAAGCTAGAGAGTGCAGATTCACTATCAGCCAGCTGAGAATCAAGTTCCTTTTGGTGCCGTAGTATTGCATCTACTTGGGTAATCTTGATCTCTAGATTTTCTTGAACATTATTCAGATCATCAGTTATCCCCTCTCCCTCATGTTTGGTGTCTTTGTCTGTAGAGATGGACTCTTGCACACCTCTGAAATGTACATGATCTGGAGCTTGTTCCCTTTTTACTGACAAAAGATTAGCTAAATTGTCACTTTGTTCAATTACATCACTTGATTGTCTCTCTAAGAACTTGTGTGCTTTTTCCTCTAAGCTGCATATTCCTTGAAAAAGCATTTCAAGCAATGATGGAAACACATCCATCCTTATCTCAGCATCTAATTCTGAATGGAGCAATCCAACTAACCATACTAGACCAGTCCCAAGCTCATCAACTGCTTGCATTAACTGCTTTCCATGTTGCGTCTTTGTATTATCCTTGGTAACAGCACTTCTTAGCATGGCGTCCTTGTTATTGAAAATAGTCAACTGGGAACTTCTTTTCTTCTCCAACACTAGCATTAGTTTGTCACAGTGGGCCCTCAATTGTTGGATGCTATTTAGGAGGACACGTATATCTATTGTGTCTTCCTCCTCACCTTGCCTTGGAGCATCGTCATTCCTTGGAACACCTTGGGCATCTTGGATAATATCTGAACGAAGCTTAGAATGCATGGCAGAAACAGAGCTGTCAGATAATATGGATGCATCATATACTGGGTATCGGTCTACGAGAGCATTAACTCTAGTGCATTCATTTCCAACATGTGAAGCAGTGCAACCAGACGGTTGATGCTGCAAGGACATTTTTTTAGCGAAAGTGATGAACTGGTCTAAAAGCATAATATTATTGGAGATTGCCTCTTTCACCAAATTCATATCATTAATTATGTCGGTATGTCCGTTCTCTAGCTTTGCAATTTGAAGTAATGTATCCTTGAGATCACATAAGGCATTCAACCTCTCAAAGTTTCCAGTATCCAAGTTAGAAACAATGTCTGCAAGAGATTTCTGGAATTTGTTCAGCACCTCCTGAGACAAATTGCTCTCTGCTTCTAGTCCATTTTTTTCCTCTGTCACTTCCCAAGATCTATCAGGGTTCGTGCCTAGACCAAAGCTTCCAACTTCATGGACATTCTGGTGCTGTTGTAGTGTATCTGATGGGAATTTTTCATGTACTATCTTGCGAAACAATGTTTCAGACCATATTTTTGAGACTCTCAGGCATTCTTGCATTTCTGAAGCAAATGAGAAAATATCAGAATATATTGCCTTCAGTTCTGACTTTGTGTGATTTTGCATTATTTGAAACATTTGTTCGAGCTCAGACAAGAGCTTTGGCATTTCTGTAATGGTTGCATTAACTTCAGCTATTAGGATTTGGTTCTGCTTTGCATCAACAACAATTGCATCCCTCATTTGTTCTACTTCTGAAGCCAAAGAAGCCCTTTCCACTTGCATGGCTTGAGTTGCATGCTTCCAGCTCTCAGTCTCAAGTCTTGCAGTTTCATTTGCACTCATTAATTCATTCAGGATGAGATCAGCCTCCTTCATGGTTTCCTGAGCCTCCTCAAATTTTAGCAATAAGCCGGCAGCTTGCCTTGTTTTCTCATTGGCAATCCTCCAGCCATCATTCAGATTTAGTTGGAGCATCTGTGAAAAGTGGTAACATGTCTTAGAAACTAGATGGAATACTACATAGACATCAGTACTTATCATCTATTTCAGCAAGTTTATGACTTCAATGAGAATACTTATAAAAAAGAATGACCTGCCAAAAGACTTCAGATTTGGAGAACCCAATTAGCAAGCATACCTCTCTGGTTCTAGTGCAGTTTGTATCAGTTTCCATGATCCTTTGCTCCAGGACTTGCAGCGTGTGGTCCAACTGACTGAGAGCATTTTGGGAGAAAACATTGGACGCAATTTCAACAACTTTAGATGAATTGTTTTCAGCAGAGGAATTCTTGGTACCCCCAATGCAATTATCTCTAGGAGCCTGAAGTTCAGATCTTTCATGTTGGCAATCTTTGCTTTGGTTTGATGGAAATTGAGGATGGTCAACCCCAGTTCCACTGATCATCTGCTCTTTTGCTCTTGCATGGAGAGATCCTTTGGTTGTCATTTCATTTATCCTTTTTATAGCAATAAATGCAGCATTGGCTTGTTTCTCTGCTTTAATAACCTGATCATCTTTGCATTTTATGATGTTCTCTAATTCTTGTATTACAGATGTTTTCTCATCCAATAATTTCTGCAAGTACAGCAGCTCATTGGTGGTCTCATCGTGCTCTAATTGTTGAATCTCGGATATTGCCAGGGTAGCCCCTTTCAAGGAGTTCAGTTTAGATGTCATTTTTAGACCCATCTTTTGTGCATCTTCCAGACTTCTCTTCAGGTTCACTATCAACTTCTCCTTCTCTATGAAGACCTTCATGGCTCTCTCAACATGATTGCTGATCCAAGATTTACTCTGGGGAAATGAATCAATTATGTTGTTAATATGATCAGATGCATCTTCAAGAGATTCACAGCCATCTACAAGGAAACTTGTCAGCTCAATGATTGCCTTCTCCCATTCAGCAGCTATTACATTAATTTGTGTGTCTTTTGCGTCAAAAGAATCTAACAGTCCAGCATTTTTGTTGGTAACCTGGAACAATTTCTCCTTCAGTTCCCAGTTTTCTGTTCTTAAGACAATAGATGATTCTTCATCCAAAAAACCATTCGCACGTCTAGAATAAAGTTCCTGCTGAAGCGCAGCCAGTTCTTCTTGCAAGTTTAAAATGGTCTGAGCTGTCTCCACCTCCACCTGTTCCCTGATTCTCTCCATTTCATAAAACTGGGACACTTGTGGGTGATGTTCGTTCCGAAATTGCATATCCAGGTTCCTCATCGCCTCAGCTTCCTCTTGAGATTTTTTTGCATGCAATGATGATTTACTTGTGTCACATTCTGAAATTTCATCTGTTTCCTCTTGGCTAGTGACCTTGTCCTGCATCACCATCCTATCTCCCAAAACATTATCAACCAACGTACACTCGACCTGCAGAATTGATTTTATCAGATTCCATGTCCTCTTACTTGACGATAGAACCCTGTTTGTTATTTAATGAGTCGGCGAAGTGATGTGTAAAGGGATAGAAGATGTAACACTGGATGTCGGAAGCAAACATTTCTATTTTTGATATAATTTACTAAAAAACAAGAAATAAGACATTAAAGCATATTCTCACAGGTAAATATCCTGCTTCTGACATCATCTGGCTCTCCCCATCAGAACTATACATAACCTGAAAAGAAGTTATGAATTACTCTCTGGATGTAAAGACATTCAAACTGTCAAAGTACACTGGTAGATGCCTCTCTGATGATCAATGGTCTGAAGAATTGGGGAAACCACAAACTTTTTTTTTTGAATGAACAGGAAGTTCCACAATTGAAAATGTTATTACACCAATATCCAAATCTTTACAAGAGGGGAATTATGGAGGAAATAAAGCATCCAACTAAATTTCTCCAGAAGAGAAAGAACTTGCCTGCATGTGTTGATTTCTTTGTTGAACACAAGGTGTCGAATCTCCATGTAATGCGGCACCATCCTATATTTTGATTAAAACAATGCAAAACAACTTAGAAAAGACGGTCTTTCATTCAGATGAAGAATATTGGTAAGGAAATTTATTACTCCTTTATAACAACGAAACTCAGCATTCTTTTTGCACAAGAATAACGGAATCTCTCTCACATGTCAATTTAGCTTGCTTACATTTCCCAAGAACATTAAGAGACTGTAGGATGATGAATAAGGAAAAATTAGGAGAGAAAAAAATGACAAGGGGCATCCATGAACACCTCATTGCGCAATTCAGATATTTCATTCAACAATATCTCCCGTTCTCCTTTCTGATAGAAGTCTTGCAACCTAAAAGACAGACAGACAGACAGGGTGAACTTTCTCTAGAACTCCAATAAAGTTTGGAATATGCATGAGGATCAAGATATTAAAAAAATATTCATTTGCCACTGAAAAGACTTACATTCTAAGCTGCTCTTGAAGTTTGATATTCTCCATTGCGAATTGAGTTAATTCTGGATTAGTATCGATTTTATCTTGCAGCATTTCTATCTCCTGAGTCAATGTGTTATTCTTTTCCATAAGATACTCATTGCCAGATACCAAGCCATCTTCTTGCAATTCTAATCTTCTTATCGTCTCATCACGAAGATGAAGCATCATTTTAGTTTGTTGAACATCTGCTTCCATTTGAAGAACCTAGAGATAATAACAATTTCAAAACAGATTGAGCCACAACAGATAGGCTGCTTCTAGACGAAGCTGCAATATCCTCCCCCCCATCTCCGTAAACCCAACCCCCCCCCCCCACCAACTAAAAAAAAAGTCTCATGTTTGTTGAACATGCAAACTCAGGGAGCAGAGCCGAGTTCAACGCGAACCACCACAACAAACAACTGATGTCAATAAACAAAAGAAGCACTTGCACATTGCACTTTAAGTGCAATGTGAGTAGGCAACAAGCCCATGTGGCATCCAACAATTGGATTGCCACTTTATCACTCCTCATGTGAGGGGTGCCACATGGACTATTGCCTAGTTACATTACACTAAAGTGCAATGTGCAAGTACAATAAACCTTTCTCAAAGAAGAATCGTCTCTGTCCTAGATTTCTTGGTCTCAAATGTGCAGAAACCTCACATTTTTCAATGAAATGCTTTTTTAGCTAGGAGAAATTTTAAAGTTGCTCAAGTTAAAAATACCAGCTGTTTCATGTGTTCATTTTCAGCTTCAAGTCTGCTAATTTCAGCCTCTGCCATCTTCTCTCTCCTCAAGGTACCAGCTAAAGCAGACTCAAGGAAAGTCATCTGTCAGCCAAAAAGGATATATTGAATATTCATGAACATAATGTTCCATTCAATAAACAAGAAATATGACCTATCAATATGGATCAGTACCTTGTGATCCAAGAAAGACGAACATTCTAAAGAAGTGGTGGGGCCTCCTGCTGAAGAACCACAATCATCAAGGACGACAGCCACATTAGCCGTCTCATAGGTCAGTGATGGACTGAATAGCGGCCGAGGAACGTTCTGATGTTTTATGACAATGTTCAGCTGGTCCTGAAGGATGGTCATATAGTACTTACTTTGTAGTCCCAAAACCTTAGTAATCCCAAAAGAAGTAGAGAATAATCATCTTACTTTTAATCTCCGAATTTCACGCTGCAAAGCCATTACATCTCCTGAAGCATCTTCGTTCACCTTAGCCTAGTCAGGTAACTGAAAATCAGAAAAAATAAATAGCAGGAGAAAGTTTCCAAAGTAATTACTTGGGAGGGGCTCGTGAATTTCTCCAAGGATCATACATTATTCTGTATAAGTTTGGCACGCTGGGCAAATTTTAGAGTGCTTAATGTTTCATTTGCAGAGCTGCATGCAAACAACCAGCATAATTAGAACAATGTAAAAACCATTATTGATAGCAAAACATGGCAGAACATACCAGATAGATGGACTGACATTCGCAATAATTGTTGTCTTTGAATTCCCTCCTAAAGAATCCTGCAATGACAATAATGCTGCAAAGCATCACCAATGGAGCTGCGTAACAGAAAAGAACAACTTCACTATTCTGTCTAGTAACCTGAAGAAGAAATGTCAATCTAGAATCTCTGTAAGGAACATGTCGGTGCTTCCCATTTGCAATGTCAACTAGGGTCATGATTACCAGCCTGAATTCAGAGCAAAATCATGTGAAACTGTCGCATAAAAATTCATTCATTCAGCATGTGAATAATCTGATTGTTCTACAATAAGAGCCAATCCATCAAATTATGTGTAGATCATCCTATTTCAATTTAAGTTTTGTATCTGTGCTAAATTTTAGCTTCAAAAAGTCATTGAATCATCTGCAGGTGGCCCTTACAACAAAGCGGATCCATAAACATTCATGCATTCATAATTGTTCAAATCGAAAAAACAAGTAACCCCGGACAATCAAATATGTGATTTCTCCAAGATACAGGATATTCAAAGGATTTTTTTGGAAATTGGCCGAAGGCCATGTTTCAATAGCCAAAAGGCAAAGGAAAAGCAAAAAGCATACAAAATGAAAGAGAAAACCAGAAAAACCAGAAGAAAGGTAAAGAAGAGGGATGACTACCAAGATGGTAGAAGCCCCAGCCCCAAACCCTAAAAAAACCACCCAATTACAAGGTAAATTTCCTCCACCCCTTCAGTTGATCTAAAAGGGCAGAAAACTTGACTGGCTCACCAGAGACACTAAGATGCCACTGATACATAAAAGAGATGCAATCATTTAGAATAAGGAACAAGTTTCTGAACTCCAGGTTAAACAACCTCTTATTCCTTTCCTTCCAGATAGACCAGAGCATCGCTGGTAAACACAATTTCCATAGGTCCTCCTCAACTCCTGTGGGTTTATACTTTGGCCAATAATCAATAAACTGATGCAAATTGAGGGGAACACAACATGTGACATTAATAGTCTTGAAGAACAGCTTCCATACAGTTCTAACAACTCCACAAACAGTGAATAGATGATCCAAATCCTCCTGGAAACATGCACAGAATATGCATTCTTTTCTCGACTGTTTTCTGAACATATTGACCCTGACCAACTAAATAGCCTCTTCCAAGCAATTTTCCACATAAAGACCCTGATTTTCAAAGGTCACCCCTTATCCCACACTTGCTTATGCCATCTGACCTTCAACCCTCCTTGACAAGCAGACGGACCACTGATTTGACTGAGAATTTCCCCGACCTCTCCCATTTCCAAACTCTGCTATCCTCCATACCAGGGGATATCTTAGTGTTGTCAAGTGCCTCAGATAGAAAAAGGAACTCAGAGATCTCATCCTCTACCAAATTCCGTCTGAACCTTACGTGCCATGACGAACCAGATTGAGATTGGGACCACAAATCAGCCAAAAAACCTGAGACTGTGACACAGTTCTAAACAATCTCGAACATGAGAACATAAGAGGCTCATTGTTTAACCATGGGTCTTGCCACAATTTGATTCTCCGACCATCTCCCACCTGAAGCCTAGAAGAGCACAAGTAGAAGTCTAAATTCCCTATAATGTGCTTCCAAATTGAGGATAAATTATTACTACTCAGTAACTGGAACACCACCCATCCACATTCCACAAATACTTCCTCTTAACTATACAGCTCCACAATGCCCCGTCATTTATATCTAATTTCCACAGCCATTTCATGAGTAATGCATTATTAATAATCTCCATTGGCACTAGGCCTGCACCACCTTCTTCTTTCAACCTACACACCTTAGCCCAGGCAATAGGGTTAACACCATGCACTTCTGGCCCCTTACCTCTCCAGAAAAATGCCGCTCTCGCCGATTCCAATTTCTTGCAAATGCCCTTAGGGGCTTTAAATATGGACAAGAAATATAAAGGAAGCTAGACAACACCACCTTAGAAAGAATCCATCTTCCCCCAGCAGATAAGAGTCTGCCCTTCCACCCACTAATCCTGTCACTGAACTTCTTAACCATTCCATTCCGATCGGAAATTCTCAAGATCTATCTGACAAGGGCAGCCCAAGATACTTAACAGGGAAACTCCCCCATTTCACACCCAAGATCTGCTCAATCTAAACCCTGATATTCTCATTTGCTATGTTCCCCACCAGCTCACTCTTACGGAAATTAATTCTCAAACCAATCACCGACTCAAGAAGTCTGAGGAGGATCCTCAAATTAATGAGCTTGTCAAGTTATTTGAGGAAAAAAGGATTGTGTCATCAGCATACTGAAGGTGTGAAACTTCTAAACTCCCCCTTCCCACAGTAATTCCTTCAATTAACTCAGCCTGCCTTGCTTTCTTCCACATCTCACTCAAGACCTGCCCCATCAAAACAACAAAAAAGGGGATAACGGGTCACCCTGTCGCAGCCCTCTAGAACAGCCAAAAAAACCACATGGAGACCCATTAATGAGCACAGAGAATTTTGCCGATTGTACACAATGTCTGACCCAATCAATCCATCTATCCTTGAAGCCCATCACCTTCATGACTCTGAAAAGACATTTCCAATTTATCCTATCATATGCCTTTTCAAAGTCAAGTTTGAGTGACACATATTGTCTCTTGTTGATCCTCTGCTCATGCAACTGCCATGAAAATAAGTCAGGTCGTCTCAATTGTTGTCTAATATCTCCACTAGCATTATAGAACTTCTATGTAGATTACATGCCACTTACATGGTCAATAATGCCGAAGGATGCTCAAAGGATTACAGAGGTGATGGGTTCAAAAATTTAAATCCCATAACTTTAGAGGTTATAAAAGAATACCCCAATGTAGATAGGGATCTGTTTATGTTTGCAGCTTCCTTCAGGCGCTCTCCTTCTGCACCAGAACTTTTCTGCCTAATTAAGAAGACATAATTGAGTTACTTATGAAAAAATCATGAAATTACTACAGCTTCTGGAGTCGGTATCATGCATTTACCTCTCTGAGCCAGCAAGATCCACTAAGTTCAACCTTCCAAACCGAATATGTCTCATAGAATCTTTCTCCCACTGGCTCTCAATGCTGCAGGTGAAAACACTGTGGGAACGGCTGCTTTCACTGTTCATACTTGTTGCTGCCATTTTTCTGTTTGCCGTGCCCTGGAGGGCATCATTGATAATGGTCATTTGAGAGAAGCTCTACGTTAAGGTCCTAGGTTTAAATGAAAACATAAAGTCCTGCACCTCTAGATCACCTGTAGCAAAAGTTCAATAACATCCTCGACAGTTTTAACATCATGTTCCTTGAGATTTTCCACGTATACACCTTTCTTCAATCCTCTCTCAACTGTACCATGAAAACAGTTTCATTATGACAACTTGGAAGTAAAAAAGATAAATTCAGTGGATCAAAGGCACATGCAAACTTGCTTGCAGATTAGTTGATGAAGGGTCAAGAAGATCTGTTATCTGTTCATTGTAGATCTCGAGATATGAACACCTGCAGCTATACTTCAAATTTTCATTCTTCCAATTTTCTTCCTCCTGATGGGTCACAGAGTGAAGGAGGTTAGGGAGTTGTAATAACCCTCAGCTGTGCCAAGCAACAAGAACCATTGGGATTTCACCTCTCTTATCCTTGCAAACATATATTCAAAAATGCGAGGTGTTATCCCACGATCTTCGCAAGGGTTGCTATCCATCTCCCAAATTTCTCCCATCATAGTGTGTGTTTTCCCACTTCCTGTCTGAAAAAAGGATTATTCTTTATATAATGTGAAATTGAAGTCAAGCACCGAGATGGAAAAATACCTGTCCATAGGCAAACATACAGCTGTTATACCCAGACATGCAATTCTCCACCATTGGCACACCCACGACCCTGAAAAGCTTTGCCTGCAAAGAAAACTCCATGCCCAGGTGAGATGCAAGAAAGTGGCACCGTTGCGTTATCTAGGGTAGGTAAGAATTTTGCCCAACTCGGTAGTACCTGGGATATGGTCTCGCACGCAACGTGATCAAAGGTGAATCTTGTCTCGGGATGGCCTGTCCATGTCAAAGTCTGTGAGCTCTCCTGCCGCAAGCATCTTCCATGACCTTGGGATGCGCTCTCCGCATTGTTGATGGGCCGGATGCGTATCAAGACCTGCACTAGAGCATCAAAATTTTAAATACTTCCTTACAAATTACAGGACCGGAGATGAGCGAAGTCGCAGTCTTTGGAGCATGACACGGAGTCGGACCTGCACATTGCGATCGTTCCAGAACGAAGGATCCTCATCGAGCTCAAAGAGGCGGACTTCAGGCTCAGCCGACGGGCAGGATTTCACATCAGCCATCGCCCTCACGGCCCTGGACGAGCTCCCCCTCTCCCTCCCTCCGCCATGCAGCGGCACTCGGCCACCGTTCCCGCTGCCCAAAACCCCGTTTGTGGCGTGCACCCTGAACAGAGCCCCCGTGGGGGCCCCCTGCGCCGACCGAGGCGTCCCCCCCGCCCCCTTCGCCCACAGCTGGCTGTGGTCGACCTTGGGGATGTCCAATTCGCAGACGAGGCGTTTCCTCGGGCTCTGAGAAGGGTCTGGAATGCAGAGCAGGGGGCTTCTGGGAGGCGGGAGGGGGCTTGCATCGAGGGGGCCGCCGGGGTCGTTCTCGCTGACCTCGGCGGCGCGGGACCTCGGAGGGGGCCTCCGGAGTGAAGCCATGGCGGAATACGAGCAGAGACGGAGATGGATCTGGGGGAAGGGCCAGGGATTTCTTTAGGGTTCCGGGGAGTAGAGATGGGATTCCGCCATGGAAGGGAGACGAAGCAGCTTCTACTGAGAAGCCGGACGGTGCCGCCCAAACCCAATTCAAATTAAAAGGCCGAGTTGGGACGCTCCCAAAAAAGGGTACGCTTTTAGAGGTTGCCTATCGGGTCGGACTCGGGTAGTATACGTGGTATCTTTATTCTTATCCTTTAATTAATTTTATTTATCGACTTTTTTGGACTGAAATATTAACTATTTTCAAAATTGGATGGTTATTTTGTTGGAAGAACGGCTAATGAGGCATTATGGCAAGTTAATAATATGTCATTTTGTCTCATACTTTTCAGAAGATCCTGTGTTTAATCGCGGGTTATGTATAGGTGCTTCCCTTAGGTCCGACGAGGCCAACCGAGCCAATATCCGTTATGATTCTAATGGATATTGGATTTCCAAAAATTCTAAAGTAAACTCAATATATAGGATCTTACTTTTTTTTTTTTTGATAACGAGGAAATCCCGCCCCGTGTGGCTTTGTGGGCTCAAAGATTGGTGTTCGTGAACTATAAGGTTAGGACTTGATAGCTCCTACTTTCCGTGTACCCGTATTGCCCTTACCTCACTTGACCGAAAAAACTCTGGATCTACACACCTCGAGAATTGCATGTAATCAGGTAAATCTCCCCCAAGAATCGAACTCGGACCTCCTGCTTTTAAGCAAGAGTTCTAACCGATCGACCCAACCGGGGTCCTCTATATATAGGATCTTACTAAGGTAAAAAGGAAAAAGAAAATGCCTTTATAGTTTTCAATCAATGCAATCTTTTACCATTAGTTTTTAAGTCTAATATCTGGACTATTTAAAATGAACCTAAGAAACTTAATTTTGCTTACGAATAAGTCCTTTTTTCTAGGGACTATTTAAAAGTTGATTAAAGTTATGAAAAGGTCTATAAATATTAGTTTTAAATTTTCTAAAATAGAAATACTTATCGCAAGACAATATACATGTAACACGAAATGGGTATTTACATCTGACACGGGGAGTTTCTATAGGTCGGCTAGAGTTTCGACTAGTTGACCTCCTAAATATCAGAGTCGACGTTCTGACGTAATTTGAACCAAAGATCATGACGTCGTCTAGGTCGATGACTCAGGTCAATTAGATTGACCTCTTTACATTCCTTAGGTAGACAACAGTAGTTCGGCCAAGCACAACGCTTACTCGGCTCGGCCATGATTGACGCAAAGCACGACGTGCCGCTGGATTCCTGAGAGCGTGGCTCGTGTAATGACTGGAGCATTAAGCGACGAGGTAATGGCCGAGGATCGTGCGCCCGATAATTGCGGCCATTAAGACTACGATCTGGCATGACAATTATGACCGCGACTGCAGGATTTGCGGAGTCGTCCAACTGTTCAATGGATAACCTAACTCTATAAAAAATGCAGACACTCTTTAGATACAAGTAAGCTATTCTGCTCCTAGACTAGGTCATTCTATTTGACTAGCTACTGACTTGGGCGATAGAGTGTCTCTCCGTTGAGATCTCTCGATAGGTTCTACAAGTTCTTGGACGTCGGACATGGAACACTCGTCCTCAGATCTCTCACCTCGGCTTTTCACTCCTCGCGGAGAGAAGCTCGGAGCAAGTGACTCCGGTCAATTAACTTGGCCTCCTCGATGAGAAACTCAGAACACGCATCTTTCGTTGGTTAAGCAGACCTCGGTCTAGTCAACTTGAGTTGGTCGTCTCGATTAGGACACTTTACCTCGGCCGCCTCAGCTACAAACCGTTATAACAACATCCAATTGGAATGTAATTCTTAGCTGCTAGCTGCGTTGTGTAATTAAATCAATCAGACCTTAGGATGGGCCAACTTTTATACAATTTTGGAATTGGCAGACATACATGACAATATCAAGATTCACAGCCACTAGAACAATCAAATTAAACATAATACTCGTCACAAAGTACAGCTAATTATAACACCTCATTCTCATATGTTCTTCCCATCCACGTAACAAAATATACTAGGCATTATGCTAGCTTTATTAACGGGATATAATGGTCAACTTTGAATTGACACTACATATCTCATATATATCTGCGTTGCCACCATCATCATTTATCACCAACACAGTTGGTTGGCTGATCATAATCGGCTGGCGGCTTTCGCATATGCCGGCGCTGCCGAATCCTTGCGCCTCTCCACGTCTTGGAGGATATCCACGACCCTCAACACCTCATCCATGTTCCGGCCGGTGGTCGCCGGGTAGACGATGCTGAGCTTGATCTTCTTGTTGGGGGCGACGACGTGGAGGGCCCGGTTGGGCAGCTCAAAGCCGTCAGCGTCTACCTTGTCCGGATCCACCATGTTGAGCTCACGGATCACCTCACGTTCCGGATCCGCCACTATCGGGTACGTGACCTTGCATCCGGGCTTTCCCCCCCCCCACCAAATTAAACCGACAAATGAAGAACACAAAAATTAAGGAGAAAAAGGACAAAGTCAGTATGTATATATATATATATGTTCAATGCATGCCTACCCACTATAAGATCGATGCCACATCTGGGAGAACATTTATGACAAGATCTTGGAGAATTTGCATATATCAATAAACGGTATGCACAAGATCTTTAGAGGACTCGTTACTGCGCACATCTTAGAAATTAGATCTTAAAGCAGGTTTGGGAGGGGATTAAGTATTTTGATTATTTTCACTGAAAGTTGTTTAATATATATATATATATATTTTAAAAAGAGTTTAGAGATGAGAAGTGAGGCGCAGAATTAGGGGGTTAAAATATCCCTCCCAAATAGATGGAGTACGCTAACTCCTTTTTTAACCCCCACTTCTTTATATTTTAACTTGATTAATCTAACCCTCTTTCCCCCCTCTCAAATCAACTCATGCCCTTAACCAGTGGCGTGTCTCTCCCTAACCCTTTTCATACCCTCCTCCAAACGAGCTTAGGCAACGTTTGATATCAATTGTTAAAAAATAAAAATTAGAAAAATTTGATTTTGCAAAATGCAGCGGCGCGAAGCACTGTGACGCCTTGTCGCCTGCGCCTGTTGCGGTGCGGGTGACGAGGTCTCGTCGTCCGTGCGCGCTCGCGAACGGACGGCAAAAATATTAAAAAAAAATTCTCTCTATCGCCATTTCCTTCTTTCCGTCGCCTTAAGCCCAAAAGCGATCTAAAAGTGGGTCTTCAACCGTTTTTCAGCTCCCGTGCAACTTCTTTCTATCTCTCTCCTCACCACAAAATCTAACCTACGCAAAAGTCGATGCCGCATGTGTTTATTTGAAAATGCTTGCGCTGTTGTCAGAGATTTTAACACAAAAATCTCCGCCACCGGTGTTGCCAAACGTTGCCTTAAATAATTTCACAAATGGTGGGCCAAGCTGGTCGTGATCGTATTGGAAATTACATCACATATAATATTTTTTTTCGAGGCATCAATGTATATATATCTGAGGTACTTATGTATATGAGATAGATTCGCTGCTTGCTTGGATGAGTTCAAAAAGTGCCCATCTTAGATGATAGGGATGAATGGAGTCCGCAACCAAATGACATCTATGAATCTCACGTCGTTTATGCTTGAGACAGACGTAATTAGATACGATGGATAATTATTTTTCTCTATGCATATACATGAAATTTGTAGGTTTAATGAGAATTAAAATGACGAGAAACGGCATATCTCATCGATCGCGTGAAGGAAGAAGAGGAGACATTTTTCAGCCCCTTCTTATGTACGCCTCAATCGGAGTGTGCACCAAGAAGAACTCTCGATAATTTTAATATTGTTCTAGAGATTAATTTCGTTTAGTTTAATGTTTCCAGCTGCGGGGGGAGTAATATGAGGTTTAATTGTTTTTACCGTGAAGTGTTCGATGTCCTTGATCCAGACCAGGTGGGAGCGGACGTCCTCGCAGGAGACTCCCAGCAGCTTCACCCCTCGCTTTTCGAACTCCTCCACCTGCAGCGCCATCTTCCCCAGCTCCGTCGTGCACACCGGCGTGAAGTCCCCTGCGGCCACCACCATCAGTTAGGTACTTGTCACGGAGCAGCGCAGAGCAGAGAGAGAGAGAGAGAGTGACCGGGGTGGGAGAAGATGATGGCCCAGCTGTCGCCGACGAAGTCATGGAGCTTCATCCGGCCGTGGGTGGTGTCCACCTCCAGGTTCGGGATGGTGTCTCCGATGGTAAGCCCCGGCATCTTTTCCGGCCGTCGTCTGTTGCAGTGGCTAGCTGTTCACCTGCAGCTCTCTTTCTCTCTCCCTCTATGCAAGAAGACATGAAAGTTGATATTGGAGCTCAAATAGGTAGAAGACCGTGGAGGCCACATGCCCGTGCATGCACCTATTTGACGTCATGGCTAAGCTCACCATATGAGTACTCCTGTTGGCGTTTGAGATAATTATCTATAGAAAATAAACAATAAATATGCGGCAGAACAAGTTGGTCATACTGCTTGGGCTGTTCGTATATATGATAAAATATTGTTCCACCGGCCTCTAAACAAAATAATGAGGCTTCATGCATGCATTGGTAATTTAATGGTGATAATTGGAGCATCAGAGTGCACAAAAAATAGCAGCTATCAAGTAGCTAGTGGAGTTTCTATTGCTTAACTGCACCCATATTGTAGAGATTCTCCTTGGTAATTTAATCTCATCAAGAAATAAACATCTCTATATATATATGTTGTAATTACAACTAGTACATCTAAGAACGATATTTGGAAATAAAAATAAAATTCTCTATAAGACTATAAGTTATTGCTCTTAATAAAACACAGTTTCGGAGTAGACTTCTTAATTACAACAATAAGTATACGATCAGCAGTTCTTATCCAACCCGACAGCTCCGTTGCCTTGGTGGGCGTGAAGGCGCCTTGATCTTAAAGTTTAAAAGTGTATCAAATGGTGGGTTTTTCCTGTGGGCAGGATTCTGTGGGCGGGTCAGGTCTGCAAACATGGTTTTGGTTGGCTCGTGACCCATCAACCCACGGAGGTGAAAATACTTAAAAATTACATGGGGGTGACCATTTCGGCCAAAGAAAAAGGCGAAGAGAAAGAGGGGTCTGAGGCTCCCATGCAAATTCTATTTCTAAGATGTTTCTACATGATGAGTTCTTCATGTATATATATAAGAAGTTTAGAACATCCAATACACATCTCCGCCCTAACTAGATAATTTCAAAATTTTCTCTTAATTATCTCTAGAATTTATCCCACTAAATTAATGACCCTAACCATATCACGTTCCGAAATTGTTAGTCACATCCCAACATTTGGTACTCTACCTCACATGGTGAAGGGATTATCTATCTTCATACGATCGAGAAATATTTATAAATCGCATATGAATTATTCGTCACATGATGAAAGAATTTGATCACCACCATATAAACATAGTAACCAATCATTCTCTCTTCATATGGAATAGATAATTTTAATAACCTCACGGCATCAGCTAACCCAATTAAGAAACTAGACATGAAGCAGCTACCTTCCTTTTCAAAAAAAAAAAAAAAAGAAAGAAAAGAAACTAAACTGATGCAAAGAAAAGTATCTTTTTATGGGTTGCAAGACTTGGAGCAATATTTCACTCTTTCACCTACCGTGTGAGATTTTTAGCCATATGCAAAGGGTGAACATGGAAATGACATTTTCAGATCCAACACATTTTGAAATGATGTTTTGAAGATGGCAATTAATGGGTTCCCACTTTTTCCTTTTTCTTATGGAGAGTAGAATTAATAAATTAAGTTCAAATCAATTCCTTGTCATGTAATAATATGCTCCAAAAATTGTAATTCCTCATATTTTGCAGCTAGATGTGGCAGCTGTAATGCACTTGGATTTTGGCTGCTTTGTCTTAATTTTTTACACCTTAAAAAAATCATAAAATTTGAAGACCAGTGATTAATTCCTCAAATTTTCGCATACTGATCAGATTACTATAAAATACATACAGAAGCAACCATATATCACTCATTTTGATTTCTAATTGTTTTGTGCCAAAACTTAAAAACTGCTAAATGGGTTACATATAAGCCCACAAATTTTGGAATCCACAGTATACAATGCTTCATCATTTAAAAAAAAAAAAGTTACTATTTTTTACTGTTTTACTTTGTCACACGCGCTGGTGCACTCGTCAAAGAAATGTGGATATATAGGGATTTCTCCTCAGGGGTGTCTAATAATAAACATCTCCCTAAAAGGGACAATCTTAACATGGTGATACATAGGGGTTAAAGGTCAGGTTAGAGGGGGGGGGGACTCAAAATTAAGAAATATATAGGAAAATTAGATTCTTGTAGCTTGAACACTAAACAGACAAAAGTTGGAACTAGAGAGGCTACATGACATTAGAAACTTGAAGACAGAGCCACACAACTAATGTGCATGTCAACTTATCATACCATAAACATGACATTAGAAACTTGAAGACAGCAGCCACAAAACTAATGTGCACGGCTTCCAACTTACCATACTATAAACATGACATTAGAAACTTGAGGACAGAGCCACAAAACTAATGTGTATGGTTTCGAACTTTTTTTTTTTTTTTGATATGTACAACACGTCCTGGATTCGATAACTCACGCATGGCTTCAAGTTTACC
Organism: Colocasia esculenta; assembly: GCA_014218235.1. Taxonomy (NCBI): domain Eukaryota; kingdom Viridiplantae; phylum Streptophyta; class Magnoliopsida; order Alismatales; family Araceae; genus Colocasia; species Colocasia esculenta. The sequence continues at coordinate 56,365,276 of CM024763.1, read as the reverse complement.
ATGCATACCATAAATAACATGACATTAGAAACTTGAAAACATAGCCAAAAGATCCAACCTACCATGCCATAAACATTCTATAGCAAATTCCATTCCCAAGGAAAGTTGAACACATTGCAACCCATATATATATTATGCTCTGCAAATCACAGGGACACATCTAGGAACAACTCAATCTCGATCGTCCATCATATGGACCCTTATTATCAGGAAAGGGCTACCGGTCAACAGCTCATTGACACCGTCCATTCCATCACAACCTCATACTTAGATTCTTATGATTAACTAATTAAGCAGAGACAGCTGGTGGAGGTCGGCCTAATCGCCATGAGATGGGCCTCTCTCAGAGCTTGGTGAAGCGGAGGTACTCCTTCTTGGATGGCAGGTCCACCGTCTTGTAGCCCTGCGGGAACATCTTCTGGGCGTCCTCCGTCGACACGCTGGGGGAGATGACCACCGGCTGCCCCGGCCGCCAGTTCACCGGCGTGGCCACCTTGTACTTGGCAGTGGCCTGCAGCGAGTCCACCGCCCGGAGCACCTCGTCCAGGTCCCGCCCGGTGGTGGCCGGGTACAAGATGCTGAGCTTGATGCGCTTGTCGCCGGCCACCACGTGCAGCGCCCGCGACGGCAGCTCCGCCCCGTCGGCGTCCTTGGCCTCCGGGTCCGCCATGTTCAGCTGCCGGATCACCTCTCTCGTCGGGTCCGCCACGATGGGGTACGACACCTTGCAACCAGGCTGCAAGAAGAGATATATAGCTAGCCGCAGGTCATGGTGTTCTTTGATCCTGCCTAGCTACTAGCTTGGTCGTGGCGGAAGGGAGGGAGGGTGTACCGTGTAGGATTCGATGTCGCCGATCCAGCGGAGGTGGGAAGGGACGGCGTCGCAGGAGAAGCCGAGGAGCTTGACGCCGCGCTTGTCGAACTCCGGGGCGTAGAGCGCCATCTTCCCCAGCTCCGTGGTACACACCGGCGTGAAGTCCGCTGCTCGCGCCGAGGAGAGAGGAGAAACCACTCAGGGCCGGGTTAGTAGCTTGCTAGCTATGGACATGAACCAGCGCTGGCGCCGGCGCCGAAGAAGAAGGAGAGTAGAGAGTGCTGCTTGGTGAGCTTATAACATCTTACCAGGGTGGGAGAAGAGGACGGCCCAGCTGTTGCCGATGTAGTCGTGAAGCTTCATGCGGCCATGGGTGGTATCGACCTCCAGGTTGGGGATGATGTCTCCGATGGTGAGGCCCGGCATCCTTTGCTTGCCGAAGGGGGAGGTGGGAGAGTCTGGAGAGACGAGGAGGGAGCGACCAAGGTCAACTGGTGAGAGAGGATGCAACTGAGGCTTACGTGTGCAGTGGCTTCTGAGGCCAAGGCGTCCGGTTTAAATAGATGGGTGGGCTTGTGGAGGGAACGTGCCAGATTGCCAGATTGGCGCTGATACAAATAAATCGTTATAGAAAACGATAAAAAAAAAAGAACAACTAGGTTTCCAAAATCCATTTTATATCGTCTAATGTAAGAAAGTAAAGTGTAATGTCCCACGTGAAATATCATAGTGGTAATATAGTTAATTAAATAGTATAAAGCGAGAAATAACATCAAAACATTTCACAATTTAGAATAACACCAAATAAAATCTAACTTTATTAATAATTTCTCAGATCAATTATTACATTACTAATTAGATCAGAGCCATAACTAGGGTCCAGAGTATTTTATTCAAATCCAAACTATTACAAACTGACTAACTAACAACTATTTAACTACTAAAAGCAATGGTTGTTGTAAAACGACGGTCACTCTTGCACATCCTCGTCCCCTTCCTCGTGAGTGTGGTAGTCCCCATCAGACTCACCTGAAACACATAAAATAAATAGCGTAGGATGAGCTATAAACACCCAGTAGGACTTAATATCTCATATAAATATGTATGCTTTAAGTGATTAATGTATTGTCAAGTAAGCTAACTAATGAGAACGACCAAGTATAGTTAAGAGAGTAATGTCATATAATAACGAGAAACAATAGTACTTTTTATGAGAGTATAGCATAACAAGCATGATAACAGATTGACCATGTAACGAAATAGCATGTAATGTTTGCACAAAGGTGCACTAGTAGATATAGCACTTTGGTTGAGCTTCTTGTCAACCGAGAGAACATAGTATAATGATTGATTGTCATAGATTAAATCTTGATAGTATAAATGACATTAGATATAATGCCAACATCCTGATCATTGAACTCCCGCGGGCAAATGACACTTTTCGGGCGCACCTCCGAGGACCAGATCGGGCCTATTGCCTGTCATGGTTATTTTTATTATCTTAGACAATCAATTGTATGGCCAAATATAGAGTACCAAGAATAAATGAGAGTAATTGACGAATAGATGAGAGTATAGAGAGAACGTGAATCAGATGAGAGAGTAGAGCTAGTAGATTAGAATGGGGTTATACTCGTAAAACAACGATAAACATGCGATAATAATAGTTGCACAACACATGGTCGTGTGCCGGCAGTCCGGTAGAAGTCACAACTGCCCAATAGCCGTGCTATGTATACAGGCCAAAGGTTCGGCGTGATCTCAATGTAAGAGAGAACACACTAAGACTGTTGGATCATGCTGATCCCTAGGGTATAATAGGATTTGATGGTACAACCCGCTCGTCGGCAATGAACGTTCGCTAAAGCCAATGAGACTTACGGAGGCCTTGACAAGGAGTTCCTGGTCCTGTCAGGAGTATTCCCAATGGAGAGGTCGTCCAAGCCAAGATAGAAGTGTGTAATGAAACGTTGTCTGTTTTGCCTCGAGTGCTCGAAGGCAGAAGGACGCGATAGAAAATATACAAAACATGCGAATAAAACGAAGATAAGTTCATTAAAATAATAGAGAATTTATAAAATAATTACACTTAATTATATCAGATATATTATTGAGCAAATTTGGTAAGGTTTCATGGCAAACCATGTATGTATAGTGTGTGCATGTGTAGATATCATGATAGCAAGAGATAGTTGTGCACATGGCTTTTTTAATGAGAAATCATGATAATTTTCCCATTATATTAAACAAGGTCGATACTGTTCATTATAGTATAATTAAAGGGTTAAATAGTGATTAAATGGCATGATTAACATAGATTGCATGAAGAATTAGGGTTCTGTCTGACACAGTGAAAATGCGACGGGGGTACCTGTCGCGATTCAAATCACGACGGGATGGTCGGTCACATTCATTATAACAACGGTACAGGCCAATGACAGATGCTCTAAACGCGACAGAATGAACGGTCGCGATTAGGGCAATCAATCCATGAATGCGACGTCAAGGTCTGTCGTGATCTTGGCAATCAGTATAGGGAGGAAGAATGTGACGTGTCGGTCCGTCACTTTCATGTCACGACGGGCCTCTCTGTCGCGACCTTTTGAGAATCGTGACGGGTCGGGCCGTCGCGTTCTTAGAGGGTACGACCGAGCCCCAAAGGTGAACCAGTTCACCTTGGACTTCAGTCCAGTCTTCCATAGCATGACACAGGGCCATTCAAAATTCACTATAAAATCGTATATGTGTCCAAAAATTTTGAAACTAGTTTTAAACGAAAGTAGACAAGCAGATGTATCAACAGTAACAAGTAATTAGAAAATAGACATGGTATGGTCATGCAGTAGACATGTTAAATCTCAGTGACCTAAAATCATATACAAAGATGGATTTTGATTTAATTCGAATAGGGTACATGATAGAAATTGAGAAAATGATATCAATGGATTCCAGACATCGAGTAGTATGTACATAAAAGTTTCATGATCCGAAATTAAGCATAGACATGGGATCTGAGCAAACAAGTCAAGATGGGTACATGTTCATGACAGATTTTTGAACATGAAATACTCACAAATGACATGATGATAATTGGGGAAAATATGGGGCTTCGAAGATGGGTTCATCGTCTACCTAGGGTCGAAGTTAATTAGATTTTACTTGAAAGATTGCCTACCTTTTCACGCTTTTAAGATCCTAGGGCTTGAATGAGAAAACCGTGAAGAACACCTCGTTCCTAGCCTTCTCCTTGTTCTCCTTGTCCAAAACCTCCTATCCTTCGTCCTCCAAGCTCTAGAGAGTGCCTAGGGTTGGGTTGGTACGAAATGAAGGGTATTTGTTTGTTTAAAGAGTCCTTATTCCTTAAAACTCTTCGTTTTCCCAAACTCTGAATTTTCAATATTTATCTCCCATTCTCCTAGCTTTTATCTACTACTAATAGGATTGGGGAGAAGTCTAATTTCGTGGGCAAAAGGGTTTGAGTAGGTTTAAGACTCTTTTAGAGATAATTAAGAGTTAAAATAATACTTATCTTAACCCTTTCTATTTATTATTAATTAAGGTGCAAATTTACACTTAATATTCTCCATCCTACAATAGACTCTTAGTTTTAGGCCCATTAATCTATTCATGGACCATTATGTAAACCCAACTACTATTTTGACTAATGGGTTTAATTTTTCCCTTTTTCTTCAATTATTCTCATTTTATTTCAATTAATATCACTTATTAAATTATAAAATTCAGAGTTGCTACAGAAACTGACTTGCTGAAATGCACATTAAATCAACTAAGGCTACTAAACATCATACTAGCTAGTGGTGGCATAGGGTTCATACTTGGGTTCGTGCCCACTTGATCATGTTAGATTCATGAGTAATATTTATTATATTTTTTATAGGCCTCTTTTATTAGTCAGTATGCTATGATATGTTACTTATACATTTTGCCCACCTAACAAGGAGGCCAAAAAATAAATTAGAAGTGCTTTGAAAAAGTATTTATAATAAAAGATAAATTAATTAAGAATCTTTAATTGTAATAGGAAAAATCTTTATTTTAAAAGAATTTAACATATACTGTAACAAGAGATAATATTTACTGTAATGAATTATAATTCTATCAAAGACTAAAAAATAAGTCAAATATTTGATAAAAAATTTAATTAATTTATCTTATAATAAATATTTCTCAATTTAGAAAAGAAGTTTTAGTTTTTCACTCAGTTGGTCTCTTGCAATAAGTTTTAAAATTTTTGAAGCATGACTATTTGACTTCAGAACTAATTTTTTGATGTAGGTCCTTCTGACCTTGGAAGTAGATCTTTCAACTACAAATTTGAAAAAAAAAACGACATATTATTAAGAAAACTTAATCCTTTTTAATTTTAAAATTAAATGGCCAAATTATGAAGATCGAAAAAAAACTAGATGTGAAAGATGAGAAAGACTTAGTACACTTTTATATTGCATTTAAGTGCAATATGACTAAGTAACAAATCTATGCGACATCTAACAATTGGGTTGCCACTTTATCACTCCCCATGTGAAGAGTGTCACATAGATTATTGTTTAGTCAATATGAAAGTGCACTAAATCTTTCTCGTGAAAGATTAATGCATAGGTGTTCACACCCTCAAGTGAACACATAAGATGTCTGTTCAAGATATGGACAAAGTGCCCCAACTTGGAAGAGAGAAGTGTTCCATGCGGATAGATCCTCCGTGGCTATGGGTTTTTCTGCCGCCGTCGGAAAAGAGTTGGCTGTGTTGGGTTTCCTGTGGGCTTCAATCTGGTTTCCATTCCACATCTTCATACCTAAGATGGAGAATAAGCCTCCTTTTGGTGGGCATGATTCGTATAACATAATCATTTAAATCCGAGGCAGTTGCGTTTTATGCTTTAGAAAAATCACACTTTTTTCTCTTTTATAAGAGTGAGAAATATTTAGTGTAGATAATCTTATTAATTGAAAATCTGATAAAATATCTCTTTTTTTTTCAACTAATAGAATTATTTGGAGAGTAATTCATATCATTTTTATTGAAGAGCACTAAACATTAAGATGATAGTTGGAAACTTAAAATGTTTATTTTTCTTTATTAACAAGGTAAGATAGTATAAGAAAAGTTGCAGAAGATCTCCATGATCCATCCCCTGTTTGGGTAGGTGGGCACACAACAAAGAGGTGAACACCCTTCATCAAATCAACGTCACCGGTCACAAGAACAACCAGGCTTTGGTTTTGTTTATTAAGAGAGGTCAGGTGGACTCCCATGAGCTAAGCGCTGGCGTATGGCATGCCCCTAGTTTCATCCACTCTCATCACCCCATATCTCTTCTGGAAGAAGGCAGTACAAAGACAGATAAGACTATTTCATGAGTACAAGTTTGGTGGTGGTGGTGGTGTGGTGGGGGGGAATAATAATAATAAAAAAAGACGTGCTTATGTGGGTGTTTTACTGTTTTCTTGCCTTGATGTAACCAGTTTGAAACCCTCCTTGGCATTCTACAATTCGAAGGTCAGTTGATAAAACAAGCGGCACGCACGTCCTGCCATCAACCAGCGTGCAATGCCACACAAGAGGGGGGCGTGTCCCACCCGTCATACAATCAAGTATTTCTCTATGAAACTTTTAGAAAGCAAGTGATTTGGATAAGATCAAGTAAGAGGCCATCTATCCTAAGCTGCGGGCCTCTTTGATAATAGATTACATTAAAATTAATTCAGAGTTAACTAAAAAAAAATAGTTTAGAAAATTTACAAAATTAACTCAAGTGGATTATACTAAAGATGGGTCAAATGTGAATTAATTTACAATTTTTCAACCCATCTTGATTCTTGAGGTGGGTTGGAATTAATCCATCGAGTTCACAACATTAATTACTACTTTTCTTCTTTTCCCAACACAAAACTGGTAGGTTATGTTCTATTTTTACTTGTGTTGAATTGGTTAATCCATTGCCTTGTAAAATTATCAACACATAGTTTAAAATAATCAAATTTATCTTGTCATATTGTTGATAAATAAGCTAATATTTACTTATCAAATAGTTAAGATCGGTGAAAAATAATTAAATTATCTAATATATGTTTAAAATTTAACTTAGGATTAAAGATAGATACACTTCACTTACGATTCAAATTATTTAATGAATGTTTTTAAAATATTTTTATATATGTCATGATCGCACTTCATGACCAAGAAAGCTCAACTAAGGACAATGGAGTAATTAATGAATGCAATTATCAGATTTTTTTTAATAATATATTCTGAAAATTTCAGGTAAAATAATACTGTCCGTATAATGTACACAAACATATTTCGGATTTGTCAGTTAATATACATGACATCAGATTTTTTTTATAACATAAGACTATCCACAAATGAAAGAGATTAAAAAAATGAGGTGACGATGGGCGTAATATAAGAGTATTTGAGGTATTAGAAAAGTTAGAAATAAATTAACTCACTTTTTCTTATCAAAGTACTTTTGAAAAAAATAAGTTAACTCAATGTAGCCAAATGAGTTAACTAATTTGCAAACAAAGTAAAAGTGGGTTAACTTTAGCACCGGGTTAAAGTTAGTTTTAGTCTAATCCATTACCAAAGAGAGGACCTAAGATACCACAAAAACATCATAAAATAATATTTTAATATATCGGATTTTGTGATATTTTACACTATTTTTAGCATACAATATCATATTTCTTTTCAGGAGAATACTTTCCGGAGGGAACATGGGAAGGATTCGAGGACTAGTAACACAACAGCAATTACAAGACCTGGGAAAAACCTCTCCAGCCATGGAACAAGAAAAGGGTGAAAAAAAAAAGGGCACAGGTCCTAAACTATGCAAGCCATTTTTGGAAAAAAAAATGGGTTCATATAACACAGTGCAAATAATTAATATCACACAAGGCACACACAAAAAAAATAATGCACTACCTGAAGATCGCAGACCAATTACAAAATGAAGTTCCAAAACTCTCAGGATGATGACTGGAAGTATAAACCATACTCGGGAAATGTGCTTAAGATGCCTGGGATAAGTTGAGATGGTAGCAATTGCCCCTGTAATAGGACTTGATGGTGTCTTTGGACCAATGAGAAGACAGCTGCCTGCACGTCCACTTCACCCAATGCACCTGAAAATTCAGAGACCAAGCAGCAAAAGAAACATGAAGCACACAAAAAAAAGTACACCCGTTTTCTGTTCAGAGTATATCTAGTGGTGCAAATTGAACCTGTGGATACCACAGGTGAATGCCGCAGAAAATTTCAATATAGAAGTATCCTCCCAATGTCGAGGAAGCCAAAACAAATCCTTCAATACATCCAGACTTGAATAAGAGATCTTGACAAGTGAAATGATACACAACAATCATCACAAATCTGAATAGCTATCACATGATGAAGAGCCGGTCATGAGCTTAAGCAAAGGCAACACCATTCGATTGCAGTAAGAAGACTAAATTAGATGAACAGTATTTAGATTTCATATATAACCAAAAATTCTTTGGAGCAAACATATAAAATGTTGTTTTCCAATTGACAAGTGTTAGTGCCAATCATTGATACGGAGCAAGGTCACTTGTTGTATCTTCACCAACAAAACTACCCTGTATGAAGCAGAAACTCATCCCATGTATTGTTCAAAGGCCGAGCCCCAATCACCCAAATAGGATTCAGCAGGCACATCTAAAGTCTCTGGTTCTTTTTAATCTCACCAACTAAACTTTGGGTGAAGAATTGTAAAATGCCTGTATGGAAAGAGAAGTTCTAGGAGAACAGGAAACTTTTCTAGTGTGACTGAAAAATGAAAAAAAAAGAAAATTCTGCAGCAGATGGTTCCCTTTCTACCTACCTAAGATTAAGTTTGATGAGTAGAACAAGTAATGACATGTCCTCTTCTGGGCCATGATAGAAACAAATACCTGTACACTGGCAATTTCAAAACTTGGATGGTAGGCTTACTACTTCTAACCTGAGTTGGGATAAATGAAAGACAAAGGACAGGAGTCAAGAAGAGTCAGATACAAGATGATGGAATCACTCATTCCTACTTTTATTAATCTATAGATTTCTAAGGATCCAGGGACTAACTGCAAGGGGAACCTTTTGCAGATAAAAAACCCAGAAGGGCCTATTGGGAAGGAAAAAGTAGAATCATATTACAAGAGTGAACAAGTAATTGTAACTGAGATCACACGACTCACCCAATTCAAGCTCTTCACCCAATTCAAGTCCTTCCTCATCCACTTCTTCAAGTATCTCAGTGTCAAGTGCACTGGCTGCTTTGGCATATCTATCCAGGAACTCCTCTTCTGTCTCTTCACGCTCCTCATCCTCAGTATCCTGTTTCAGGGTTAGATTATTCACTAGTGAATATCATTAAGGAAAAATTCCTTTCCTGACTACATGTATGCGTGCAGGGTGAAATATGATGAACCCCAGCAATATTGGGAGACCATGCTAAATGACAGGAGGTTTATACTGGAAAAGTACTGGATGACTCACTAAACCTTACCTCGTCAATCTCTTCACTTGAATCATCATTGTCTTCGTCGTCATCCTCCTCTTCATCTTCTTCATCTTCATCCTCCTCTTCCTGAACTTCTTTGAGACGTACAGATGCCTCCATTAGCGAGATGAAGCAGTCACGTAGAACCCCCATACACATATCCAAATTTGACCGCAATAGTCGCTCAACCACTTTTATCAGCGCCATCACTAAGCAGATTGCAAACTAATCCTTTCAAAGATTCATCCTTGCAAAACAAGTGTGTAACTAAAATTCTACTATAAAAAAGTTAATGTGAAATTAGGAAATAACATGTTGGCAAACTCACCAGCTAATTTGATCTCAGACTCAGAAGCCAAGCCTTGCTCAAAAGAGCTATTTGATATATGTGCCAAGCCACATGCCCAAACAGTGTAACCATTTTGTTCAATTTCCTGCAGAACTCCTTCAATAATATCTGGATAGCATAGGTAGCATGATGAAATACCCAGAAGCAAAGGCTTCCATAATGAACTGGCCTTATTTTGGACGTTTCTAAAGTGAGAAAATGCTGGCTGTGTGAATGAGATGGCCAATGCCTGCTTGATATTCTCATTTTCAAATGAGAACCTCGGCATGTGTAACAGTAGATGTATACAAATGCAAGCCCTCTGTGCTGCAGATGGGTATCCAGAAACGGCATGGCAGACGAAAGCTCCAATACCTTCAATAATGGAACGCTGTGGACCAGCAGGCAAATCTTGTAGAGGCATCCTTCTCATGAAGAAATTATCATTATCATATTTCTTGTGCAGAAGGACAGCTTTCCTGATTGGACTGAAAATTTTCAAATCCTCCATTTCTTCCCATGCATCATATTCTGCAATGAGGTCTGCCCAGACTACCAACAGCTCAGCAATTTTCATTTCAATAACTTCATCCACTCCATCAATAAACTGCAGAATATGTCCTACAAGCACTGAAGCATCATCTATGCATGACAGAGGGTGTGATGTTCTAGAATCTTCACCACCCTGGCCAGTGAGCAAACAAACAACATGATGACTTAATAAAATCCCACACAAAACAAAAGCATTTGGAAGAACAGATGCTCAGAATCTTGGAACCACAAAAGAAAAAAAAAACATAATTCACCAACAATTATCATATTCCATCCATCTAATGAAAATTTTAATCTATACAGAGGGTTACACTAGCATACACGTACCTTTATCTGTAATGGTGAAAACCAAGCCTTTTGTAGAAAATTTGAGAAGGATCTGGCGATGCTTGCCTGACCAAGCTGCACCTCTTTTGATCTGTTCTGATTGTCATCCCCTAGTATACGGTCCTCCTGAGTTTGTGCAATCTCTGCTAAGGTGGCAAAACCATGCTCAACTACCTGATAATATGAGTCATACCGTGTTCCCAACATTAAGTGATAAATCATGCTGAGAAATAGCAACTAGAGTCATCAATAGAAATCACATCTCTACAGAGAAAGTTTAATTCAAAACTGTGCAAGCAGTGAAATTCACAAAAGACCCTGCAAGAGAACAAGTAAAAACATCAATCATCATGAACAAAAGCATTAGATACCAAGTACCTGTGGCCAAGGTTCTGAAACAGGAGGCAAATACTTTGACATAATATTGGTGATGCTTGACACTATCGTTGGAATGTGCACAGTGAGATCTTGTTGACCAACCTCAACCACAGTGCTTATAAGTTGAAACAAGAGAGAGATCTCGTTTTCATCTCCATAACCCATCTGCTTAGCTATTACTTCCACGAGGGATAACCAATCAGGCGGAAGATAATCATTCTGCCAAAAGCTTAAGTTAGAAGAAACAAAATAAGGAAGACCAAATCATGTCCAATTGATCTGGCAATTTTTTTCTTACTTCAAGTAATTGTGCAATCGCCCCAGCAGCAGAAGCATGTACAGGATAACAAGAACAACTTTCTTCATCTGCCATGACCAATGCCTTCATCAAAGAACCATATACATCTTTGCATAACTCCTGACAAGCATTCAAGCATAATTAAGAATATTGCCATAAGGAAGCTATGGTAATTGATCATTTACAGAGGAACTAGAAACAGCTCTTATTTGTAGGACCACAGAAATTCTGACAAATTTGAACAATCTTCTTGTCTTGAATAGGTATGAATGAAGGATACAGAAAGAGACTCACATAGGTGAGCAATTTCATTTATTTATACACCTAGTTTTATGATTTCTGCAGAAGTTTTGATCTCCTACAACCATCACAAAAGATGCTTTAACATGAAAAGATACTCGTATATCTGTAACGAGAAGTATCAACTAGTGGCTAAAGCTGACAGGAAATCTTAGGTTTCAAATGCCAATTTGTTTTTGCTGAACAATACTTTATCAAAAAGGTAAGACAATAATAAATGCATATTTTTAGTCCTATTTGAAGAAAACTCTGACAGGAACTATATTTATGCATGAAAACTGCATTAACCATTGCTGAGAACAGTGAGGTTCAACCTGAGGTAAGCATGCTGCAAGCTCTCCGATGATCCAGTTTGCAGTAGCTATCAAATAAGGAAGGCAACTGTGCAGTGAATACAGTGGCAGAACACGATTTCGAATCAAGTTTGTTGTATAGTCTGGGTTCCTCTCTCTCAAGAACTGCAGAATCCATAAGATTGAATCAGTAAAGTTCATCACTGCTTAAATACTAACCAACTAATGCAATCAAATAATAACAAGATTATGCCTTCTTACATCCTGAAGACCTCCATATGCCATCAACACTCCATAATAGCTGCACATTCAGAGTTTACATGTAAGTTCAGCACAATATAAATAATTTTGGATGTGCTTCTGTTGCTAAGGGGTGAACAAGTGAATTCATGGTGCCTAGCTAAAAAATAACCCTAGATTATCTTCATTTTAGTATCTGATTTTCCTTCAAATGAATCAAGTGATAAATCCTTTCTGTATTGTACGCTTCAGAAAACTCACTCGTATGAACTTTGTGTCCCCTGCGCATCTGATGGAAAAGGAAATTTGGACAAAAATGGTATAACCAACAACTCCCCGATAGAGGAACGCTTATCTTTTCTCTTATTCTTGTCCCCTTTCTTTCGCTTTACTGAAGCAGCAGACGCATTACCAGCAAAAACTGTCGGTGGACCCTGCTACAAGAGAAGACAAAATGGCATTCAAAACTGTACAACAGACCATGTGTAATCATGGAATTCTGGATCGGATCAGGGTCCAGGATCGGGCCCCCCTGATCCTGATCCTGATCCAGAATTGGATAGCATCGGCTGGGATCGGCCGATCCTGGGGAAATGGATTGGGGGGATTGCCTGGGATTTTGTTTAATTACATGGGTTTACTGGATATGGCATGAGAAGATCTGCATCGGCCCGTTTGGGGTGGAATCGGATCGGCTATTGCTGATTCCAATCCGGATCGGCCGATTCCGCAATCCATGTGCATAATATTACCATTCAAAACTGTAAAACAGACCATTTGTAATACCATACAACTTACCAACTAAAATGGGAACTTCAGTTATTAAAATAAATCTAACCTTTGACAATGCAATGACACCGAGCAAATTTATTGCACTTTTTCTAGCTGTAAACAAGTCCTCACTCCACCCTGAAATTTCCTGAAGTGAAAGTATTCCACATATTGGAGCAATGGAAGTAAGTTCAATGCAAATAATAAACTTGAAGTGAGAAGAAATGTGGACGAATCAGAGTTACATACAACATCAGACGGGTGATTCTTCCTTATGTACTCTTCTTGGTCCTCCTCCCATTCAGATATATCCTTTGACAGCAAAAGAACAGAATATGAAACTTTTTGGTCAAATAGAAAACTAAATGACAGTAAATATGTAAAATCTCTATTTGTAGATAGTACCGGTCTACCAGTATCATGGCACCAGAGTTTGCAACTCAAACAATCATTAATACTATTCGGGAATCAGGATAGAATGAATCTAACATATATGAAATTTGTAAAACCAGGGATATAGAAAAATGTTCAATTCTCAGGAGGAATAGGAATGGCAGAGGACAGTTCTTGCACCAGAGATATGAGAGAAAGAGACTCTGGTCCAAGGAGTACCATGAGATGCCTTCTTATGATGATGTTATTATATTTCAGAATATGGTAGAAAATAAAAAGATGATTGGATGCTTCGGAAGGAATGCATTCACAAAGTGATTTGCCATGATGGCTTAGACCAGCTGAAGTGATCTTTGGTTTCTTTTTGGAAAGTGACCAGTTGAAGTGATCTTGAAACACCGGGATCACTGTTAGTTCACATCTTGATTCTGGGTGTGCTTCTGGAAGTCATTAATCAACCATTGCACCTTATCAGAACTGAATGCAGTAGGGGCATACCTAGTTCCATTACGCACCAGAACATAACAGTGAAATTGGTGGCAAACAAATAATGTTATCCATGCGTTCATCATAAATTATTCTTTTCCTGATTCAAGCAGATCCCTCTTTTTTCCAACAGTCATAAGGAATAATTAGGTTGAAGGTACATAGCACTCACCTTCTCGTTCAACACTAAAGCAGGAAAGACCGCAGATTCCAGAACTGTTGAAAAATGGGGTGAAACGAACCTCCATCCCTGTAGACATCATTCAATAAGACAAAATTGCAAATATAGTTATTTTGGAAATTCTATATTTACCATCAAAGTAAGAACTGATGTGTGCATGTGTGCCTTGGGATGAGATCGGATCTTGCTAAATATCAATAATATTACAAAACATGAATGAGCTAAGCTGCAAAGTGGTAGTGCGAAATGGGGATCTTGTTCCACAAGGAGAACTAATTCAAATATACACCATGAACTATTCACAATGGCAGGGAATGCTTAAACACAAAGTAAAGCTCCATTGTGTTTTTCAAATTTAATGACAGCAGTCTGATGCAAGTTTTATCTTGCTGCAAGTATCTCATATTGAAAAGAAAGAAAGGAATGGAGCACTTACAGGTCCTGTCTCCAGAACATGTGAGATAACATCCAAAGCTAATGAAACAATCCTCTCTGACAGGGAATCCATCTTCTGCATAACCACTAGTAATTTAGACTCTTATGCTGAAGATGATGGACAAAAAATGACAGCAGAAAATTGATAAAATACACAATATCACATGGCACGATGACATGTAAAAAGTAGTCTTCATTATGAAGAAAAGTTTCTGCAAGCAAAAGTTATAATGCTTTCCAAAAAATGGTTTCATGAGCATTCCTCAATTTTCAGTTGCCATGCAACTGTAAGCTTTTTTCAAAAGTTTGATTGAATTTGTTACAGTTTTTGACAATACTGATCACTTGCCTAGATTTGCAAATTATTTGATATAAATAATATCCTCAGTAGGGAGTGCCAGGCTACCAAGATGGCAACACCAACACGAAAGACAAAGTTGCTAACTTTTACATTCATTATATGATAAATGTATCAAAAAAGGTTTAAAAACCAGCCAAATCAGCTTATGATTGCTGGTTTTTTTGGCCATAATGGAATGGGTTTGGCCATAAGAAGCCAACTGGAACCGGCCAGACTGGTCTGGTTACTGAAACTGGTTTTTAGAACTTTGTAAGCATAGGACCAGCTAGATTAATCCACTGCAAGGATAAGCTAAGATTAAAAATAGGCAGTGCAGACAAAGCATTTTACAACTCTAAAATGATGATTCTGAAATGGCTGATTGATTGCCAAATGCTTAACAATAGTATGAAAGTGACTATACTTTCTGTAGGACAAAACTGACAGATACATGTTATATTATGAACCTCAATATGAATGCAGATTTACATTGATAAAACACCACTATGTTATCCACTATGAGAGTCACCTTGAAAGATACACTTTAAAACAAACTTACACTGATATTGGCACTATGTCTTGCTATCGTAAAAGAAGAATTGATGATGTCCGGCATCAACCTGAGAATAAACAATTTGAATTATGATATGAAGTTCAAAAAGGCAAGCCTTTGGAAAAGAAGTGCATGTGCAACATAAGTTACTTGTCAAAATGCTTCCGGTGTCTTGTGACCAAAGTACTGAATATAATTAAGCTCCTTTTGCCAGTTTTCAGCCTTGGCAAGTTTCCATCTCCAGAGTCAATACTAGACAGGTCCAGAGAATCCAAAATTCTGAATAGCGCCCGACAAAATGAAGGTAAAATTGTGCTCAAGGCTGATGGCAGATATGATCTCACCTACATAACTAATTTAGGTGAATTTTCAAACAAGTTCACCAAAAATTGTGGAAAAAGAAAACAAAGCCCCTTCTCTTATTTGACTTGAAGGACATGTCCTTTTAAATGACAGTCTTCAGGCAGAATAAGGAAACCAAAATTTGTGGAAAAAGAAACAATGCTGATGCAGAATATTGGATGAAATAAAACAAAAAAAATGGTTCACTTTGAAGAAATTAGAATCAAATTTAAAATTCACAAGGCAAAGACAACAACAGTGTTATTCCCAAGATGTCTTAGACGACGGGAAGATAAGCTCTAAAGAAGTCTTTTCTAGACCAAAAAACATGTTCTATTAGACTCACAAGTAAACATATTCCCAAACATCAAACCATGCCTTTTCTCATCATGTAAAATCTCTCTGTGTCTAAAATAGTCAAAGCCTTTAAGGACTCGGGATAACCATTTCGTGCATATGGTCAGAAACTTAATATTAATCATTGTTCACAGAATCAGCTTACTCCATCCGAGCCAACCAAAAACTAGATTAGAACATCAGCTTCTGATCTGGTTTGTCCAGTTCTATCATTGGAACCAGCTGATTTTGAAAAGAATTCTATTTGGTGGAATAAAGTATATAACAAAATGAACGTTTTAATTATTTTTCTTATTATCTATGTTCTACCAGTATCTTTCTTCCAAAGAAAGGCTCATCCCATCAAACTATCCCATCCAATATTAAAAAGCAGACAATATATGGAAGAGAAGAATTTGTGCACCATTGTTGCTGCATGCAGGCCACCCCTGCTGCTACCAAGCAAACAAGATAAAATTTTCAATGAAACAATAAGCCTGATTTTCCCTTTGTTTTGCAATTTTTTAGTGAGAAATTTTAATTTGCAGAGAAAATAACTCTAATTCATAATATCTTAAATCATGGCCTCAGAGAAACCAGATAATAAATTTCACAGTGCCTTCTTCTCTCTTTCTTATCCTTTCAGGATTTCCTCTTTATGAGGCACTGTCATTAGCACCCAAGCTAGACACAAGGAGTGGCCTGATTGGTAGGGCGCTCCGTCGTACACCAGGACAGGAGTTCGATTCTCAGGTCTGTCAGGATTATTAGGTGATTTTCTAAGGATTTGTAAATATATAGGATTTAGGCGCACTTCCTGGGTATTGAACCCAGGACGTGTTGTACAGTTCAAGACTAGGCCAACCGCCTAGCATACCCAAAAAAAATATAGCACCCAAGCTAGCCTTGATCTTGTACTCAAGCACAAAAGGCGAGGTTATACTACATCCACCTTCTAACATGTTGTCCAAGTGTTACTTTCCATAACTTCTTGCAAGACATTTAGACTTCAGTAAATCCCAACTTTTTGTGTGAAAAGCATGACACAGGATATGTCATCCAAAGATTCTCAGGCTGAAAACCACCTACACGCTTCTGCAATCTATTCTTTGAAGAACAATATCAAGAGGGAAGGTGGAAGAAATTCCTGGAACAAACCAAATGCATTGTATATAGAACATTGGATGTTGTAGAAGTGCCAAGGTAAAATGACTGAGATGCTGAAAAGAAAAGACGAGGAAAGACATTGGTGGAAGGCTTACAGCATAATACATGCACTTGCATATGATAAGAATGATTTGCTCAGTTTCCCTCTCTATGCCTCCTTGAAATGATAAAACCTGTTTTTGGAAAGTGGAATACTAAAACTGTCAGGAACAATTTCTATGAAAGCACTGTTATGCATACCATTGGTATAACCAGAACTTGAAAGGTCTTTAGAAAGAATAACTAGCAAAGATCTTCCTCTCAACCTTATCAACAAAGTGGGAGAATGATATTTGTAGTGGTACAAGTATTTCTTCTGCTATAAGCTCCAGCTGTGGCGGCACTGGCTCCTTTACAAGTTTTGGATTTTGGAAGTACTGAAATTTCAGCAGTCAAGTAAGTTCTCAATAGGGTGCTATTTCAAAGGAACATTAAGTTAATGGAACTAAATTTGACACCAAGGCATGTAAGTGAGCATTTATAAAGGAAGCAGTAGTATGATGGAAATTTGAACATTGTATCCAAAGGATGGAAACAATGATAAATGACATGGATAAATGTCATATTGTGAACAAATATCAAACATCAAGGGTGGTGCTTGTAGCTGAAAAGAGAAAAACCATGTCATTTCTTATTAACATCTCATCTTGTTGTAGGCCTTCCCAAGTACCACAACTTGAATTGATTGGCACCTTCTCACCGGCCCAAGTTAAGATGTTAATACATGTGCCTAAGACACCTGAGCTTATTCTCCCTCAAGTTATTGTCATCCGGAGCTAGGAACCTTACTTTTCTAGTCTTTTCACACATCCACGAGAAACTTCATGTTAATTTAAAACAGAAAAAGAAGTATGTGTGCACAATATATACTTGATAAAACAATAAAGCTGATCATATCCATGCCATGGAGATAATTTCGTGGAGGGTACCTGGAAGGGTTTGATAATTGTTTGAAGAACTGCAACTGCATTAATAGTCTTCCATTGAGAACCTCTTTCGGCGGTAAGGTCACTATTCTGAATAACTAATTTCAATTCAGGTACAAGCTCAGGCCAAGTGTTCCCCTCAACAAAGTCCTTGATGACAATAAAACGGAACTGCAGAAACGTGCAGTAAATGAATAAAACAATAAAAAAATCACAGTTTACAATATACCACCGAACTTAAATATTAATGTTCAGGTTGAAACAAAGATCCACAAGCATCAAGCTAGCAAAATGAGAGACAGAACGAGGAAAAATGACAGTGCATGAAACTTTCATTATAGAAAATCAAATGGACACTACACACATAGGTAGTGAATCACTTTCAGGTCATTTGCTTCTTGGAAAAGTTCAATGCTAAAACAAAAACATACGCTTTGGCAGCAAAGCAAATAGAGGAAAATAAGCAAATGCCTATGACCATACAAAAATGACACATTTTAGTTCTTATAGAGGACATACTTTCAAATTTTGGACTTGCCGGATTCAAAGTCCAACATACACTATAGCCGCAATAAAGGAAGTTATAGTTAGGTTGGAGCAATAGTACATACAGCTTCAACCAAAATCCTGAGGACAGCAAAATCAGCTCGAAGCAGCGCCTGGACGAGCTGGTTCCTGAACTCACAGCGAGCCTCAGGAGCCAAACTTTCACTGCCAAGCCAGCGTTTCGTGAAATTCTTGAGATATGTTGCCGCCGCAATCCTCCCCCCTCCACTCCCCCCTCCTGCAAAAAGCACACATCATCTCGCACCAATTGGTCAAAGTAGCGGCACCCCTCGCAATAGGGCGCCTACATATCACCCAAGGCAACGAGAATATCACCAAACAAAGAAAACAAGCAATCCTTCACATTCCTGACTCATCAAAGGGTAAACGATCACCAAGACAGAACAAGCAGGATATGTTAGGAAGGCCGCCTTCTTCTCTCTCTCTCTCTCTCTCCCCTCCCCCCCCCGAACCCCACACACACGCACACACACCTGTGGCTATGGCGAGGAGGGCGTGGGCGAACCCCGATGCACTAGAAAGCCGGTCGAGACCCTCAGTCGCCGACGAGATGACACCCTCCTCCGGGCTAAGTGTGTCCTCCAGGAGGCGCGCGATCTCGGTGACCAGGAGCTCCGCCTCCATCTCTCTCCCTGCTCGATCGCCCCCCTCCTCCCCGGAAACCCTAGCCTTGCGCAAGTGCAGATGGTGGGAACGGCACACCTCGTGAGCGTTATGATTAAAAAGGAGGACATCAAAGCAGTGGTGGCGGGAAATGTTAGAGCAGTTAATTTCGTTTAACCCCCCCCCCCCCTGTAATTTTGTATTCAGAAATTACAGCGTGGGAAAAACAAATTTCCTACGGTATCAAGAAGGACTAAAAGGTTAAAAAAGGACATTACTATTTCGGAAAAGATATTCACATTCTTTTGAATTGTTATCTTTTAACATTTTAACTGAACTGAGTATATTTCATATTACTTCTTTTAATTTTTAAAAGTGTAGGCCCCTCAGTATCCTACCACCATTTTCCCGCGCATTTGCGTAGCCGCCATCTGTCGCCGCTTTCCCTTCCAGCTCCGAAGACTTCCGACCTCCGCGAGATCGCGTCGTCAGATCCCGCTGCAGCTGCTTCCGTCTGCGCGCGCAGGGGGGTCTCCGGTGGAGGAGGAGCTTTGTGGCTGTCGAGGTAGGTTTTCCCTCGCCTCATTCCTTTGCTTCGGTTGTGATCTTGTGATGATGGCACGCTGCTCACGCCATGTGTTGGAAAATTTCTTCGTTTCATGGGTTCCGCCAGCGTGGGAGGAGGTCGGGAGGTGAGGATTTGTTTGTAATCGAGAAGGTGGTGTAGGGATCTTCTATTATTTCTTTGCTTTCCTTTTTCTGCGGGACGGGGGAGAACGAGTGCTACTGGGATTTCTGTTCTATGTGTGATCTGATCCTTGTCAGTTCCCAAAACTGCAATCTGTATGTGTTCTGCTTTTTCCTTCTTCGAAATAATGGATACGTGTATATAGAGATGGAAGCCGTGTGACTTGATGGTGTAATCGCCAATGAACGAGCAAATTTCCGTCTTCCTGAACAATTGAGGAAGGAACGCTGCCGGTGTTCGGAGGAATGGATTCTTCCGGCCTGTCATAGCCCTGCTAGGTGCATTGGCAGAGGCTTTGATGCAGTATTACTCTACCGAAGAATGAAACCATAATTTTTCAGTAATCAAAAGCTGATGCGTTTGGTGGATGGATCCACGAGAACTCTCTGATGGATATTACGCATGTAGAGGGCATTGTAACAAATGTGACAACCGAATGTTCTCCACCCACTTTTATAACTCTTCTAATTCTCAGAACATTCCAGCATGCATACGTGGCAACCCCACCTGACACATTGGTTAGAGGATTGCCACCCACTGTTACGATCCGTCTCTATATATACAGCAAGCATTGGTGCCCTGAGGAACCATTGATAGCATTCACACCATTCCCTTCTCACCCACTCTCTGTTCTTCCTCCGCTCTGCCTTCAACTTGGTATCAAAGTAGGTAGACGATCCTTCCTTTGGTTCTTCTGATCGTGCTACATTTCTCTTCCTGTGCATCATCCTGTTCGTGCTGTATATCCCCCATTTTCTTCAATGGTGGAGCAGATTGTGACTCGGGCTTCATCTGAGATGCAAAAAGAGATGGGAGATGCTGCTGCCAATGTTGGGCTGGATAACCCATACTTCTTGCACTCATCTGACAATCCAGGTGCAGTGCTCATCACTTCTTTGCTCACCGGAGATAACTATCCCCTGGCAACATGCCATAACCATAGCTTTGTCAGCAAAAAAAGAAAAAAAGGCTTTCTCAATGGCTCAATCAAGGAGCCACTAGTCAGAGATTCTCAGCATGGTGCTTGGGAACATGTCAATAATATGGTTCAATCATGGTTGCTTAATTCGATCCATAGGATCTTTTTTTTTGGAAAGTGGATAGTACAATGAATATATTAAAAGAAAGGGAGAATGTTCGTATATAGGTGGGTCAAAACCCCAAAAAGAGCAGCCCCCCAGAACACCTATACAACCAAGCACACATCAAGATAGTGTGAATCAATTAACCCCCAAACAACTAAAAAGAGGAGATACAGTGGAATTCACATTAGAAAGAGTGATCGCCCATTCCCTAACTCCAGCTCATATGCATGCGACTCTCTCCTGAAGATATGGTGGAATCGCTCACCCCATAACGCCCATAAAGTGGCATGAAGAATAAGCCACCACACTGTCCTATTTGGCTTGAGGGGCCAAGGCCTGCCCACTCCCAAAGTAAGTGGCGTAAGGATCTTGTTGCCTCAGTTTTATATGCTATTTCTGCGTCAATTTTCTGGTCTGATCTCAAAGAAAGATTTTCTCCATCTGATGGGCCACTCATCTATAGCCTGGAATGCTCAATTGCTACCCTGCAACAGAACAATGATACTGGTGCCAAATACTTCAACACCAAAGGGTATTCAGATGAGCTTGCACAGTATGAGAAGGATAATCCCTCTACAAGCTTCTCTTAGCGTCATTAATTAATGCAATTTCTTATGGGACTCAGTGATGCATATTCCCACGTCAGGAGCCAAGTTCTTTAATGGATTCATTACCTCCTGTTACTCGGGCTTATTCTTTAATTCTCCAAGACCAAGAGGAAGCACATCGTCTTCTTCAACTTTCAGCTACTCCTGAGGCCTCTTCCATGCTGGCTCATTCACATACTATTGCAGGAGATGATCTTCACTTCTCAAACTTCAAAGGGAGTCCTGTTGACAGACGGAACAAGACAAAGGAATGCTGTTCTCAATGTCATATACTAGGACATTCCAGGGATCAATGCTTCCAACAACAACCTGATCGATGTACCATTTTCCCACATGGCAGGACATTCCCGAGATAACTGCTACAAGCTTAATGGCTATCCCCATCAACACGTGTCATGGCAAGCCAAAGGCCTTTCAACTGCCAACTATGTTCCCTCTACTTATGATGCTTCCGCAACTCCATCACTTACTGCACATCAATAGGTGCAACTAATCAAGCTGCTAAGCTCCACTTCTGTTCAGATTTCTCAAGCAAATGTCGCATATATGATATAGCCATTCTCTGCCATCAGATATCAATTAGATCCTTGATTCATGGAATCAGTCCATATTGTCAACTCCCTTCAGCACTTGCAACCTTCATCAACTCAGCATGTTCCTTTTGTCATTGCATTGCCAAATGGGAGGCAGACCTTAGTAAAAGGGATTGGTTCCTTCTCCCTCAATTCTCACATTTCACTACCTCTTCTTTATCATGCACCATCTTTCAAGTACAACTTACTTTTTGATAGCCAATTAACTAAAAATTCTAATTGCTCAATTACCTTCTACCCATCCCATTGTATCTTGTTGGATCTCATGACGAAGAGAGAGATTGGGCAGGGCCTTGAATGCAACAGGCTATACATCTTCCAAGCTTCTCCACCTACAATATACTCAGCCACCAAAGTTCATCCTTTTGGTTTGTGGCACTTGCACTTAGGCCGTCCTTCTACTGATAAACAACGGGCAACCACCCTTCTTTCTACGAAGTTCTGTAGATGATCAGTCTTTTCATTGTTTAATCTGCCCATCAGGCAAACAATCCCATCTTCCTTTTTCTCAAAGCAATACTAGTACATCAGAACCTTTCAATTTGCTACATTGTGATCTATGGGTCTATATGCTACAGAATCTCGCAGAGGAGTGCATTACTTCCTCACAATTGTCAATGGTTTCAGTCATTTCACCTGGACAAATATGATATTTCAAATCTCAAACCTTTTTTTGTTTTTGTGCACTTATTTCATATGTTCATCGCCATTTCCCTACACCTGTGAAACACATTCACACTGATAATGGAAGTGAAATTTTCAATTCTACATTTACTAATTTCCTAAGAGAGCAAGACATTCTTCACAAACACACATGTCCATCTACCTCCCAGCAAAATGGGATCATTGAAAGGAAACATCAGCACCTTTTAGATGTCACTCATGCCTTATGCTTCCAATCCCACCTATCAATAAAATACTGGACAGATTGCCTTCTCACTGCCACTTAATTAATCGACATCCTACCAATATTCTCCACGGAAAAATGCCATGTGAGGTTCTTTTCAACAAACCACCATCATTCCTTAATCTCCGCATCTTCGGCTGCTTATGCTTCTGTTCAAATGGACACCTAGATCACAACAAATTTCATCCTCGTGCTCGTCACTGCATTTTCATTGGTTATCCTCCGAATCAAAAGACATACCGGGTGCTTGACTTAGACACTAAGCAAGTGTTTACAAGCAGCAATGTCGTTTTCCATGAAACCATTTGTCACAAACTTCTCCGTCTGCCATTCATGTACTTCCTCTTCCTCTTCCTGTTTCCGATCCTTTGTCTTTCATACCTTCCACTCCCTCTCTTCCCCCATCCACCCAGCAGAAGCAAACTCCACCTCCACCACCTTCTACGGTTATACCTCACACCCACACAGAACAAAATGGCCACCTTCACATTTGAAGGATTACATAACCAGTTTCAATACTCATGCTCTTTCTTCCTCATTGTCAATGGGACCTTAGGTACATCCTTTTTGTCCTACTTCACTTGATCTGTCATCAACCACATTACAACAACACACTGAATCAACATCTTATATTGAGGCTTCTAAACATCCCCACTGGTGTTCTGCTATGAATGCTGAACTCCAAGCACTTGCGCAGAATCATAGGTGATATATCACCACTCTTTCACCTGGCAAATCAGTTGTTGGCTGCAAATGGGCCTTCCAGATTAAATATCACTCTAATGGTTCCATTGCCCGCTACAAGGTGAGGTTAGTAGGAAAGGGGTACACTCAAACAGAGGAGAAACCTTATCACCTGTTGCCAAGATGGTTACAGCCTGCTGTTTGCTCTCACTCACTGCTACAAAAAATTGGACTTGACATCAATTAGATGTAAACAATGCATTTCTCCATGGCAGTTTACATGAAGAAGTATACATGTCCCTTCCACCAGGTCTCCACAAACAGGGGGTGCTGCTTGTCTGTCTCCTTCACAAATCCATATGGCCTCAAACAAGTGTCGCGAAACTAGTTTGACAAGTTCACATCTACTCTACTCCAAGTGGGCTTCACACAGTTTCCGGCTAACTATTCCCCTTTTACTGCTCACTGAGGTTCTTACATTACTATTGTCCTTGTTTATGTGGGTGATATACTTGTCGCACGAGATGATATCATCATGATCCAGCTGCTGAAAAGATTTCATCATGCCCAGTTTCACTTAGAAGATCTTGGCAGCCCCAAATATGTCCTTGGACTTGAGCTAGCCTGCTCTCCCACTGATATAGTTCTCAGCCAAGAAAAATATGCTGCGGGCATCTTACGCGACACCGGCGTCCTTGAAGCAAAATCCAGTCATTTTGTTAACAACTTCCCATCAGCTTCATAGAAGTGCAAGCAGTCCTTTACTGGATCCTGAACCTTATCGTCAGCTTGTTGGAAGATTACTCTATCTCACATTTACAAGGCCTGAGCTTACATACACAGTGAACCTTCGCAGCCTACCGATGATCACTGGCAAGCATCACTGAGACTGGTTTTCTATGTCAAATATGTTCCAGGAGCAGGCATCTTCTTCAGTTCCTCCAGTCCTCCCACATTACATATCTACTCTGATGCTGACTGGGCTTCCTGTTCACTCACTAGAAGATATATTACTGGATATATAGCCTTTCTTGGCATCAATCCAGTATCTTGGAGAACCAAAAGCAACAAATAGTCTCACTCTCCTCTGCTGAATCAGAGTACAGAGCCATGGTTGCCACTGCTGGTGAAGTTCAATGGCTACAATCATTACTTCATAATCTTCATACAGATTATGGACCATCCATCATCCATTGTGCTAACAAAGCTGCATTTCATATTGCTGCAAACCCTGTCTTCCACGAGCACACGAAACATATCGAACTGGATTGCCACTTTGTCAAAG
This sequence comes from Colocasia esculenta, assembly GCA_014218235.1. Classification (NCBI taxonomy): domain Eukaryota; kingdom Viridiplantae; phylum Streptophyta; class Magnoliopsida; order Alismatales; family Araceae; genus Colocasia; species Colocasia esculenta. The sequence continues at coordinate 56,340,175 of CM024763.1, read as the reverse complement.
AATGAATCCAATCCAACCAGCTTCAAACTGTTCATGTTACTTCTTCCCAACAAGTGGCTGATGTCCTCACAAAAGCGCTATGCAGCGATTAGTTTTCTCACCCCACATCCAAGCTGATTCAGTTACGCCCCTCCTCAGCTTGAGGGGGAGTATCATGCATGTACAAGACTTTGTAACAAATGTGACTCTCCGAATATTCTCCACCCACTATTGTAACTGTTCTGATTATCAGAACATTCCAGCATGTGTACGTGGCAATGCCCCTGACACATTGGTTAGAGGCTTGCCACCCATTTTGACGATCCGTCTCTATGTATAATGAAAGCATCGGTGCCCTGAGGAACCACCGATAGGATTCACACCATTCCCTTCTCACACATGCTCTGTTCTTCCTCTGCTCCGCCTTCAACTATGGAAACAAGTGTGCCGGCTTTATCTTTCACCCCCACTCAATCCCAGAAAGATGCGTTGTGTTGGAATTGGATAGCTTGTCAACGTATGCTATATCTGCCACATACACCACCTGGCGGATGGGCATACGAAATATTCCACTGGACCATGCTCCAAGGATGTTATATGAACTCTGTCATTTAAGATCTGAGCAGGCTGGTAAAGGCTTTGTTGAATAGATCATGACACACCTTTTACAATAATTGAGAAAAATGATGCATGCAGAAGCAAGAATGAGATGTTCACATACTTATAACAGGACTCTTGTCTGGCACAGTGGCAGGGTCTTATAATGTTTGACACGGGGATGGGAAGCTTCAGCACACGGATAGCAGCTTGGTGAAGACAGGACCAGTTTAAGATATTGCCATCAATAGAACATGAACACATCACTGGATCTTGTAGAGTTTGCCTTCGCTTCAGATTTTGCATCTGAAAGAATGCTTTTGGCTTTGCTGGGGTATATATGCTGACTGATGGGTTCATATGGAAAATACGAGGATGATCTGCAGTGCAATAAATTCAAAAATTCTGCTAGCCAGTTTTGTTGTTAGATGGAAAATTCCATTATTTGGTTCTCAATTTGAGGAGCACAAAAGATAAGACTCAATCTCAGAAAGAGCAAGTAAACTTCACTTCTATCATTGATACCAAAACAATGCATGCAGCTTTCCTCTCCCTTATAAATATATCTCCATTTCTGTCTTTCCTACTCAAACATGAGCTATATGTTAGTCCTTATCCAAGCACCAACTTTCTAAAATAACCCCTACAGGCAACAGTAGTTATTTGTTGAACCAAACAATCCAATTTCCTTTCTGAATTTTGCAAAAGATTTTCCTTTGCTTTTGATATTTGGTAGTTACTTTTTGTGATGAGAATCCTCGACTTGTAACATGGGACCCCAGGAGTAAAGAGTAGCCCATGAGATCTACACTATTTAACGTCGGGTTGGTTTGATCACCTAATGGAAGAGGCATCAGGGCTAATTAGTCAGATGTTCATCACATGTTATGAGAAGACACACATCTAGTAGGCAAATGTGTACCCCATCAATGAAGGTGTGAACGTGAAAAAAGAGGGAAGAAATGCCATATCCAATTAGAGAAAATTGTGTCTAAGATTCAGACCTGCTGTATACTCAATACCAAGGTTCAAAAACCCGGGGATCGGGATCGGATCGGTCGGCCCAAAACCGATCCGACCCGGCGATCCCGACCCCGGCTCGGCCGAGCCGGGCCGAGCCCGGCTGAGCCAGGGGTGGGTGGATCGGCCCATTATACTGGTGTATATCTTATACAGGCTGAGTTCAGGCCGAGTCCACTGCGATTTCAAGTCTTATTTACCTGAATATCATTTAAGTAAATGTTATTATTTGTAGTTTCATTTACTTAAGATATTACATGTAAATAAGGAAGTACCCCCCATTTGAATCCAATAAAAATATCAAAAAAATTATATCTCTTACCAATAAAAAGTCAACTCTCCCACCGAAGAAGAAAATCGTGATTTCGTTGATTTTAGCGAAATGCTAACTTTTTAATCTCTCATAATTTAGCATATCTAAAAATTTGATAATTCAAATAAACCATATAGAACACTAAAAATCAAAGTCCGGTAAAAAAAGTCAAACGTGCATATGACTTCTCCAAGGAAGCCACTCTCCTACTGACAACACTTAGTCTGCTTGAGACCTCTCAGGATTTGGTCAAACTTAAACTATCATCACTCAAAGTCATGAGAATTGTCACTTTCTAATTTCTTTTCAATTAAAAAGTGAAAAATCTCATGAGTTTAGATAATGATAGCTTAGGTTTGACCAAATCCTGAGAGGTCTCAAGCAGACTAAGTGCTGTCAGTAGGAGAGTGGCTCCCTTGGAGAAGTCATATGCACGTTTGATTTTTTTTACCGGACTTTAGATTTTTAGTGTTCCATATGGTTTATTTGAATTATCAAATTTTTAGATAAGCTAAATTATGAGAGATTAGAAAGTTAGCATTTCGCTAAAATCAACAAAATCGCGATTTTCTTCTTCGGTGGGAGAGTTGACTTTTTATTGGTAAGAGATATGATTTTTTTGATATTTTTATTGGATTCAAATGGGGGGTACTTCCTTATTTACATGTAATATCTTAAGTAAATGAAATAATAACATTACTTAAATGATATTCAGTAAATAAGGCCTGAAATCGCAGTGGACTCAGCCTGAACTCAGCCTGGGATTGGCCTGGACTCAGCCCATGACAAGGTTGAACAGGATCGGCCCGGCTCGGGCCGATCCGAGGCGGATCGGCCGGGCTCGGCGAGCCGGCCGAGCCCAGCCGAGCCGGTCCGATCCGCGTTCAAGGACCGGCTAGGTTACCCCGGCTCGGATCGGGAGGCCCAAACCGAGCCAACTCGGCCGATCCGATCCCGATCCGGCCGAGTTTTTGAACCATGCTCAATACTGCATTATCAAGATATCCTTTGGAGACTCTTCCATTTGATCTCAAAATTACATGCTAGTAGGATGTGCTTTCTATTATATAATTTCCGATAGCTTACTGGAAATTACCTAGATATGTGTCTAACAACTGTTGATCTTATCTTGGGACATTCGGCAAATGAAGGTTTCCGGGGTTACATTGTAATCCACACAGACGGACTTGTTCTGTAGAGCACTAATTGTGACGATGGTGACAATTCTCAAGGAGCACTAATTGTTTTGGAAGGGCTGGATCGCAGTGGGAAACCTTACAATCCAGCAGACTGATCTCATTTTTACAACGAAAAGGCCTACCTGTTGAAGCATGGCGTTTTCCAGACCGTACTACATCAGTTGGTGGGATGATATCTTCCTATCTTTCTAATACATCACAACTAGACGATCGGACAATTCATCTGCTTTTCTGTGCAAATCACTGGGAAAAAAGGTTCTTCTTTCAGTGATCCTCATAGTCCATTGTCCTTGGCATATTTATAGAATAGCTGGATAACTTTTTCATGATTTCATCTCTGTTACCTAATGATGCACTCCATTCTTTGCGGTTGTTCCTTAAAAAAACCACTTTAATGCTTTCAGCAACTCTTAACAAGTTTAACACATAAAGTTGTTCATCAGTAATCTGCTAAGTTCCCAGGGTTTCAAAATAAAAAGGGAAACAATATAATTACCACTGAAATGAAAAACCACATTCTCGTGAAGATTCCTTGCGCTGCATAAAAAGGGAAATCTTTGAACTTCTGCTGAAATCCCCAAGGAAATCATCTCATCCAGCATAATTGGCTCGAAAATGCTTGTGCATTTGCATGACACCGCATATATATATATACATATATATATATATATGTATGTATATATGAAGAAACCCTTAAAAAGTGCACCAAAGCGTACCATGACATATTGAGATGAGTGCCTCTTGGTCATACTCCCCTGTGTGCCGTGGTTCCCTTGCCTATCAACCATACCTCTTTGCCCATGTGTTTCCTGGGGTTCATATAGCTGATGGCTTGGAAACAACGTTGCAACTACAGTAGTTAGCATAGGGTAGTTAGCATAGCGTACCATGACATATTGAGATGAGTGCCTCTTGGTCATACTCCCCTGTGTGCCGTGGTTCCCTTGCCTATCAACCATACCTCTTTGCCCATGTGTTTCCTGGGGTTCATATAGCTGATGGCTTGGAAACAATGTTGCAACTACAGTAGTTAGCATAGGGTAGCTAGCATAGGTGGGAAGATATGCAATTAAGTTTTAGACAGTGTTAACCCTTTAAAGATGTAACTGACAAGTAGAATGGTTCTTAAATCTCCTGGGAGGCATGATACAAACATCATACATGCTTTTGGTCCTCTCGACAGGTTATTGTACAATCTCTGAGAAGAACTGCTTGTTTTCTTGCTATTGTTTTTTAGATAATCTCTTGACACTCAATAGTTACGTGCATACTGCGAAAAAACAGCCTTGAGATTATTTAAAAGGTAGACAAATTTATGCTCAGTCATAAGTTCTGCATGATCTTGCAAATGTGGCAAGAAAGTTATAGATGATCCAAGATTGTGGCAGCATTATGGAACGTAATCATATCACCTCCATGAATGATCCTTCTTGCATACAAAGATTACAACAGACCCGCATCATTCTTTGTTTTCCTTTTTGTTATCTTGCTAAACATGCATGCATTGCAGTTCATTAATGGAGACTAAGCTAAGGAGTGGAACATCCCCTGTTGTCGACCGCTACTCTTTCTCTGGAGTTGCATTCTCAGCTGCCAAGGGAGAGGATATTCAGTGGTGTAAGGTTAGCACACCGTGGCATCTACTAATTGATGTATATATTATATATGGCATATTGAATCTTTGCTTGCCTCTTTCAGGCACCTGAGGAGGGGCTGATAGCTCCAGATCTTGTAATTTACCTTGATATACCTCCAGAGGTATCATGTACAACCTTTCTTTTCTTATCCACCCTTCAACGAGAAGACCCATCTTCATATTCGTGCAATTGCAGAGCTTGCCCAATTTCCTGCGACCAAGGAAAACTGTTCCACTAAGAATACATGGCAAATTGACAAGTCTCAGTTTTTCTTACTTCACTTTAACATTATATGTAGGTTAGACAAACAAACCAAAAACCTAAACTCATGTTCTAAAAATTCATTGCTTGGACCAGAAAGCAGCAGAACGGATATGGTGGTGAGAGATACAAGCAGATCAAGTTTCACAGAAAAGTTGCCCATCACTACCATAACCTTCGGAATGCTACATGGAAGGTATCCTTCAATCTCAGTAATATCAAGGGGAAGCACCATCCACTTCATTCAACAGTGTGATTCCTCTTATTAATCTGAAGCATGAAGCCCATGTACACCCACACTTCCCTTACAACACCCATGTCTTCCTTTCTTCATTACATAGGCTTTCTCTACTTGAAAACGAAAAAAAGTCTCTGGGTGAGGGAATTGAGACAGACACTGGTACTTCACATTTGCTCCAAACTAGGCTGGGCAAGCCATTATGTGGCTTCACCAATGTGTTTCATGCCCTTCAATCTTGCAGCTATCACAGTCCATTTCCTTCCCTGTCTCATTTGCTGGTTGTGAATGCCTGCCTCCCCGTGGAAGACATAGAAAGACAGCTAAGGGACCTAGCATTGGAGTGCATTAAGTCATGCCACAGTGGGAAACCCCTGCTCAGGCTCTGGGTAAACAAATAACATCTTTTCTTCCATGGGGGGTGTGTGTGATCATTCATGAACAAGGCATTTGCTTGTGTCTTCTTTTCGGTGACAAGTCATTTGCTTGAGTCCCAAGAAGGTATTTGTTATAACTCACAGGAACTCTCCTGCTAACTTGGAAATTGGCATCTGGTAACTCTTCTCAAAGACCATAGCAAATCTGTCCCCGACCTCCCATTGACTAGGGCTGCAACCGGCTCGGGTTCGGAATCGGAAACATAAATTTTGATTTCGATAACTGAAATATAATTTTCATTCCGATAAAATCGGAATGGTTAATTCCAATTCCATTCCGATTTCGATAATATTACCGGAACCGAAATTCTGATAAGCTAAGGTGCTTATCATAATTTTACCTTTTGAATTTATGAATAATTTATCGAATTAATTGATACTGATTCTGATTATTTTTCAATTCCGATTTCGATTCCGATAGTTTATTGGAATATTCGATACCGATTTCGATAAACTATAATATTGAAATATCGAATTCCGTTTGCAGCTCTACTATTAATCATTGACCGTAGCCGTTGAGTCAACTCCACGAAACGGATCTATCTATTCCATCACCACCCAATTTGTCATAATCATGTTTTAAATCGTGTAGTGGACCTTAGTAGAGTTGGAGGAACTGAGGAAGTATCATTTACATCCCTAGATATGTCAAATAATTTTGTAGAATAAATGAGTTAAGCGTGCAGAGATGGATATCTGCTATCATAAGAGGGTGGATATTAGACAGATACTTTGATTCATCACTATATGATCGGATTGATATTTATCTTATGTGGACTTTTAAGTATTTCCCATCTATGATTAGATATGGAAATACCGCAGGCATGCCTCGCTGAGACATTTATCTTTCTCAAAACTTAAATCATTGACGATTCATACTGGATCTTAGATAAGTATAACATAATCCGGCATCCTTATATGACGAAGTTTTTCTATGTATAACTTTCGTTTAACTAAAATATTTATATTTGTCACTTTCCGGATAATAAAAACAAAATATAAAAGACACTACATGAGATCTATGACTTGAGTTTAGGGATGTCAATGGCCGGGCCTGGACCGGGCCCGGTCTGGCCCAGCCCAGCCCGGTTTCTAGATGATAGGCCCAGGCCCGGCCCAGGCCTAGAAAAAGCCCGGTTTTCATGAAATAGGCCCAGCTCGGAGTGAGCTTTTAAGGCCCGGCCCAGGCCCGTCCGGCCCGGCTTGGGGAGAGCGAGGCGGGGTCGCGGGGAGCGAGGCGGGGGGCGCGAGGCGCGGGGGCGTGAGGCGGCCAGGCGGGGGGAGCGAGGCGGGGGGCACGTGGCGCGAGGCGCGGGGGCGTCAGGCGGGGGGCGCGTGGCGCGGGGGCGTCAGGCGGGGGGCGCGTGGCGCGAGGCGCGGGGGCGTCAGGCGGGGTCGCAGGAAGCGAGGCTGGGGGCGCGATGGGGCGAGCGGGGCCGGGCGCGGTGGGCGCGATGGGGCGCGGGGGGGCGAGCGGGCGGGCGGGCCGGGCCGTGCAAAGCCCGGAATCGGCCCAGAATTATTCCGGGCCGGGTCGGGCCGGGCTAAAATTTAAAAATAGTTAAAAAATTAAAACCCAGACCCGTGTTATACCGGGCCGGGCCTCCGGGCCGGCCCGGTCCGGTTGACATCCCCACTTGAGTTCGAGAGAGTAGCCTCATGTGATCTGCTTCCAAAATCTCTTGGACGTTTCTCCTTGTAGCTTCCCGGAAGCTACTTATCCACGTCGGCGCTGGACGTAACATCCAGTCTCACCCACCGGCTACAGTCCGTTAGAAGATACCTTTCACACGAGCAAAAGATGCGTTTGCATTTGCAGCGCTTCCGCTCATTCCATTGTGGCCATTCTTGTTGTCCAAGCATCATGACACGTGTCAGTGGACGAGAGTCGTGTCAAAGCCCGCCTCGTGGAGAAAGCGCTTTCCGCCGGAAAGCGCTTTCTCTTCCCGCCCTTTTAAAAAGCCCGCCACGCCTTCTACTCGCCTCATCCCAATCTGCTCAGTACTCCCCCGCCTCTCAAGCCATGGCAGAACTCCCGCCCAGGGGAACCATCGTGTTTACCACGGTCGGCCGCTGCGACTACGGCTTCGACGTCTTCTCCGTTCCCGTCGGCGGCCCTCCCGCGGAGGCCCGCCACACCGACGGCTTCTCCGTCAACTTCAACGGCCAGTTCGTCGAGGACGGCGATGATGGCGACGCCGTGGCATTTGCGTCCGAGAGGTCCGGCGCCATCTGCCCCTTCTTGACCAGGCTGGACTCCCAGGATCCCCCGAAGCCGCTCCCCCACTTCCCCGAGAGCCTCTTCCACGATCGCCCCGTCGTTCGCAAGGGTGTTATCTACTTCGCCTCCGCCCACGAGGAGCCCAGCGATGGGCCCTTCCGAAGCTGGTCCGCTGTCTACTCAGCCCGGGTCGACGAACCGAAGGCGGCGCCCAAGCGGCTCACTCCACTCGGCGACGCCGACTTTAGCCCGGCTGTCTCCGCCTCCGGGGAACTCGTCGCCGTCTCCACCTACGGATCTGGCCACTGGAAGGGTGACTTTCACGAGCTGGAGACGGAGGTGGTAGTGTTCCAGGCGTCCGACCCTGCCAAGCGCGTCGCTATCTCCGGCGGACGCGGCGGGTGGCCGGCGTGGTCGGGCGATTCCACGGTATTCTTCCACCGCGTCACCGAGGATGGCTGGTGGAGTGTCTTCCAGGTCGACCTCGCGCCTGATGCCCTCGCCCCGGCCGGCCCTCCCCGCCGCGTCACGCCTCCGGGGCTCCACGCTTTCACCCCCGCAGCGGCCGCAGGCGGTGGCCGTTGGATCGCTGTCGCCACCCGGCGCCGTGGGAGAGAATTCCGCCACGTCGAGCTCTTCGACCTGGAGACCGGGGAGTTCCAGCCGGTGACGGAGCTCGTAAACCCCAACCTTCACCACTACAACCCCTTCCTCTCACGGTCTGGTCACCGCCTCGGTTACCACCGCTTCCGGGGCGAATCAGCGCCGGGCGTTTCAGTCATCCCCAACCTGGAGCGGGTGGCCAGCGCGGTGAGCGGGCTTAGGATGCTCCGCGTGCACGGGTCCTTCCCATCCTTCTCCCCCGGCCGCGACCTCATCGCCATGAACGGGGACTTCCAAAGCGGGCCGGGCTTGATGATCCTCAGATCGGACGGCTCCCGAAGGTGGACCGTCTTGGAGGAGTCCAGCGTCTTCTACACCTCCTGGAGCGCCGCCGAGCGCGGGGTCGTGATCACCTCGATGGGCCCCATCTTCCAAGGACCCCGCGCTACGGTCCAGGTCGCCCGGGTCTCCTTCGACCCAGATGCGCTCGACCAGGTTCCCGACGGCGGGGTGGTCCCGTCGGAGGTCACGGTGCTCACTAGCGCCGAAGCCGGTAACAACGCCTTCCCGGCCTGCTCGCCTGACGGGAAGTGGGTCGTGTTCCGCTCCGGGCGTTCCGGCCGGAAGAATCTGTACATCATGGACGCCGTGAACGGGGAGACCGGCGGCGGGGAGATACGGCAGCTGACCTATGGCGACTGTGTCGACACCATGCCCAGCTGGTCCCCGGACGGTGAGCTGATCGCCTTCTCGTCCAACCGGCACGACCCGTCGGACCCACAGTCGTTCGGGCTCTACCTGGTGCGGCCGGACGGGACGGGGCTCCGGCGGGTGCCCGTGGCGGGGCCGGACGGGGCGTCCCGGGAGCGCATCAACCACGTCTGCTTCAGCCCCGACTCCAAGTGGCTGCTGTTCACGGCGAACCTCGGCGGGGTGTCGGGGGAGTCGGTGGGGCTGCCCAACCAGTTCCAGCCGTACGGCGACCTGTTCACATGTAGGGTGGAGGATGGCGGCGGGCTGCGGCGTCTGACCAGCAACTGTTACGAGAACGGGACTCCCACGTGGGTGGAGGTGGAGGAGGACGTAGCGGCCGGCATCGGGTGGCTGTCATTGGGGGACGGCACCGCTGCAGGGCAGAAGCTGAGGGGCCACTTCGACGAACCGCTGTGGCTAACTTGCGACATTTGAGAGGGAGCTGCATGCTGTGACTGCTGAGGTACTCACATAATCAGTTGTTTTGATCATACATAGGCCTAAAGCATGAGTGAGAGAGAATAAAATAAATGAGGGCAAGAAGGGTTTTCATACCTTTCAACACTTCACAACCTTAAACATGCCAGAAACAAAAAAAGAGAGAAAAATATTCACAATAGCAAATAAAGGCTACTAAGGAATACTACTGTGTTTTGGGAAGATTACCTTGTAGGAGAGAGATTTCCCATGGGTTATTTTAGCTACTAAGGAATGAGTGTTATCATTTAAGTTATGGATTGCCTTGAGAAGATGTATAGATGGGTTTTCTTTCTCCTCCCCTTCATTTGTCTATGGTCTTTGTTCCCATATGTTTGGCTCTTGCTTGTGGATGTGCGTTTGCAAGTTGGTGTCTTTTTCTCCCTTTTAGGGGGCTAACTGGCCATGGACTTTAGATCATTTAGCCCTTTTGCTGTATGGGAGTGCATGCTCAGATATACAAGAAATACTTAATGCACTTGCACGGCACTTACATATGAGAATCCACACAAATGCAGTAAATGTATTTGTATAAGTGGAATAAATATTTTTTGTGTGGACAAAGCAGCAGTGAATCTGACTAGAGTTCTTGAATTTCTTGAAGGGAGGGGGGATTTGACACAACTGATTATTTTCCAGACTAGAGAGCTTCCTATGCCTCAATTGAGCATTGTTAGGCATAGGCAACGGATGGGTTGTTGTAAAAAGCTTATCAAAATAATTGGAGAAGTAGGTTTTGATCTCATCAGGTTTATGTAGCCATTCTCCCGGAGACTGTTGAATCCATGAGATGTGATTATAACTACGTCTGTGAGTGGCATGATGGTGCGGACACCCGTACACATGCTCGATTTGATCCGACACATGTTTATTGACGTCGTCGAGCGTTGGAGCCGACGTCTCTTTGGTTAGGCGACACTCCATTGGACTTTTGAGGCCTCAACACATTTTGGGAGGGCCAAGATATTTTTTTGTTTAGTCCATTTAGGGCCCATGTGGTGTTTTCTTTATTTCCTTGTATTTTTAGACTATTTTTATGCTTATTTTAGGAAAAAGGTATTTTGGTAAATTTATATGCCATGTCTCTTATTTATATGACATGTACCTCCGTAAGGAGAAGAACAAAGAAATTTGAAAGAAAAAAGTAAACCTGCTGCCCAAGCTTCTGGCCTCTTCCCTCCCCATTCCTGCCTCCTTTCTTCTTCCTCCTCCCCCCTCACTACTACTGTCCCCTATCAATTTGTATCAGAGCAGACAACGATCCCTTTGCTGCCTTCTCTTCTCTTCCTCTCCCATTTATCTCCACATCTTCATGTTCCCACTCTCCCTCGTTGCTATAAGCTCTCTCTCTCTCTCTCTCCCAAAAAATCCCTCTCTCACTTTTACGAGCCCCGCATCCCCCCTCATCACACCAAACCGCGCTGCGCAGAGCTTCCCACCCCCTGCCCAGACCTCACCCCCATTCGTGACCTCCCCTCTCTGAGAACCCTTGTGCAGAGCAACCCCCCCTACTTCACCTTCTCTCGCGTCACACTCTCTCTCCTTCTCTTCTCTCCCTCGTGACCCCCCTCTAGCCCAACCCCATTGTCGGAAGAAACAGAAAAAAGGAGGAAGCAGAAGAAGAAGAGGAGGGAGGAGACGTCGCCGAAGGTCCCTGCAGTCCGCTGCGGTCGACGCCAGCTCTGTCGTTACTGCGGGCCCATCGTACCGTCGTCAGCTCCGCCTTCCCCTCTGCCAACTCTGCCTCGCCTCTGTGCCGTCGCCGTCGCCAATCCTGCCGTCACAGCTCCTCCGGCAGTTGCACGGAGTCGGAGCCCCGTCTGCCATCGCCCACAGTGCGCACTCGCCCGCAGCCTTCTCTCTCCCCTCCTTCCTCTGGCTTCTCTTTGCACGACGCGAGGAAGAGGGGTAAAGAGAAGAAGGCCGGCCAGCGAACCGGGTCAGGCCGGTTCAACCCGACCCTCCACGATAGCCGATCAGCTACAGTGCTGGTGGTGCGCCAGGAGGCTTATCGCACCACCAGTATGGAGGTTTCATCTGAGCTCGATTTGGCGTGCCGTTCACGTCGTTGCGGTCATCTCGACGAACCTAATCACATGGGGCCCATTGATCTCGGTTGGTGCCCGGATGAATCTGTACGAGGTCGGAGTCAACGACAATGCGACCGCCCGTGTACCTGTACGCATCAATGTTCTTGCACAAGTTTGGCCAGCCTCGACGCCCTCGGACCCCACCACGTCGGTGCCCGAGACGGCCTGTTGTCTCGCCCCAGCGTGGACGTAGTTGGGAGTCGGTGGCCGCCAGGTTTGCCGCCCTGACGTTGATACTGACAGACACCAGAGGACGCCCTCCCACTTCGCCACCCTACGTCTCTGGTGCAGATCCTCGTTCTTCAGCGGGTCAGTGAGTGTTATCGACTCTGTCTCATTCTTGCCTTTTGGTATATGGTTAAATTTACTCCCGTGCTTGTGAGAGTTAGGACTACCTAGCCGTTGTTAACTTATTGATAATTACTGCTGTTGAGATTTGTGAGCCTTCCTGAGGTCCCTGACTTTGAGATATTTGAATGTTCTATTGCTGCTCTAGACTATTGGTACTTCTCACTACAGTCAGGCTATTTCGCTTCATCACTACTAGGATGACTCTTTAGAGCTGTGTTTCTTGTTATTTTAATGTATTCACTGGCATGAAATTATTGTGAATGCCCAAATCACGCTTCAGTAGTTGCTCATTTGTTGATTTTCGATCTTGTGCATACATGTTAGAGTTGTTGAGTCGGTCCCATCTTGTATCAGTTTGCACATACTGTCACTTATTAGTGGGCCACTGCATTTAGTTTGCGTCGTGTCATAGCTATGAGTCTTGTTTGCATGCCCACCTGTAGCGGTGCTGAGTACCACATCTCAGCACCAATGTCGGAGTCTCGGGCAGATGCTCATGCGATGCCCGGGGTGATGGAGAGGCTCAACCAGCTCTTTCTTCATATAGATCAGATGGAGCGTCGAGTTGAGGAGAGGTTTACCGAGTCGGAACGTACGGTCCAAGGGATGGCTAACCGCCTTGCTGTTGTGGAGAGATCACCTGCCCCTCCTATTCCAGTTTAGCCCCCTGCCCCTAGAGATCCCCTTAGAGCGGATCATGTTGCTTATCGGCAGGAGGACGACCTGGATACGATCCTTGGCGAGGTTGAGGGTGTCTATCGGCCTGCTGCCCGCATTCATGGAGATTGACAGGCAATTAGATCATGAGTGGGATGGGGATCGGCGTCATCGGCGCTATCCATTAGGTCGGGGTAAGCGAGTTGATCGTGACGACCGAGTTGATTGGGAGATGGATTAGGGTAGGGCCCGACACTCGAGGGGCCGAGGTGATCCTGTGTTAGGTCAGAGGAGATTTAGGTGTCGGGAGAACCGCGAGGACTATGATGAATGGAGGCCCCATCGTTTTCAAGAAGATCAAGATGACCAGCGGATCATTCGTGTTGACGCTCCCTTTCGACGGGTCCTTGGATCCGAGAGTTTATCTCAATTGGAAAAGCCAACATGAACCGCTATTTCTATTGGATGGGGATGTCTAATGCCCAACGCGCACGCTTTGCCATGATGAAGTTGATTGGCCAAGCCCAGACTATTGGCTGAATGTTGAGGCTCTTCTGAGCAACGTGGACTGGAGCCCATTGAGTCATGGGAAGACATGAAAGTCAAGCTTCGTGAGAAATATTCTCTCGATTATCGGCATCGCCTCATTGATCGTTGGCAGAATCTCATGTAAGGAAATTGATCTATTTCTGAGTACATCGTTGAGTTTGATGAATACCTATTAAGGTGTGGGGCCCGTGAAGAGAGCGCGCTGACTCTATCTCGATTTAGGAAGGGTCTCCGCCCAGTGTACCAGTAGGAGTTGTTCCGCCAGCATGTGACGATCATTGAGCATGCTTATTAGGTCGTGCGTGAGATGAGCAGTTTGAGCCGAGGCTTGGGTCATCCCCCGCGGACTAGACCTGCCTACCAGTGCCCTATGGATCAGCGTGTTGCTCCTGGGCCGCTCTCGAGGGGTCCCACTCTTCGACCTGTAGACCCTCCGCAACAGGACCCGTCTGTTAGGCCCCGACCGCCACCTCAGAGGGATCCCATCCTCGCTTTGTCTACACCTCATGACCGTTCATTGTTGGGTGCACCTCCTGTTAGGCAGGACGATAGAGGGAAGGCCCCAGTCGTGGGTGAACCCTCTCGTGGCAGTGGGTCTGGGATTGCTGTTTCAAATGTCAAGGGGTCAGACATCTCCCGACGGACCATGAGGAAGATCCCTGATGAGAGTAGCTTGGGTTGTCCTATGCATCTTACTCAGCCTATTGAGTGTGATGATTGGCGCCGCACTTCCATTTTCATTACCTATATCCAAGGTTTGCCATATCGGATCTCGACTTCGTCTCGGGGGGTCAAAGAGAAGAGATCTCGGAGAGATCTCGGGAGATCAGGATAACATAAAAGTGTGGATCACATAGGTTCACATGGATAATTCCTTAAGGAACATAGATAATTACATACATTCTCAAGCCTCAACCTATGTCACATATATCATACAACAAGAGTGTGAGAATTGGACTTCGAGATGTGCATTTTGATTTTTCTCTCCTTAGGATTCTAGTTTATTTTCAATTAGAAAGTGAAAATCTCATGAGTTAGGTGATGATAGCTTAGGTTTGACCAAATCCTGAGAGGTCTCAAGCAGACTAAGTGCTGTCAGTAGGAGAGTGGCTCCCTTGGAGAGTCATATACACGTTTGATTTTTGCCGGACTTTAGATTTTAGTATTCTATTAGGTTTATTTGAATTATGAAATTTAGATATGTCAAATATAACAAATTATGAAAGATTAGAAAGTCACTATTTTGATTAGAACCATCGAAATCACGATTTTCTTCTTGGATGGGAGAGTTGACTTTTTATTTGTAAGAGATATGATTTTTTTGATATTTTTATTGGATTCAAATGGGGGTACTTCCTTATTTACTGAATATCATTTGTAAATGTTACATTTACTTAAGATATTACATGTAAATAAGGAGTCTTGACAACCCTGCCTGAAGAGGATCCTAACTGACAACCCTGCCTGAACCCTGAAGACATATCTCGGCCATCTCGTTTCTCGGGGAGGGCCCGAGACCGAGAATCTCGCGAGATTCTCGCGAGATTGCATACCATGCCTATATCCATCTGGATGTAAAGGTGTCAAGGTGATCATGATAGTGGAAGTTGCATTAATGCCATTTCTTCCCAGGCTGTCTCGCATCTTGGGCTGACTGTGGTCAACTACCCCCACCCTTATGTACGGGTCGCGACAGGCTTAGTCAGGTCGGGCAGCAGATCGCGACGACAGGTCCTGTCGCGATCAGATCGCGACAGAGGGCTTTGTCGCGATGACCCTTGTGAACAACGCGGCCTATCGAGCCATCATGTTCACAGGTCTACTCCTGGGTCCGACAGGGAAAGGAAATTACTTTGGATTGCGGGCCAGAACTTACCCTATTTGACACAAGGTGGTTCAGAAAAAACACAACTAATTGTATAGTCAACGAAAATTGTGAACCAATTGCAAAACGACCTAGACATGCATGGGTACTTAAAAAATAGGAATTGGAAAAAACTTTTAGTCTAGATTGTAAATCACACTCACGAGAATAAGATGAGAGCGGAAGTGCACGCTATCCTCGAGGGAACTTTAATGGTACAACCAACTCGGCCTCCATGTGGGAATCCATGGAGAGTGGAGATTTATGTAGGTCTTAGAGGAAAAGGTCGCTAGTTTATCTGTCATGCCCCGACGCGGAATATCGGAACGCGAGGCAGTTGCAAGAAAAGGGTATAGAGCGAGTACTAGAATCAGTCCATTACACAATGAATAATACTAGAGCGAATTCATTTCATTAATATCTTTCCAATGTCTAGTTACAACCACTAATATCAGAGTCAATCTATGGGGCTCGAGTACATTGGAATAAAACAAAAGACTAAACTTCAAACCTAATTACTACAACGCTAAACATAGCAATAGGACACTAGGGTACTCATGACATCACTCCAGGTCGTTCCAATCCTCTTGAGTGTATGGTTTATCCTTGGTCTACATGAGAACACAACGACAAATAACGCAGGGTGAGCGAACATCGCCCAGTGGACTGAAGTCTCAGGCTCAAACAAGCTTTAAGTAATTAATGCATTAAAGGGATAGTATCTAATGACAGA
>CM024763.1:56272045-56324096 GCA_014218235.1 Colocasia esculenta | reverse complement strand
GGACTCGCCCTCTCCCTCTTAATCAGACTATCTCTCTCTCAACGAAGTCTATCCTCTCTTAATTTTTCTATTATAAAAAATTAATATTTTTAAAAATTATTTGATATTAGGATATCTCAAAAATAAATTTAAATATCTTTTAAATTTTTAAAATATTTTCATCTATCCTGATATCAAATATGATCTTAATCTTATTCTCCTCTGACTCTTCTCTCTCTCATATTTTTTAGGAATTTTCTCTCTATCTCTTACACACAACGTTACTAAACATGTATTCTAAATCTAAAATAATGATTTAGATTATTGAATTTGTAGAGTTCAAGAAGGAGTCAACAAGGCTCTAAAATATGTGGATAAGAAGAATGTCACTCATCTTGTAGCCAAGAAGAGTGGTTAAAGAACTTAAGAGCGATCTCAATGAAAATCTATTTGATCATCAAGTCATAGAATTGGCTAGAAGGAGAGTGAAAAGAGAAAAAAAAAACGTGTGAAAGATCGAAACTTGTTCCCTCCCTCCTTTGTTCGAAACTCACCCTCTTTTAAGTATCTATCAGAGGTCTCACATGTCTATTGTCTTTCCCTGGGCCATATTGCCAAGCTGTTGAGTGTAGTTGAGGGCACATACAGGATGTGCATGGGCTTAAACAAGGGACAAAGTATCGCCTGACTCTGCTTGCGAGGCATGGATGTGGCTATACTATCGCTGCTAGTCTATGAGGGAGTGAGGGTGTGTTGGATAGGTAGAGGGGCCATCTTTTGATGAGGCAGAGGCGTGTCGAATAGCCAGTGAGGCCCTATCTTGATATAACAGGGGCGTGCCTAATTACAAGCATGACTGTGTCATTGACACTGAAATGATGAGTCTTATCGTGGCTGAAAAGGCTAAAGACTCAACTTTAATAAATAAATGATTATTCAGGACTGACTAGCCCAAGGGTGACTGCCTCTTGCTCTAATTATAATTGGTTAGATACTAATGACCCAAGAGACCTAGGTAACTGGCCTTTAGTGGGTTGGGCTCATGCCCTCCCTTTCACATGATTGAGCATTGTCCTCGTTCTCACATCTTGATGGGAGAAACTAGTGGACCTTAAGAGGTCGAGTTAACCCTTCATCTCCACATAACTATAAAGTCATAATCACAGTTAGTTATGTATATTCTATTTGCTATTTCTTGTATCTTGGTTTTTTTTCTTTAATGTAAATGACTAAGATACCATTTCTTGTAAATAAATTAAAATCGTCGCTCATTTAGGACATACTCTTCAGTACTATTTCAATTTTCAATTGTTATGATCCCTTTGTACATTTAATTCACCTTCTAAAGCAATCATATCCCCTATCTTTCGAGGGATCACTATCTTCTAAGTAGTTTAACTTACTCTCTTCACGCAAGGCATATTGATCATCTTCCATGAGAATCTACTCTCTACCTACTATACTTATCTACCCAGGCTAATTACTACTTGTAAAATATTTTTTTTACTAGGTAAATTAGTATAGGGGGGGGAAAATGAGGAGAGGACGTAGATTCGAACTTGTGCTCTTTCACTACCCCCACCCACTCTTTTCTGGTAAGGGGTGCAAACACTGTGCTACAACGTGGTTCTCACACAACACGTCTAAAAAGAGACAATGAAAATAACTTTTTACCTGACTAGTCATGTAAATCGATCGGCCAACACTGAAATTAGCTCAAGCACGAGCCCTATGCCTGTCATGTTTTCGATACTAATAACTTTTTTATCTGACCAGTTAAAATTTAAGCATTTTTCATGGACAATATATATGAGTGTGTGTCAATATAAAAAATATGAATGTATTTATCATAAATATAATTATAACTAGGAGATGTATTATAAATGTACTTTTTATTAATTCTACGCTTGCCTGTCCCAAGTGGCTTTGTGTTGAACCTTATTTATAGGAAGAGCCTAAACCTAACACAAGTGAGTTTGTGTTGTACTTTCTTTGGAAAAAGAGTCACTAACATAGACCAACTCATAGTAGATTATTAAATAAATAAATTATGTGGAAATTTTGATTTTATAATAAACTCAAATTAGTATATGATAAATCTATTTTTAATTTAAATTAAAAATTTTAATTTTAAACGAGACTATGATAGATCTAAATATATTTAGAGTATTATTTATTATCCTAGTACGTAGTTGGCTAGAAATCCCTCGTGTCATAAGGAATGTCATTAGAATACTTGTGTTTTCTTTCCCCTTTTTTATCTACATTCTAAACACAAGAAGCTATTAATTTGTCTCTCTTACCCCATGAGTAATACTCTTGGTTGTCTCATTTTTTGTCAACCCGGACTGAATCGAATGAGGGTGGCAAATCGAACCAAATCAAATTGGAATTATTTTGATTCAGATCAGTTAAATTGATTTTTTTTTTTAATTAAATATGATTAAATTTTAAAAAAAAATAATAATTATAATCCCTGTTAGAGAGGGGACTTTAACTACAGGTCCCTATCAGAAATGCTTCATAAAAAATCTAGCAGCTTTTAGGGATGTTGATTCTTTTTTTAAAAAAATTATTTATTGAAATATCAATCTATTACATCGTGGGGGATAAACCCATAGCAATTCCTTACAAGCTACTATCGTTGGGAGTTGAACTCCTGACCTCCGAGTGCACGGCGGAGTGCCCAACCAACTGAGCCATTCCCGTGTGCGAGGGATGTGATTTCTAATCCCCACTTTTTTGGGATTTGTATTGACAGTTACAGACTAACATTTTATGTCTTCTAACTGTGGGCAATTGTTACTTTAAAGCCTTTTAACTCTTATTTTAACATCTTTCAAGTTACACTTTAATCATATCAACAATATTTTAAATCCCACATACTTTGATCAATTTCTTCTTTTTTCTTTAATAGGCTTATTTTCTACTTTAACTAGTTATTCCACCTATTTTGACACACTACTACTACTACTTTAATAGACAACAATTACGACTTTAACAGACTATAACTACTACTTTAACATACTGTAATTATTACTTTAACATACCAAACACCTTAACTAATTTCATCTTCTTTTTTAATAGGTTTTCTCTTGTTAACAAGTTTGCTCTTCTACTTTAACTGTTTTGCTCTTATACTTTAACTGATTTCCTCTCTTACTTTAAAACCTTCAAACTTAGACTTTAAGTCATACCAACAGTGACTTTAAGTCTCACATACTTTAAGTCATACCAACAGTGACTTTAATCTCACATACTTTAACTCACCAACATACTTTAATGAATTTGAACTCTTATTTAACACCTTCGAACACTTATTTTAACATCTTCAAACTTATACTTTAATTTATGTCAACAGTTACTTTAAGTCTTACATACTTTAACTCAACTATCACACATTCTTTAACAACTCCAAGCTCTTACTTTATCGTCTTAGAACATAGACTTTAAGTCATTTTAATAGTGACTTCAAGTCCCACACATTTAACTAGCTGACACACATACTTTAACGTCTTCAAACTCTTATTTTAACACCTTCAAATTAAGACTTTAAGTCATGCCAACAGTTACACTTTAAATCGTATCAATAGTTACTTTAAATCTCACATGCTTTAACTTACTGTCTCACATACTTTAACAACTTTGAACTCTTACTTAAATGCCTTAGAACTTAGACTTTAACCTAAGCCAACAATTATATTAAAGATCATATCAATAGTTACTTTAAATCTCACATATTGTAGTTCATTATCACACATATTTTAACAACTTCGAACTTTTACTTTAACACCTTAAAAATTAGACTTTAAGTGTTGTTAAAGTATGAACACAGTGGTCATATATATCTAATGGCACAAAAGCAAACGGAAGGGTAAAATGGAAAAGAAAATAGAAGACATAAACTATCTTTTTAAGGACTGATTAATAAAGTCTACCAAAAGGAGTGACTATTTAGGATACATTTTTCTAACAAGGAATAAGAAATAAGTCCCTCCTCTGATAGAGACCTATAATTAATTACCCTTAAATTTATTAATATTTATATTAAAACTAAGAATAAAATTAAAAATATGTATATTTATATAAATCTAGTCATAATTACTTTTTAATATATATAATATATTATATAAGTATATTATAATTATATTAACATTCAATTTATTCAATTTAGAATATTCGATTTCATAATATGTGAAATCAAACTTCAATTCAAACCTGAATTGAACCGACCAATTCAATTTGGTCCGATTCGATTCTTCAATTTGAACCAAAGGTTGAATAACCCTAATACTTTATACACACATCTATCATTAGTCCACCATTAGATAATAGGCACATGTCTATGTGAATGTCCTGCGATGTGTCTACTTGGATAGAAGGCCCAGATTCACCGAATCTAGAAACAAGCTAATGAGAAACTTAAGACGAACCCACAATCAAAAGAGAAATACTTACTTCTCGTATGTTATTAGGTCATGCCTGTAGTGCGTTTGGTTCACTATCCTTTTCTCTTTTTTTTAATGTAGATTTGAATTCTTAATATAAAAAGTTATTTATCTTTATTAATTGATTATTTATCATATTAATTTATTATTTGTCATTTTAAAGTTATTTATCTCTGTTTACTTGTTATTTGTCACCTCTATTATTAAAGATGACAAATAATAAGTTAATGATAACAAATAATTTTATGAAAAAAATGAAAAAGATTTAAGTAATATTTAATACTCTTGTTAAATGAAGCACACAGATCAATAATGTACTAAACAAATAATTTTTCTGTATATTCATATGTGTAACTAACAATTTTCAAAATAGTATCCATCTGAGGCTGCCTCAACACAAGCTCCAAATTGACCAACCTTTGTATTCTTCTTGAAATGAGCTTTTTAAGGGGCGATGTCATCTTAGAGTTTAATGTTTGAGAAAGGCTTAGTGCACTTAAGTGTAATATGAGTAGACAATAAATCTATGTGGCATCCAATAATTAAGTTGTCACTTTATCACTCTTCATGTGAGGGGTGCTACATAGATTTATTATCTAGTCAATATGAAAATACACTGAACCTTTCTCTTAATGTTTAGGGTTTAAGAACTAGAATTTAGAATGGTCGAGCAAGTGTGCTACACCGAAAAGAGAGTAGCAAAGGATGCCGTAGAGATTGGAGAGGACCAAATGAGTTGGATTTCCAATGGAATTTGGAGGAGAACTGCACCTCCTTAAGAAGGGATTAGGGACTCCACTTCTAAACTGCAACAAGTATATCTAAAAAGCAAGTAGATTTATTACTCTAAAGATTAGAATTTAGAAGTGGAGTCGCTCTATAAGTCATTAATGAGGTGAGGGAGTTTGGGTGGGATTATCTATATTTTACGAAAAAAAAAAACCTAAATCAAAACGTGATAAAGTTTCATATTTTAGGTCTTTTTACAAAACTCTTTTTTTGCTAACGAGAAAATCTCGTCTCGTGGTTTGTGGACTTAAGAATGGTGTTCGTGAACTCTAGTCAGAATTTGTCAACTACTATTTTTCGTATACTCGTATTGTCCTTACTCCACTTGACCAGAAAACAACACAGACACTCAAAAGATTTATTAATGTGTCATTGTGCAAGTATATTAAAGAGATTAGGTTCTTCTTAGGAGGGTGTCACCAAGTAGGTCAGCAACGTCCAATCCCACAACAATGTATTGGGGTCACCTAGGACCTCAAGGTCTCTCCTGCCGCCGCCGCCGCTACTGCCCGTGTCTTGCCATACCAATTGGTCAGACAAACTGGCGTCGGTAAGCTGACGCGCCGGCCCCAAACCCCCCTAGATTTGTGGGAGGGACGCGAATCTTTTCCTTTGGTTGATTGATTCGATTCGCCACTTGCGATTTTTATCGCCCGAACAAAAAGATCGAGTTTTTAGGGAGCCGGCATCACTGAGAGAAAGAGAGAGAGGAGGGAGTCAACGACAGTTGATTAGGGTTTCTCCTCTGTTCCCCTCTCCTGCATTCCTCTTCTGGGTAATTAAACTAGAGCAGTGGCCGTTGATGGGTGTGATCGGCGTCTCCGGTGCATTATCCCCGGTTCTTGCGAGGACCCGCCTGACGTTCAGAGGGAGGGACAAGGGGTATAGACCTTGCATGGCGTCGTCGTCGGCGGCGGCGGCGGCGGAGGAGCAGCAGCAGCAGGTGGATGGGAGGGCCTCTGGGGTGACGGGCGACTCGTTCATCCGCCACCACCTGAGGAACCTGTCGCCGTACCAGCCGATCCTGCCATTCGAGGTATTCCCGACATGTTGCAACGTCCATTTTTCTTCCCCTTTATCCTGTGTATCTGTGCATGTAACGATGGCTGTGCTTTGCTTCATGGCTTCTTTTGGAAATCGAAGCAAATGTTATCTTAGTCCAAATGGATCTTTATGTAGTCTCTTTGTTGGTTTACAACTGGGTATCCACCAGTTTCTAATGCATCAAGGTACACATCGTGTTCATGCTCGAGGCAGGCATTAATGTTTATTTAGATGGGAAATCTTGGTTGCACCTGAGGTGTTTGTGTCAATTACTCTCAACTGATAGTCAGACTCCTGTTTTGTGGTGTAAAGATGTTATCTTTGTCATCTGCTCTGATTAGTTTACGGGGTAGGCAATATTCTGCTGGTTTCGGTTGCAAGCAAGGAAGATTATTTTGCTTCCATATCTCTATGAATTTATGACGAGGGGGGTCAGCCACTAAGCTCTCCGCACCCCCACTCCTAAAAAAGATAGTGATAACAGACAGAAGGTTCCTGGAGTTTGAACATTGTCTTTAAGGATGGGAATATCCCTTCGAGCAAACTGTTCTATGCTGTGGCATGGGTCAACCTGCTAACAGACATTTTATATGAAAAGCCATCAATTTTGCATTGTTACTCACGTACTCTTTTGTTTATCTTGGTTGATTGCAAACCTTTTGTTCAAGGAATGACTCTTTGAGCTACTTAAAGGATTTACCTTGAGGCCAGTGACACTATCCAAAGGGCTCCATTTGCTACATGCAAAATCTAAAATCTTTATATGTTACATATAAATCTTATGGTAATATCAGTTTTCATGAGAGTGATGGATACTTTTGAATGCCCTGTTAGGTGTTATCAGCACGCCTTGGAAGAAAACCAGAGGACATCATTAAACTTGATGCGAATGAAAATCCATATGGTCCACCTCCCGAGGCAAGTTTAGCTTTTTCCATCTTTCATGATGCACATAAGACCTGAATTATTTGCAACCTTGACTAGTGCCTTTAGCCACATACTCATCAGATGTCTGCATAAGAATATGTATCTATCTGTCCCTGGGCTGACTTTGGGCAAGCATTAGTCACAGGTTCATTAAAGATGTTAAAGTTGCTGACTGGTTTTCTGATGGCATGCATGTTCTAAAAGGAACTGGTTTTCTTCTTAAAATTAAAGTGGATTGTCTGTTTTAGGTTGTGTTTTGCCTTTTTAAGTCTATACTACGTATCATATATAGGTTGCTGAAGCCTTGGGAACACTAAGATTCCCTTATATTTATCCTGACCCTGAGAGCCGCCGATTGCGCGCTGCCCTTGCTGAAGATTCAGGCCTTGGTGCTGAGTATATACTTGCTGGGTGTGGTGCAGATGAATTGATTGACTTGATTATGAGGTGTGAACTACAAAACTATTGGAATTTTAGCATGATTTACTTCTGCTAGAAATGTACTAGCAAATGTAGTAATATTTTCCATCTTTACACATGAGGTACTACAGATGTGTACTTGATCCAGGTGACAAGATTGTGGACTGTCCACCCACATTCACAATGTATGAATTTGATGCAGCGGTAAATGCTGCAATGGTCATTAAAGGTACTGTTTCCTCCTGTAAAATTCCAGAATGTTAATGTTGGCAAGGCACTATGTTCAATTTTTTTGCTTTTTATCATGATTTGATATTGGCAGTATTAAGACAGGCTATATCAATGTTTGATAGAATGGAGAATCGGCAAGAGCCAAAACTAATTCAATTTATCTTTTTGATAAACCTAGATCCTCCACATTGTTGATCATCAGTCAAGCTCCTAAAATAATTAACTTGTGGGGGAATCTGTGTACATGATACTGTCAACTTCCGAGAAACTGCATTTTAGGGTGATTTCATGTACATTTCTGTGATATATACCTGGTAGGTATTATCTGAGGTTAGTCAAAGTTATCCCGATGGATATACTTGATAACCACAGTGACTAGATGCTACTTTGTGAAGTAAAGAAAGTGCGCACATGGTGCCAAAGGATTTTGGGCCCCTCATTTGTGTTAAGGGAACCTGATGAAGGCACATTATGAAAACCTTACTACATCTCGTATATTTTAGGATATTTGACATTTCTTCATCAGCAGCCAGTATCCCAGCATTTGGATGTTAAGTCTGGGTGATAATTCATGTGAGATTTGAACAAGTTCTTGGGTCAACAAATCAGTCTGATTCCCATCCCTATGGATAAAGCTAAATACTAATTACATTAGTTGATTGTTGGCCTTGGAGAAATCATGACATTGAAGAACATCTTGGCTATCAGTTCATTGAAAGCTTTTTCAGTTTCACATTTGCATGAATACTTAAAATATTTTACCTTAATGCAGTTCCAAGGAGGTCAGATTTTTCTCTTGATGTTCCCCGCATTGTAGAAGCTGTGGAGCAGGAAAAACCAAAATGCATCTTCTTGACTTCTCCAAACAATCCAGATGGAAGGTGTGTTCTCCATTTATTTAATTATTTTTGCTGCAATTTTTTTGTTGAAATTTAATGTGTTACACTATGGAATGTCCTTGACACAATTTTCTTTTCTTTCAATTCTTGTCTTATTTCAACAGTGTTATTAATGACGAGGATCTCTTGAAGATTCTTGGTCTGCCGATATTGGTTGTGCTGGATGAGGCATACATTGAATTTTCTAGCATGGAATCTAGAATGGACTGGGTGAAAAAGCATGAGAACTTGATTGTCCTTAGAACATTTAGTAAAAGAGCAGGTAAGTTAATGTGATGTCGTCACACAATTTGGTGCCTGTGAATACTAGTTCTTTGCCCTTTTCATATCATTCCTATTCAACGGATTTTATTTCTTTTTGGTACTTTTTGTATCTTTTCCTATTTTTTCTGCCTTTAGGGGTGGGTTATGCCACCTAATACATTAATAAAGGTGCGGAGGTAACAGATGTCTATGTGAATGTGAAGGTACAAGAGAAAATAGTTTTATATACCTGTGAAACTGCAACCTTCCAGCTCTAGACAAGAATAGCTTCCTCCCTATTCTATCCTTTTGGGGGTCATCTTCTGTAAAATTATTGTTAACATGACAGGTAAACTGTTAATGTTTAACAATCTTATCTGATCCTTGAATCCTTACGGCTCTTAATGATTACTGTGGCCATAGTGCTATACAGCTGTAAAATGCTCTCACTTCAGCAACATTTAGTGAGGGGCTAATGTCTACAGATTATCTGTGCATTACGGGAGTTGTATGACTTCTCTGAAGTACACTTCTCTGGCAACTTCTCAATAGATGCAAGTATTTTCCAGACAAAAATTCTGTGTTAATAACTATTCTGACACAGGTTTAGCTGGACTTCGTGTGGGATACGGAGCATTTCCTCTTAGCATGATCGAGTATATATGGCGAGCAAAGCAACCATATAATGTTTCTGTTGCTGCTGAGGTTTCTGCATGTGCAGCTCTGCAGAACCGAAGTTATTTAGAGGTATATTGTGTTAAAAGTCTAAAGCTGTAAGGTCCAGTATACGATCTGAAAATCACGCTTAGAATTTTCAGCTACATCTGTGTCAATGCTCTCTTACCTGTTCCTTTATCAGACGGTGAAGAATTCACTTGTGCGTGAAAGGGAGAGGCTATACGGTCTTCTTAATCAAGTACCTTTCCTGAAGCCATTTCCTAGCTACTCCAACTACATTCTTTGTGAGGTTACATCTGGAAAGGATGCCAAAAAGCTAAAGGTAATTGACTTCTGTTATGAATATAGCTCTTGGGATCGCAAGATGTTTCTTAGAATATTATGTAGATATCCTCAGTAACTTTCATGTAAATGATTTGCCAAAGATCTACAATTACAAAACCAACTAAATAGCCTGGCATCTTCATCCTTTTATTAGCCTTTCTGTTATATCATACGTTTATTCATGTTTTCTCTAGTTCCCTTATTCATGTTTTCCAGAGTGGTACAGAATAAGGGTTAAATTGGGCACCACCCAGGTTCTGACCTCAAGTAGAACTGGTTCTGCCCCTGTGGCAGACCCCTCGAAAGGAAACAAAGATTATGATGTGGGTTTTCAGACCAAGAAAATTTGATCTATGTGAACATGAAAGTTTACCCTTTTTTGTTGGGAGATTGAATCGTTTCCCTTAATGATTTCAGGAAGATCTTGCACAAATGGGCGTGATGATCCGCCATTACAATAAGAAGGAACTAAGAGGTTACGTTCGTGTAACTGTGGGGAAGCCTGAACACACGGATATCCTGATGGAATGTCTCAAACGCGTCCATTGATGCTGTCGAATCTGGTTCACTGCATGTCCACAAATTTGTTGCATGCCTCTCACTAATGTCAATTTTAATTTTCTTTGCATGATGAGGCATTAGCAGATGTGTGCTAGATGATGATCTTCTTTCTAAGTCCCGGGGCGAGGCTTTGTAAGTCCAGTGGCTTAGCCACTGGGCCATCCAACCAAAAAAAAAGAAAACATTTTATAGTGAAAGATGTGTTTCTTGCAATTTGCGAAACAATCGGATCTTTGGCTGCCCTTTCTCTTGAAAAATGTGGAAAATAATCAGCTTGCTTTGACATCAAATTGTGCTGTTCGAGCCATCGCCATGGACTAACTGTAATCAGAATGGCTGCTATTGCAAGAAAATGTCCAAATGATGCATCAGCTATGATCCTCTAAAGGTTTGAATGAAAAAAATCAGGTTCCGAGAGATGTTTAAAAACCATCTGTTATGATATCCATCTTCACACGATGACGGGGTTCACAATCACAAGTCAGTCGTTCTGATGGCTTGTTTAACAAGTGAATTAGTAAGAGCTCTAGGAGCCACTTAGCAGAGAACAAGATTAGGGCATGACTTGACCACAATCACTTAAAATTTTAATTTATTCCACACAGTAACAAGTTAGCTCGTATAGATAGGAGGTTATTCTTTAGAGACATTTTGCCAATAGAAACACCACCTACATTACGGAGCTTGGGACATCGTATGGCCCAGGCTAGATATCCCCAATTAATGGAAGCGCTAAATATGAAATGCAGATAAAATTTACTTTTGATAACGCCATAATATGTTATAGGTAAAAAGAGAAAAATGTGCATGAAAATTGAAATGTGATATTCTACATGTCACACATTACTCGACCATCAGCGCAGTCTGCAACAAAGACCTACAGTTTAAAACTCTCCGGTCGACTGTTCTACATAACCAAAAAGGGTAAAAAAAAAAGCTCTCTTAAAATTTTATGCAGCCCCGGCCAG
Source organism: Colocasia esculenta (assembly GCA_014218235.1). Classification (NCBI taxonomy): domain Eukaryota; kingdom Viridiplantae; phylum Streptophyta; class Magnoliopsida; order Alismatales; family Araceae; genus Colocasia; species Colocasia esculenta. The sequence continues at coordinate 56,312,585 of CM024763.1, read as the reverse complement.
CTAGCAAAGTCAAACTAGCTGAATCAAAAAACGGCATCAGGGGCTTGCAATAATATCCTTTGTAACAATAAATATCAAATACTGACAGTAACAATTGATGAGTGTTACAAACATCCTTGGTGCCAAATTACCTACATCCCTTCAGCCCATTGCTGATCAGAGCATTATAGTGCTACCCTTTATCAGAGACGGCTGTTCCGAGGGTTATGACGCTTTGTTCTCCAGAGTAGCATTTTCTAATTTCTGTTCAAGGGCCTGTGGTGCTTGGCTTTCTGAATTTGCATCATCAGGCTGCCTTGTTGATTGCAGCACCTGACCACTGGGATTCGCAGGATTCGATGGCTCCAGAGGAGGATTTGACTGGTTTTCTGAATTTGCATTGTCGGGCACGTTCTCGGGGGGTTCACAAGGTCTCCAAATTGTACCTTTGGGTTCATCCATCAGAGAGATACCTTTTGCATATAATTCTTTCCTGATTTGGTCCGATTTCTCATAGTCCTTGTTCTTCCTTGCTAAAGTTCTCTCCTTGATCTGTTCCAACACTTCCTCCTCTGTCAGACCTGCTCGCTTCAATGCCTTGTCTTTCAATTGCTGCAAAACCTGAGTAAAAAAGACCATTAAAAGCTCCACGTCAGTTTGTCAAATGAGACTCATACCGTAGTCAGAAGCTTGAATACCTCGGAACAAGTTGAAGATGACATCAGACCCAAGACATTCAAAACATCCTTAACCTCCTTCTCTAATGCTGCAAGAGCTTGAGCCAGTGGCAGCTGTTGCCTCTTTGCCTGATCAGTGGGAGTTTATAGAAAGAAATATCAGGGTGATGCGGGAGAAATTGGGTGGAAACAGCAGCTGCACGGTCATATTAACTGTGACATACCTTTAACTTCTTCAGACTCTTGATATTGTTATTTATTGATCTCAGTAGTTCTACAAGACTACCCAGGACTTCAGAAGTATGCATATCATCTGACATTGATTTCAGGAAGACAGTATGGAATTCAGCAATTGACTTCTGGATCTCAGGTGGCATACGATCACTGAGGATACCCTCTCGAAAAGGTGCTAGAGCCTCCTCACAGTCAAGTAGAGTCTGCAAACCAAAAAAAGAGCTTGTTGCACGAAAAGACTACTGCATTATCATCACCAAAAAAATTCAAACAATCATATGCCCACTGCAAACCTGGTATATGTAAAAAACTTGGTCTGATGCAAATTCAAGCAGTCTGTCTGTATAATTGACATCAGATCGATAATGTGTGCGCATCAAAAAGAATCGCAAAGCCAGAGGATGATAATTCTCTGTGATCTGTGATGCAATCAAATGGTTATAAGATTTTGTATTTAAATAGAACAGATCATCAGAGGAATCAAAAGAAGAGTCTCTAGAATGTGGTTTGTCCTCTTACATCTCGTATTGTGAAAAAGTTATTCAATGACTTGGACATTTTCTCATTGTCCTTGTTGACAAAACCATTATGCATCCAGTAGCTAACATTACTGTCTGGACATGCTGCACAGCTTTGAGCAATCTCATTCTCATGATGAGGAAAGATTAAATCCTGCCCACCACCATGAATATCAAAAGCATTGCCCAGGTAATAGGCACTCATGGCACTGCATTCAATGTGCCATCCTGGTCTCCCTGGGCCCCAGGGGCTCTCCCAACTTGGTTCCCCAGGTTTTGCAGACTGAAAAAGAAATGATGTCTGTATGAGTTGAAAGGAATAATTAATGAATAATGAATGGCATAGAAAAAACAAAGTGGCCCAGATATTCTGACCTTCCATAGAGCAAAATCTGCAAAGTTGCGCTTTCTCGAGTCAATAGAAACCCTTCCACCTCCCCCTGCCCTGTTGTCATCTAACTTGCGTCCAGACAAACGTCCATATTGAGGAAAATTATCCACAGAAAAATACACATCCCCATCAATGGTGTAGGCACATCCTTGGTCGATAATCTGCCAGTAAACCCAGAGTCAGAGACAAGATACACATTTAGGACAGCTACTAACAGCTCCTGCTGAATGATCTGCTTTCCTGGTATGTTTGGTTGAGGCTGCTTCCCTTGATTGCACAACCAAAAGACAAATCAGGGGGAAAATTGAAACTTGCCAAAAATATGGTTCACTTTAAACTTGCCAAAGATTTTAATTTCCGTTACAATGTTCTTTTTTTTTCTGCAATACACAAAGCTTATGTATGTAGGACGCATAAAGCTGGGATTGTATGCTCATTTTTTTCCCTATTTCATTTTTATGTCTACTGAATGAACAGCATCACCTAAAAGGGATGGAATTGCCATGGTAAGAGCAGTGCATCATTTTACTTGTCACAGATCCATTACGTAACTTAAACACTCCAGACACCTCATGCTAAGAGAACTGAGAACTGTATGTCTAGTACTTATTTATCAGAACCATATCATCCATATCAAAATGAAACAGACAATTAGATTAGTTAAGGGCCTCAGCAATCCATCCTACTAGCTTTCATCGGAGAAAATAGCCTACATAGTAGCATCCCAACAGTTTTTTGAATAAAGATAGCACAGGCAAGATCAAGAAGCATTCAGGATTATTGAGATAAAAGGCCTGACTTGCCGCCTAAACCTAGCAAAGAAAAGGACAAGCATAGGATTGCATGAATGAAGATGCTTCAATCATCAATAAAAAGATTGAAGCAATACAGATAAGGTATAAAGATAAATGTTTATCCACAGGAAACTCGTTGTAATTGCCACTTTGCATTATCAGAATGCAGATACTTTCAACCCCCCCCCCCCCCCGATTCCCTAGTTTTCTTATATGTAAAGACCAAAGCAAGGCTTAAAAAAAGTACCTTACTTATCATATCCTTAATCTGATCAATGTGATGAGAAACACGTGGTTCATGTGTTGGTGACAGACAATGAAGGTCGACCATATCTTTCAAAAATTCCTCAGAAAATCGCCTACTCAAGCTTAATGGATCTTCACCTGAAAGATTTGCTCTGTTGATTATCTGTTGAAAAATGAGCAGCTTTTTATGAATACTTACTCAAAGTTTTGGACAGATAGATACAGCATAACAGATTACAGAAGAAAAATACAACTTGCATACACAATGTGACTAGTAAAACGATTAGAGAAGGTGCTCCTGGAATATTTATGATTATATCACTAACTAACAATCCAAAAATCAACATTTATTGATAATGAAAACCAAGCTCAGAGATTTGTACTGACCTTGTCATCAATGTCAGTGAAATTACGCACATAAGTGACCTTGTATCCCAAATGTTTAAGATATCTGCTCCATGTCAAAACCCAATTAGCAAATCAGTTAATGGCATACAATGAAATTAGTGAGGAGATATTATCGTGTCACCCGGGCAAAAGGAAATAATAATTTTTATTGACAGCAAACGAAGAAGTCTGACAGTGTTGCCGCATCAAATGATGTCAAAGCAGGGTTTCCACATTTCAAGAATATTAAAAGAAAGAGCCCACTAGTGTGGTCAAACAACAAAGCTTTGAGTCAGCTCAAATACTTATGGCAAGGCTTAAGTTGATGCCCGCAGTGGAACACTTACAGTACTGCTCTCCAATGTCTCTTATAACATATAAAAAACAAAAAAACATCATAACCTAAGATAACAGAACAAATTCTTCAAATGGTCATCCCACTTTACTACGCATAATCATTGAAACCATTCATTTGAGGCATCTTTGTAATGTAAGTAACACTTCCCAAACTTTCTCCTTTCGCACTGTTGGACCAGCGAACATGAGAAGAAATAAAGGATGCACGTAAACATGAAAACCCTAGAACTCAGCAAGAATTAAGTTGTGAAATTTATCTAGTGATCAGAATCTCAACCATCCGTCATATACATCAACTCAAATCACAATCAACCCGTTTGTTCTATCTCCACGAAAAGGAATCAACTCATTGATCAATCAAAAGACCAACTTTTTTTTCTGAAAAAATAGTAATCTTGTATAACTCCGCCCCTCCCACTCTTAGGATCCACTAGAACTCCAAGCCTAAGGCATAGCAATTCAAACGGAAACAGTTATCAAACGGGGACCGGACGCAATTCGACAATAAACGCATCCCAATTCAAACAGAAATCACAAACAAACGGGGCTAGAGAGGCATATCTCCTCGCAAACGCATCGTAATCTAAAACGGAAGTCACCATCAAACCTGTGGAGGACGTCGAATGACACGTAGGCGCGGGCGTGCCCGATGTGGCTGTAGTCGTACGGCGTGACTCCGCAGACGTACATCCGGACCTCCCCGGGGACCCCGGGCCGGAACACCTCCTTCTGCTTTGTCATCGTGTTGTAGATCTGCAGCACCGGCGCCGCATCCTCCATCCTTCCCCCCTCCGCCAACAATCCCAAAACCCTGGCAGCCCGCTCCCCGAGGCGCACGCCGAGGCAAGCGGAGCAGAGACCGCGGAAGCAGGCAGCGGGGCGGCGTACGAGCGTCGCGCCCTCAGGCAGCGGCCGCTTTATTACCAGATTCCGCAGCGCCGTAGAGGCCGTTCTTCGCGTTCCGACGGGTCGCCGGCCAATGCTTATATGACCGCAAATTTGCACTAAAGCCCTTCTATTTCTCCGATTTCTGTTCGCGTGCCCAGCCCTGTCTTGGCGTCTTGCAATTGTTACGCCATCGGGAGTTGAAAAATAATTTTCCATTATTGAAAGTTCATAAAGGGATATAAAAATAATGAGAAAATATTTGATGGGTATTTTGAAAGGAAGTTTATTAACCATAGTTTTACTTACATATATGTGCATGGTAAAAAGGACCAAGCTTTAGGTTTAGTGTGTGAGGGAGAGAGAGATTGAGAAATTTTATTTTGTTATTTTATTTATTTTCACTACCAATTAAGGCATTTAAACTTGAGTCTCTTGAATTGAGATAAAACAGAAGTTACTAGTTTTAATTACTGTAACTACTCAAAGTGGAGTGAGTAATGTAGTGACTCAGTACGTCTCATTAAAAATAACATACACTCTTAAATTTGTAGCAATGAGATGGTGTGCAAACTATATAATGCAGATATTAGGGAAAATTATATATAAATCTATGAAATGCATCATATTCTAATGTATATCCTTAAAATTTACATACTATATTACATTTTTATATTCCACATATTGCATCATGTATTACCATTCCATTTATTAGTTCAATCACAATTAAGTTAAGAGGATATAAAAAGACCAATTTATCCTCTACAAATCTTTCAACAAAAATTTACAACTCTCTCTCTCCTCACTATCAAGTATAATATATATATATATATATATATATATATATATCTCTCTCTCTCTCTCTCTCTTAAGAAAGATGTTTGATATTTTCACCTCTTTTTTAAGAGTTATATTCACATGTTAATAGAATATTCTTTTCATTTTGATAGATTGTTAACCACAACAATATAATGATAATGTTTTTTCGATTTTGAATGATAGAATATAACATGAAGATTTTAAAATATATTTGAATAAAATAGATTTCATGAATATATATTTAATTTCCATAGATACCACTTAAAAAATAAAACTTTGATCTAGTAGTGGAGGGCCAGTAATTCCGCTCTAAAGGAACTTTAGTAGACACGCGGGCAATACCGGTCAACTCTCGATTTCAGAGTTAAACCACACCGTGCAAGCAAGCATAGTTTGTTGGGAGGAAAAAGCAAGAAAGAGACGTCATTAATATAAAAATGAGTTCTTTGAGGGGCCGTTTGGTATTAAGATAGATCGATGATAAATTGAGAATATGCTCACAATTTTAAAAAATATCCTCAAAATTTTGAAGATATTCTCATTCTAGACTTAACAGAACAATCACTCCATTCCTACTTTGTAATACTCCATTTTCTCTTCCTTGATCACAATCGCATACATTAAAATATTTATTATACTTGTGAAAATATAATGCTTGTATTTTAATTTATAAATCTCTATTGGATAGTCACAATACCAATAGAAACATGTGGAAATATATTTATTTGAAGTCTATGAGTATTTCTCCACAAACGTCATGAGTACTTCTCAACACACATCCTCTCCCACAAAAAAAAGATCCTTATCCGAGAAAGGCTTTGTGCACTTTCGGAAAGTGCAGAAAGCACGTCTTCCTGCACTTTCGACATCCCATTCGTCCGTCAAAGGGTTCAATGGTCCGCGCCATGTCAGCACAGCCCCCGCCACGCCACACCTTCGCCCCGCCACGCCAGCGTGGGAATGCCCCGTCACCTCACCCCCCTCCGCCGCGGTGACATGACCGAATGTCATAATGACATGGTCAAATCCCACTTCAAACGTCGGCTTCCCAATTACCCTCTCTCACCTCTTTCCCACGTTCGCCCCCCCCTCACCTCCTCCTTCCTCTGCACTTCCGAAACCGGGAAGAACACCTCTGCGAACATCCACGGACGAGAGGAACCTATGCGAACGTGCAAGGAGGAAACCAGTGCAGTGACATGTGCGGACATCCAAGTAGGAGAGGAAGCATGTCTAAGAATGTTGAAATGGCGGGCTTTGAAGGTAGAAGGTCCAACGACAGGGAGGCACCGAACAAGTCAGAGGGATCACGCAGGGCCTCAATTGCATGATCCCGCCAGGGTATCTCCTATGGTTTATGAAGCCCAACCATGGATGTATGCCAACTGATGGTGTGGCCGTCATCTCCATTCATCCCGTCTATTTTCCCGGACAATCTTTGATCACTGGAGCATGTATGCCTATACAAACAATGCTCCTCCACTCGAGCCTTTATATCTTTCCTCCCTGCACCATCAATGGAATCAAAGGAGAGACAAGCAGATGTCATGGTGAGCAGAGGAAGGGCAGTTGTGATGGTGAGCAGAGGAAGAGTGCGCATGTATTCCATGTTGAAGAAGATGCGTCTGGTTAGTAAAAATAATTCAATCATTATTTTTCTATCTGCATTTTGGAATGTTTTCCTCAACGAGTTTTGGAACAGGACAATTTTTCTGAAGAATTATATACATTTTCTTCACAGAAGTCCCAATAAAAGGCCTGTCAGAATATTGAACGAAAACGACAATGACTGTTCTGCAGACAAGGAGTTGCTTGTAAGTCCAAAATTCAACTTTGGTTTGTATATTGACCAAAATATTGGAGCCTAACTTTATATTTGGCGTCTAAGAATACTATTTTGAGCCTAAACTGTATTTTTAATTCATTTTTTCAAAAGGTTTGGAGCCTAACATACTTAATTGGTGGTTATCTGTGACTTCTGGAGCTGAAGTCCATTGGAGCCTAAACTATGTACTTAATTTATCTAAAAATTTTGGAGTCTAATTCCTTCATGGTGTAGGATAATTTTTTCTAAAGACTTCATTGTATATAATGATCAGTAATTACATTTTAATTTATTTGGTTGCTGCCTCACATAGTATTTTGGAGCCTACTTTAGATATTTGGCGTGTACTGCACATTTTGGAGCGTAAACTGTATACTTAATTTACATCTTCTAAGATATTTTTCTTCTAATTCTTCATGTTGTAGGATAATTAGATGTTCTAAAGACTTCACTGTATGTAATGATTAATAAGAAATAATTCAATAAGAAAGACTGACTTTTTGGAGAATAAATTACAAACTTAATTCACATCGCCTATCTGTGTATTTTTTTGCTTGTTTTTAAACTTTTGAAGACTAACCTGTCTATGTGGTCATCATAGGTAATGTGCAACTCTAATGTGGGAATGATGTGGTGAAGACTCCAACGAAAGAGAAGCAAAAGATCACAGAAGCCGAACTCATAGGAGAACCTTGTGACGGGATGGAGTTTGAATGTATTGATGATGTGAAAAAGTTCTATAACAATTATGCGAAGAAAGAAGGATTTGGTATAGCAAGCCGTGATAGCAAATTTGTGAATGGTGTGTGCATGTTCAAAAAATTCACATGTCATAGAAGTGGTGAAAGTAGGCAAGATCCAATGCAAAATTACATCGTGACACAACAAAAATTATGTCCAGCAAGTTTGAAGGTGAGAAGAGATAGTTGTACCATGAAATACATTTTGTATGATGTACGACTAAAGCATAACCACTGCCTAAATCCATTATCGGCGGTGTACTTGCGTTCCCATCGACAGATCTGTACTCCAGAGAAGGCCGAAATGGTAAACATGCGAAGTGCCGGGATTTCAACGTCAAAGATTGTATCATGCATGGCAAAGAGAAAAGGTGGGATTAGACAACTAGATTTCATGGAGAAAGATTGTAAGAACTTTCTTGAACGTGAAAGATAAACCCAATTGAAAGAAGGTGATGCGAAGACAATGCTATCACATTTTGAGGCAATGCAAGCTACTAACCCCACCTTCTACTAACAGTGGAGGTAAATGATAATGATACTTTTGGAAATGTCTTTTGGATAGACGGTAGGTCAAGGACAGCATGTTCGTATTTCTCTGATGTCATATGCTTCGACACAACATACTTGACAATACATATCAAATGCCTTTGCTCATTCGTGGGGGTCAATCATCATGGTCAATCCATTCTTCTCGGTGCCTTACTAAGCAACGAAAGGATTGAAAGCTTTATATGGGTGTTTAATTATTGGATCAAAGCTAATGGTGGTGGTGCATCCAAATGCAATCATTACTGACCAGGACAAAGCCATGGAAGCAGCTATTGCTCAAGTCTTTCCTAATACCAGACATCGATTTTGTTTATGGCATATATGGAAAAGATACTAAAAAAAATTGGTCACATATGTAATGCTCATCCGAACTTTATGTCTGATTTTGATGAATGCATCTATGACTCGATATCGCCCCTTCAGTTCAATGAAAGGTGGGAGAAGATGATGGGCAATTATGTATCAGCTAGAGAAAATGAGTGGCTAAAAGGATTTATGATTGTCGAGCTAAGTGGGCTCCGGTCTTCTTAAAAGACACATTTTTTGCTGTTAAGTACTTCATTTTCTTTTTGGCAAGTTTTTTTTTATTACTTAACTATTGCCCATGTACTAACTTCCTATTACTCTTGTACTGTGCAGGGATGTCAACTAGTCAAAGGAGTGAGAGTATTAATCACTTCTTTGATGATTTTGTAACGTCAAAAACAACATTATCTGAATTTGTATCAAAATACGCAGTTGCAATTGAGTGGTGATTTGATGCTGATAACCATTGATGTTAAATCATGAGAGACAGAAGCTTACTTGAAAACAAGCTCCCCCTATGAGAAGCAAGCTGCTGGCATCTACTCGGGCAATATTTCAAAAGTTTCAACAAGAATTAATTGAGGTTGCTGCATATCATCCCATCAAGGTTGATCTACAAGGAAACACATTGGCAGTGACAATCAGGTCCTTTGAAAGGGTAAATATGAAAGGCATATTGAAGCAATTCGTGAGAGAGTACGATGTGGTGTATAGAAAGGAAGAACAAGAGGTGGAATGTGGCTGCCGATGTTTTACATTTAAAGGCTACTTATGTAGGCATACTATTGGCATTTCAATTCGCTGGCGTCAAAGAGATCCCAGATAAATATTTCTTAAGTCGTTGGCGAAAGGATCTGCGATATCGGCATGTATGTAATGAGAGTGGATGTCATGCCCCGCTAATTTAGCAGCGGAATAAATCAGGGAGGCATGAACAATGTGTATGGTAATGTAAATTGTGCATACATTCACAAATATCAGAGCAACTAATGAACAATAATTGCAATAAAACTCATCATTTTATTGATAATTCATTTAAACTATTACAACCACTAATCAGAGCCAAAACATAGGGCTCAATGACTTTATTACATTTGGAAATGATAACTAAGCAACTAACTAAACTAACTCTAGGGTATTGGAATAATCCATCGCTATGACTCCAGGACGCTCATCACTCCAGTCCAATCCCGTTGATGTGTGTAAGGTCATCACTTGACTTTACCTAAAACACATATAACAAATAACGAAGGGTGAGCGATAACGCTCAGTAGGACTTAATATCTCGTGTAACAAGTATGCTTTAAGTGATTAATATCTTGTAACGCAAGTTAACTAGAGAGAACGATCAAGTATAGTCAAGAGAGTAATAGCGCAAGATAACAAAAGATTGACGGCATACTATATAAAAAGAATGATAGCATGCGATAACATGTGAATGATAATACATTTCACAAGAATATTGCAAAACTAGAATGATAGAGAAAAGACCATATAACAAGATAGCGTGTAACGAGATAGCGTGTACAGAGATAGCGTGTAAAGAGATAGCATGTAAAGAGATAGCATGTAAGAGATAACGTGCAAAGAGATAGCATGTAAAGAGATAGTGTGTATGGTTCACCACAGTGCACTAGAAGAGTACGACAATAGTCACTTTAGGACAGTAGCCGTTTAACGATAGTACAGTAATCTGAACTCCTCAGACTACTGTTATAACAGTTAGTGCTAGCACAGTAATAGCACCAAAATGATACAGTACGTCTAAACTCCTCAGACTAATAGTGTAACAGTCAAATGTCTAGCCAAGATAGTATAGTCAGAACCGGTGCAATGCGGAACACCGTCAATAGCCCCTGCAGGTATTTTCGGGTGGCTCTCTGCCCCCAGGACTAGATTGGAGCCCCTCGGACACTCTCCGTGCCCTGTACAGTATGCATTCAAGTCAGTAGGGTCACCGGACCCATATTATGAAGCTAGACAGTCATGTATAGTACAACGATAGGAGCCACAACAGCTCAACGAGTTTCAAGAGAGTACTAGATGAATAGACGAGATAGTAGAGTGAACGTGAAAAGATGAGAGTACAAGGATAGTAGATGAGATAGGGGTATAATCGTAAAACAACGTTAAACCACGATAGTAACTATTGCACAGCACCAGGTCGGATACCGACAGTCTGGTAGAAGTCACATCCGCCCCACTAGCCGTGCTGTATACACAAGCCAGGTGGTCCGGCGTGATCACAAGATAAGAGAGATCTCACTAAGGCTGTTTGGATCGTACTGACCCCTAAGAGTGTAACGAGATTTAAAGGTACAACCAGCTCGTCGGCAATGGACGTGCGCTAAAGCCAAGAAGACTTACGGAGGCCTTGACAAGGAGTCTCTGGCCCAGTCGAGAGTATTCCCGATGGAGAGGTGGTCCAAGTCAAGAGAAAGTGTGTAGAAAACGGGTCCGTCGTGCCTCGAGTGCTCGAAGGCCGAGGGAAAACGGTAACGATGTACAATCACGCAAATAAAGCGAAGACATGTGTCATTTAAATAATAGGGAAAATTAGGTAATTAATTTGACTAAATTACCAGATACATTATTGAGTAATTTAATAGGGTCAAATGGCAATAAATAATGTTTAGTGTGCAAGTGTAAAGAAATCTTGAGAATATGATAGGTCGTGCAATTAACTTTTAAATAATATATTTCATGCGATTATAACAAATATAAATAATCAAATTGTTACTGTTCAAAACAGTGCATGATTAGGGTTAAACTTGAGTCATATAGCTTAATTGACAAGGGCATGAGAGCAATTCATGTTCTGGCCGAAGTCTCCAAATCGCGGCGGACCTACCCTCGCGATTCAAGTCGCGACGGGCGGCTCGGGTGCGATGCGCAGACCGGTCGGCCTGGCTCAGACCGGAAAGGAAACCGCGGCGCCTTAGGCCGCCGCGTTCTAAACGCTACGTGCCTGCAGGGCGCGACCTGACTGGTATCGCGGCGGATCGCGCCGTCGCGATATCAGGACTGTCCGACATTTTTCCCTTTTTCCAGGGTTGATCAGATTTGACACAGGGCTCTTCTAAATTCAATATAAAATCATATAATGACCCAAAAATCACGAATCTAGTTTCAAATGAAAGTAGACACATAGATCTATCAGCATGCACGATTAATTTGAAATTAGACAAGATTTAAGCATTATTTGAACAGGTTACATTCTGATGACCTAAACAGGCGCAGTCAGGGTTCAACGAATTAATTAGAGATGAATACATGATGAAAAATTCCGAAACTAGGGGCGTTTGAAAGCTAACAAGATTTAGTATTTACGAGAATTTTCTCATGGTGTGGGATCAAGTATGTACGGAGTTCATAAGCAAACATGAAGGGTCAGGTGCATGGTTCTGACAGAAATTCAAAGAATTAATTCTCCCTAATGGGAGATCGAAATAGATCAAGACCAGGGCCGTTTGAAAGATAATAATATGCAGTATATATGAGAATTTTATCATGGCATGAGAGAAAGTACATGTGGGGAATTAGAGAAAACATGAGATTTCGGTTCATGGTAACAGCAGGGATTCACGAATTAAATTCGCCAAAATGGATGAGCGAAATGCAACCACACTAGAGGGCTTTTGAAGAGGATCATGAATTCTACCTAGGGTAATTTTTTCACGATTTTAGCTTGAGAGATTGCCTACCTTTCGTTGCAAGAATGAAAAGCTAGGGTTTTTGATGAAGAACGAGGTGCTTTTTCCAGCTCCTTCCCTTCCTTGCTCCTTCGGCCTAGCCCTTCTCCTTCGTCTTCCCAAGCTCCAACATGATCTAGGGTCTGATTGGGATGGATTTGGAGGTGTATTGGCTTGCAAATAGAGTCCATTCACCTAAAAACTCTCATTTTCCCATTAAATCCGAATTTCTCTTATTTATCACCCAATTTCTCTCCTTTATATCTTAATTAGGGTTGGGAAGAGATTATATTTCGTGGGTAATGTGTTAGGGTAAGCTTAGGACTCTTTTTAGGATATTTATAACCCTTTTTAGTATTTATCTTACCATTTTTCTAATTATTACTATATTTAGGTACGAATTTAACTTAATTACTTCCCATCCCAAGATGGGCTCCTCATATTTGGGCCTAACTATTCATGTTAGGACCTTTAACAAGATCCATTACTAATTTAACTTAATGGGTATTGATTTAATTCTAATTATTCACCTTTTATTCTTATTTAAATCTATTTATCACACTTATTCAAGTAATTTCATATTCTTAATTCAATTCAATATTATTCATGCCATATTTCTAATCTTCATCATTTGGCTCTTACTCTTGGCCAATAACTCATGTGAGCTTATTTGTACAACCCATGTTCTTACTTTACTTATTGGATTTTCAATTATCCTTTATTAAAGAATTTATTCATGGGCCAAGATTGTCCATTGGTCCAAATACCATAATGGGCTATCATCCCATATTATTTAAAGTCTACTCACATGTTTATTTTAATTTATAATCCACTTTGGATCATAAAATACTGGGTTCTTCGACTTATTCCTTAATTATGCTAATAAGTCGCATAATTTCTTAAACTTGATCTAAATGATTTTTCTGTGCCCAAATTTAATAATGGGTCATTAGATAATATTATTTAAAGTATAATTATTATTTTTACGGAATTTTCATATGGGTTTATACGCATGTGATAATAATGCGTACCTTTTTAACTGGTTGAATTTATTAATTGATAAAATTTCAATTTATCCATAATTTTTAATTAATGGATTTTCCGGGGTACTACAGTGGACCTGAGAATGAATCTCGTGCTTCAACATCTTCAAGGTACTCTACTCTAATTTATAGATTCATGAAGATTGCTGAGGCAGCATCACATTCAGAGGAAGCATATGACGTTGCTTCGGGGGAAATGCCTAGCCTTATGGAAAAAGTGACAAACACCATGTTGCATATGAAAAGACCAACATCGAAGGCATTCCCAGAGTCAATAGTAGTCCATGATCCCCCGAGAGTTGTGACAAAGGGGAGGAGACGTGAGAAAAGAATTAAATCAGCAATTGAGAAGATAAGGAAGAGGAGCAAAGCACAAAAATTGGTTGTTGGTAGACAAGTGGAACACCCAATAGATGATCAATATCACCCACTGCATGAAGGCCAGATTTTAAATGAAGTTAGAGAAACTTATGTCCCAGATTTTTCTTTTTTTGCAACACAATGATGGTTAAATGTTGCCTTCATCTTACATGTACATTTTTTAGTGTGAATATATTAGAAGTGTTATAAAAGTGATGAGTGTGAATGTCAATGAGCCTTTAAATGAATACAACTGTGAATGGAAACTGGCAGGTTTAGGTGCCGAACTTCTGCACATATTTGACATATAATTACACTTTGAGGAAAAAAATTTTTGTTCTCATGGCCCTTCCTTTGGGACATGTAGTTGTGTGTTGACAATTTTGGAGTCGAACAAGCTATTTTGAACTCCAACTCAAGTGTTTTAACTCCAAACATAAGTATTTTGCAACCCAACTTCTGCACATGCATCACCATTGGATTTTAAGGTTCTTATTTTTTGGGTTATGATGACCCTCCTTTGGGAAATGTACTTGTCTCTTGGCAAAATTTAGGTTCCAAAAATGTGACTAATATTTTTGAACAACTTGTTTGTTAAAAATAAATCATGAAACAACAAAAAACAATGACGTTTCAAAAAACTGGGTAGTTTGGAGCCCAATTGCTACACATCTTCGAGTCCAAGTAGCTATTTTGAAGTCCATCTAAGTGTTTTGACTCCAAACATGAGTATTTTGGAGCCCAACTTCTGCACATACATCACCATTGGATTTTTAGGATTTTTTTTTTTTTGGTTATGATGACCCTTCCTTTGGGAAATGTACTTATCTCTTGGCAAATTTTTGGTTTCAAGAATGTCACTAATATTTTTAAGCAACTTCTTTATTAGAAACAAATCATGAAATAACAAAAAACAATGATGTTTCCCAAAACTGGGTAATTTGAAGCCCAACTGCTGCACATATTGAAGTCCAACAAGCTATTTTGGAGTCCATTACAGTTATTTTGACTCCAAACTGGAGTTTTTTGGAGCCCAACATCTGCACATACATAATCATTGGATTTTTAGGTTTTTTTTTGTTATGATTTCTTTTGGGATATGTACTTGTCTCTTGGCAAATTTTAGGTTCCAAAAATGTGACTAATATTTTTGAACAACTTGTTTGTTAAAAATAAATCATGAAACAACAAAAAATAATGACGTTTCCCAAAACTGGTAGTTTGGAGCCCAACTTTTGCACATCTTCGAGTCCAATTAGCTATTTTGAAGTCCATCTCAGGTGTTTTGACTCCTAAAATACATACACAAAACCTAGAAAAATCCGTTAACATCACAAATTAAGAAGCCTTGTCAAATGAAATTGAAATAATTCTGGATATGTGAAGAATGCACAAAATTGGGGAGTCCAAATTGGTTAGCATGCTTATGTCATGTAAAAAAAAACAAAATTCAGGGATGCAAACAATCCTATTGAGGTAATTTTTTTTAAAAGATGAGCTCCAAAATACCATCTATAGGCTGCAAATACTACTGTTAGGCTACCAAATAAGAAAGTTGGGCTCCAAAATGTGAAACAGTTCCTAAAATACAGACACAAAATCTAGAAAAACCCGTTAACATCACAAATTAAGAAGCCATGCCAAATGAAATTTGAAATAATTCTGGATATGTGAAGAATGCACAAAATTGGGGAGTCCAAATGGTTAGCATGCTTATGTCATGTAAAAAAAAAATTCACGGATGCAAACAATCCTATTGAGGTAATTTTTTTAAAAGATGAGCTCCAAAATAATATTATAAGCTGCAAACACTACTGTTAGGCTACCAAATAAGAAAGTTGGGCTCTAAAATGTGAAACAATTGCTACAATACAGGCACAAAACCTAGAAAAACCCGTTAACATCACAAATTAAGAAGCCATGCCAAATGAAATTTGAAATAATTCCGGATATGTGAAGAATGCACAAAATTGGGGAGTCCAAATTGGTTAGCATGCTTATGCCATGTAAAAAAAAAAAAAAAAACCAGGGATGCAAACAATCCTATTGAGGTAATTTTTTTTAAAAGATGAGTTCCAAAATACTATCTATAGACTGCAAACACTACTGCTAGACTACCAAATAAGAAAGTTGGGCTCCAAAATGTGAAACAGTTCCTAAAATACAGACACAAAATCTAGAAAAATCGTTAAACAACCCAAATTAAGGAGCCATGACAAATGAATTTGAAATATTTCTGCATATGTAAAGAATGCACAAATTTGAGGTCCAAAATGCTTCACATACTCTGTTCAAGTCAAAAAATATAGATGTAAATAATTTTGTTGAGATGAATATGAAGGCAAGTTGAGCTCCAAAATGCTCAATGTAGGTTGCAATAGACACAAGTTAGGCTACCAAATATAGTACTTGGGCTCCAAAATGTGGAGCTTTCGTAAGCATCCCAAATGAAGATGTGAAGAATGCACAAATTTGGGGCTAAAAAATGCTTAACATGGTCACCTCATCTAAGAAAAAAAAATGTAAGAAATATTAATGAGATTATTTTGAAGAAAAGTTGAGCTTATGCCCCAAATTGTGGAGCTTTTCCAAAAATACACACACAAGATGTACACCAAAATACTCATATTAGGATACAAAAATAGTGTTTTGGGGCTCTAATAGTTGAGGATTTCCTAAACATCTCAAAGTACGGGTCATGAAAATATTTAAAAATATATCAAAATGTGAAGAACGCACAGATTTGGGTCTCCAAATACTTACCATGACCTCAAAAATGCTCATGTTAGGCTCCTAAATGTGTCTGAGCTACAGCGAGAGTGAGATTTCGAAAACACAAATCTTGAGAGACAAGCCCAAGAACTAGGGTTTTATTAACTTTAATTCAAAAACATAGTGTGCTTAAGATATATCTGCACCATTCTTTTTCTCTGCGCCCCAGAAGCTTTTCTCTGCCTACTTTGGCACTTCGCCTCATCGTCTGATGAATTGGAAGTTGATAGCACAGGGTCCTCCTCCTCCTCCGTTGTTTTTACCGGAAGCGTCGATGGTGCGGCTTCACCGGAAGCATTTAGTTTTAGTTTTCTCGGGATTATCTTCGACCGCATGTTGGATGTCCGCACAGGTCACTGCACTGGTTTCCTCCTTGCACGTTCGCACAGGTTCCTCTCGTCGTGGATGTTTGCAGAGGTGTTCTTCCCGGTTTCGAAAGTGCAGAGGAAGGAGGAGGTGAAGGGGGGGGGGGGGGGAACGTGGGAAAGAGGTGAGAGAGGGTAATTTGGGAAGCCGGCGTTTGATGTGGGATTGACCATGCCATTATGACATTCGGTCATGTCACCGCGGCGGAGGGGGGTGGAGGTGACGGGGCGTTCCCGCACTGGCGTGGCAGGGCGAAGGTGCGGCGTGGCGGGGGCTATGCTGACATGGCGCGGACCATTGAACCTTTGACGTGGACGAATGAGATATCGAAAGTGCAAGAAGACGTGACTTTCTACACTTTCCAAAAATACACAGAATCTTTCTCAATTATCCGAAGTCCATGACCACTAAAGCTTTTGAAAGAGCATATAAAAGTATATAGATTCACAGTTAGTTGTGTCACACCGTACTTGTCCCCCGCCCGGGGTGGAGCTGGGCTTCCCAGTGGCATCTGGGCTACAAACCAAAAAAGAAAAAAGTTGTGTCACACCGTACTAGAGGCCATCCGATTTTTAACACGTCACGGTCAAATTAAATTGGTACGATAAATCTAGTATCATAATATATATAGACGGATCTAAAAATTTCATCTAACGAAGTTACTCTCTTTAAGAGAATTTTTAACCAAATTAATTTAACGAGTCATCAAGAAAATTTTAAAATTTTAATAGAGTCACGTGACTATTCTTCTTTAGACCCGTCACTGCGATAACATACCAAATCAAAGCCCGGTTCAGCTCATTACATGCATCCGTTCGACCAACCTATATATATAGACTATTAGACTATAACTCTCAAGCTCCAACCAGCATCAGATAGAAATGATCCAAAAGAATCGAGCAAAGATCCGAACCCACCCACCTTCTCAAGGAAAGCCCATCAATCAGATGATAACACATTCATGAGCAGATAAAACAAATGCATGGGAAGCTCTTCATCTATTACAAGATCTAATCTTTCAAAACACAAAGTAGATGCCTTATTTGCTTGTATGAATCCTTCTCACTCTTGTTCTTTTTTTTTTCTTCAAAACACAAAGTAGATGCCTTATTTGCTTGTATGAATCCTTCTCACTCTTGTTTTTTTTTTTTTTTTGCCATGTTTAATGTTACGAAGAGTTGCCGTGAATCCTCACAGCCTCACTGATCACAGCAACTCCATCTCAAATGTCGCTTTTTAGCCACAGCAGGTCGTCGAATTGGCCACTCAGCTTCTTCCCACCGGCTCCCACGTCCACCTGCTCCGCCACCCACGTTGGCGTCGCGTTCTCGTAGCAGTTGCAGGTCAGACGCCGCAGCCCGCCGCCGTCCTCCACCCTGCATGTGAACAGGTCGCCGTACGGCTGGAACTGGTTGGGCAGCCCTACCGATTCCCCCGAGACCCCGCCTAGGTTCCCCGAGAACAGCAGCCACTTGGAGTCGGGGCTGAAGCAGGCGTGGTTGAGGCGCTCCCGGGGCGCACCGGCCGGCCCCGCCACGGGCACCCGCCGGATCCCCGTCCCGTCTGGTCGCACCACGTAGAGTCCGAATGTCTCCGGGTCCAAGGGGTCGTGCCGGTTTGACGAGAACACGATCAGCTCCCCGTCCGGGGACCAACTGGGCATGGTGTCGACCCAGTCTCCGTCGGTCAGCTGCCGGATCTCCCCGCCGCCGGTCTCCCCTTTCACGGCGTCCACGATGTACAAGTTCTTCCGGCCGGATCGCCCGGAGCGGAGCACGACCCACTTGCCGTCCGGCGAGCAGGACGGGAAGGCGTTGTTGCCAGCGTCGGCGCGGGTGAGCACCGTGACCTCCGACGGGATAACCCCGCCGTCGGGAACACGGTCTAGCGCTTCCGGGTTGAAGGAGACCCGGGCGACCTGGACCGTGGCGAGGGGCCCCTGGAAGACGGGGCCGACCGAGGTGAACAGGACCCCGCGCTCGGCGGGGCTCCAGGAGGTGTAGAAGACGCTGGACTCCTCGAGGAGGGTCCACCGCCTGGAGCCATCCGATCTGAGGATCACCAGGCCGGCCCCGGTTTGGAAGTCCCCACTGTTGACGGCGACGAGGTCGCGGCCTGGGGAGAACGAGGGGAAGGACCCGTTCGCGCGGAGCATCCGGAGCCCACTCACTGAGCTGGCGGCCACCGGCTCGAGGTTGGGGATGACCGAGACACCCGTCGCCGACTCGCCCCGGAAACGGTGGTACCCGACACGGTGACCGGACCGCGAGAGGAAGGGGTTGTAGTGGTGGAAGCTGGGGTTTACCATCTCCGACACCGGCTGAAACTCCCCGGTTACCAGGTCGAAAAGCTCGACGTGACGGAACCGTTTCCCCGGTCGCCGGGTGGCGACGGCGATGCGATGGCCGCCGCCAACGGCCGCTGCGGGGGTGAGAGCGTGTAGCCCCGGTGGCGTGACGCGGCGGGGAGGGCCGGCGGGGGCGAGGATATCCAGGGCCAGGTCGACCTGGAAGACGCTCCACCAGCCGTCTTCCGCGGCGCGGTGGAAGAACACCGTGGAGTCGCCTGACCACGCTGGCCACCCGCCGCGGCCGCCGGAGACGGCGACGCGGCGGGCGCGGTCGGACGCCCGGAAGACCACCACCTCCGTCTCCAGCTCGTGGACGTCGCCCTTCCAGGGGCCGGAGCCGTACGTGGCAACGGCGACGAGTTCCCCGGAGGCTGAGACGGCCGGACTGAAGTCGGCGGTGCCAAGCGGAGTGAGCCGCCTGGGCGCCGCCTCCGGCTCGTCAAGCCGGGAGGAGTAGACGGCGGTCCAACTCCGCGGGGGTGCATCGGCGGGCACCTCGTGGGCGGAGGCGAAGTAGAGCACGCCGTTGCGGATAACAGGGCGGTCGTGGAAGAGGCTCTGAGGGAAGTGGGAAAGCGGCTTCGGGTGTCCGTAGGGACCCGGCGCGGTCAGGAAGGGCCGGGTGGAGCCGGACCTCTCGGATGAGAACGCCACGGCAACGTGGTCGTCGCCGTGGCCGTCCTCGACGAAGTGGCCGTTGAAGTTGATGGAGACGCCGTCGGTGTGGCGGGTCTCTGTGAGGGGGGCGCCGGCGGCGAGGTGAACGGAGAAGACGTCGAAGCCGTAGTCGCAGCGGGCAATGGTGGTGAAGGCGATGGTGCCCTTGGGTGGGTGGTCTGCCATGGCGAAGAGAGAGAGAGAGGAGGAGGAGGAGGTTGGCGTGCGAGCGAGATCCTCTGACTCTACGAGAGGACCGGACTTATAAATATTAGATGGTTTAGGGATCACTTGTGTTTTTTTTTTTTTTAAAATTCAAATCAAAACGTGATAAAGTTTTAGATTTTAATTTTTTTCTCAATAATATTTATGGAGTCCGATCCTCCCATACCTTTAAATAATAATGGCCGGATGTATGAGAAGGGACTTTTCAACATCCTTTCTCTTTCAAAAGATTTTAATTTTTTTAAGAAAAGATTATCTATAAAAGTTGAGTAATACTTGTTAGAGAAAAGTTTACCTATAGTGCATTTACTGCACCCGATAGCGGCAGTCAACTGCGGCTCAAATATAAATGTTAGATTTTAAAATATAAAATTTATATTTTGAAATATAAATTTTAAATTTTATAATACTATTTTTAAATTTTAAAAATATTAATTG
This sequence comes from Colocasia esculenta, assembly GCA_014218235.1. Taxonomy (NCBI): domain Eukaryota; kingdom Viridiplantae; phylum Streptophyta; class Magnoliopsida; order Alismatales; family Araceae; genus Colocasia; species Colocasia esculenta. The sequence continues at coordinate 56,291,972 of CM024763.1, read as the reverse complement.
AGTCTTTGATAATAATTTTAGGCCTAAAATATAAAATTTGCACTTCAAATATAAATTTTAAGCTCTAAAATATTATATTTAGAGTTTAAAATTATTGACTAAATTTTTAATAATAATTTAGATACTAAAACATGAATTTAAATTTTAAAATATAATTTTTGACTCTAAAATAGTGACTTTAGATCAAGGTTGACTATATTGTGCCGATTGATTGTGTCGTATTATCTGTGACACAGTATTATATGATCCGTACTGTATCGATCGGTCGACCGAAAATGTTAAATTGATCGATCGATTTTCATCTCTCTTTGAAGATCAAATAGACCATGAGATCTAAACGTTATCTCAATAAAAATCGGTCAACTAATAAAAAAAAATATCAATCGATCGATTTTAAACTTAGATGTCTGGAGGTACTCACTACAAAAATCGATTGATCGATAACAAGAAATCGGTTGATCGATTTTTCCATACCGTACCAACCATGTCGAGAATCGCAAATGACCAAGCACAATATGATACGGCCATGCCGCTACAACATGCAACAGCATGGCAAACCCTACTTTAGATCCCACCCTTAGTCACCTCCCACCACACTCCCACTATTCGTTAGTCTGTGTGGCAACTCAAGTGACAACATGTTGGGCACCAATGCACCACGTAGGCTAATATATAAGATTTATTGTGCTTGCTGTACTTGCAATAAATTTAGTAAATCTTTATCTCTGTGTTAATAATAAATATGATGCTATAAAAAATACTTAGTGTGTGGATTGCAAGAAAATAATTGTATTGGATAGATATGTACTTCCTAAAATTGTTTTTGTTTTCTTCTTTTGCACTCCACACAGCACTTCTCTTTTGCAACAAATATTTTCATATATTATTAAAGTGTATAAAGGTGAAAAGATATAAGATATAATTGATGAAATATATAAAATCATGTTTGTTATCTTTATGAAAATTAGTTATGTTTCACAAGAGAGTTCCTTCTTTTGAGTTCCAAGTAAGGTTGGCTGTGTCGCACAGATCGATCATGTCGCATTCTCCACGACACGGTGTGGTACAATTCGTATCGTATCGATCGGTGGATTGAAAATTTTAAATCAATTATCTAATTTTTGTCTCTTTTTGAAAATCAAATATATTATGCGATCTAGACATCACCTTAATAGAAATCGGTCGACCAATAAAAAAAAATTGATCTACTGATTTTAGATTTTGATTTGTTAGATATTTAAAATTTCTCACTAAAAGAATGGGTTGAATGATAAAAAGAAAATGATTGACTGATTTTACCATATCGCACTAATCGTCTTGAGACTCGCAAACTCTCTAATACAATACCATTAGACAAATCCTGATTCCAAATACTCTTTGATCGGCCACCGTGGTAGGAGAGTTGGGTGGTAAGCAAGGTCATCGAGGTCTTAGTTTTTAAAAAGAAGTACAAAGTCATGAACCGTGCAAATGTTAAGGATCCAGTGAATAACGTATACAATTATAGAACCGAATTTAGGAAATTTTCTTAGATTAGACTTTTCATAAAAATCCTTAGATGCCAGACGAGTTCCTGATTTAAAAATTATCTAGTTTATATTTTAGATCATATATATGTATGTGTGACAAGGGCATCCTGTTTTACCTCAGCGCCGGAGCCGACAACTCGTTGCAGCGAGCCTTCCAGAAGTTCAATAAGTGTGGGCGTAGGCATGTCTCGGGAAGGCGACATCCCCTCCACAAAGTCGCTACTCGTTGTAATAGCTGGAGTCTTGATTAGGTTTTTTATATTATTTTTACTTAAAACGTGAAAGATATAAATATCTAAGTTAAATAAAAAATAAATTAATTAAAAGTCTCTATTAAATATTTAATTTATTTTCTAATCTCTCACAAAAATATAATTTATTATAATAAATATTCTCTCTTATTACAATACACATTCAATTTTATTATAATAAAAATTTCACTTATTATAATCAGAGATTGATAATTAACTTGTCTAATAAAAAATTACACACGATGCGCGCACACACACATATACATAGAAGACCTTTTATATACTTTGCCCGAGCAATATTTGATCGAGTTATATAGAGGACGAATATCTCGTGAATAATGATTATTTATTTTCGGTGGATTCAAACGATCATATATATAAATAATATTTGTTCCAATAGGGACTTTTTTCTCTTTGCCCTGGCTGTCCATGAGCACATGATGTTCTTGGAATGGGAAGACGAAAGGGTAAGTGACACTTGAACCAAGTCCCTTGTTAGCTAAGGTTAATTAAGGTGGGCGAAGTCCTATGTGATTAATTATGTGAACAAAAATCATTTTTTTGAAGAATAACTATAACTTACTATCTTATCGTAATAATTTTTTTGCTTATTCTCATGTATAGTACATACTACTCTTCCCACACTGGTATTTTTGGGGTATATATATAGAGAGAATTTTGACTTTCAGTCTAAAAAAATATTCTAAATTAATTTTAAGTCTAATGTTTTAAAAAAATAATTTTAAATCTAATTTTTGTTAATTTTTTATTTTTAAATCTTTTCTGTTATCACTCACATGTATTTTTTTAAAATCTCCAATCCACCCCTACATAAGACCTAACCCCGAAACCCCTTTCTGTTTGACGCGGCCTCGCCCCCTTCATTCCCGTAGCCTCGCCCCCCTCACCACCTCTGCTTCCGACGAACTTGCTCCGGCAGTGTGGGGGCCTATCGGCGAACCTGCTCTAGCAAACCTGCTCCGACAGTGTGGGGGCCTTTCGACGAACCTGCTCTGGCAAGCCTGCTCCAGCGGCGTGGGGGCCTTCCAGCAAACCTGCTCTGGCAAGTCTGCTCCGACGGTGTGCGAACCTGGCAACAGTTAACCCTCCTACTCCCATTCCCCCTTCGTGCATCGCCACCTTCTGACCGGCAGATGACCCATAGGAACCTCTGCTCGCTTGGGCTGGCAGGTCCAGCCATGCCAGGCACTCGTGCTGCCGCTTGGGGTGACCCGTCGTGGACTCGGACTTCATCACCGGCCCCACATAGGGACGGACGCAGAAATTTTGTCCAGTGGGGTCACTCGAATTATATTTTAATATTTATATAATTATATATAATAAATAATATAAATAAATATTTAAAATAAAAAATAAATATTTCAATAACAATGAGACAATTCATTACAATCATTTCTTTTCTTATAATAGTACTCGACGAGTTTTCATATTCTGAAACACTTCAATATAGACTCATTGCTTACATTCTCAAACAAATCTTTCTCAATAAATGTCACTAACAATCATTCATCCAATCGGTGCACATCCGATTCCGCATCTTATTCTTCACATAAGTCATTACTGAAAATACTCTTTCAACACTTGCAGTAGCTACTAGAAGAAGCAATGCTAACTTTATAAGCAAATATACATCGGATACACAACATGTTTCTTTGTCTCCACCAATTTTCTTGCAAGATCACCAATGCCTTTTAAGTCAGAAAATCTCTCATCTGATGTCAGATCAAATATATAATTTTCAAGCTGATTATGAAGTGCCACAAGATCAACAAAATTAAGAAACTCATTTGGGTAAAATCCAGCTAACTTAACCAACTTTTCCTTGTCAAAAGTTGAAAATGAATCACAAGGATTTAAGCTAGCCACACAAAGAAGCAACTCAGTGTTCGTTTCATTGAAACGACTGTTCAGCTCTTGCAATTGCATATCTAATATGTGATAGAACAAGTCAATCTGAAAAATGATGTAAAATTGTGATACAAGGAGCCTTGCGTCGAGATCTTCCAGAAAAAACATATTGTTGATCCATATTAGGAATAATAATATCTTCGTTGTTACAAAATGAGCATACTTCTTCAAAAATATCATTCCAACCTTCATCCCACATAACTTGCAATCGTTGTTTAGAAAGTTTCATAAGTGATATGACATTAACTATATCTTGATCTTTTCTTTGCAAAGCTATTGACTGATGATCAGTCTGTCCTCATGTAATTTTAATTAATTATATATTTATTTTGGTGATTAACAAAACCATGTCAAAGATTACTAACACATATTCCATAAGTCTTGAGCATAGAAATACTACAGGAAAATCAAGAAAATTTGGTAAGTATTACCTTTCTGAAGCAATATTAAGTTCAGCATGAAATTCTCTAAGTCCACATCGATTTTCCTTATGCTACAACGATTTCAGTAGAACTGTAAAGATTTCATCATAACGATCTCTTAAGTGCCTTAACGATCTCTTCATAATCTGAAACATCGTTTAAAGTTAAACATGAATCGTTATCGTAACGATTTGCTCATCGCAACGATTCCTTAAGACATCGTAACGATTTGCTCATCGCAACGATTCCTTTAGTCATCGTAATGATTTGCTCATCACAACGATTCCCTTAGTCATCGTAACGATTTGCTCATCGCAACGATTCCTTAGTCATCGTAACGATTTGCTCATCGCAACGATTCCTTTAGTCATCGTAACGATTTGCTCATCATAACGATTCCTTTAGTCATTGTAACGATTTGCTCATCGCAACTATTCCTTTAGTCATCGTAACGATTTGCTCATCGCAACAATTCCTTTAGTCATCGTAACAATTTGCTCATCGTAACGATTTGCTCATCGCAACAATTCCTTTAGTCATCGTAACAATTTGCTCATCGCAACGATTTCCTTAGTCATCGTAACGATTTGCTCATCGCAACGATTCCTTTAGTCATCGTAACGATTTGCTCATCGCAACGATTCCTTTAGTCATCGTAACGATTTGCTCATCGCAACGATTCCTTAAGTCATCGTAACGATTTTCTCATCGCAACGATTCCTTTAGTCATCATAACGATTTGCTTCGCGCATCGATTTCTTTAGAGCTCATAACGATATGCTTCATGCAACGATTTCTTAAGTATCCAAAATGATTTCTTCAGTAAAAATAATGATTTGGTTATATCTTACAACGATTTAGCTGAATTAACTTGATCGTAACGATTCCATAAGTCATAAATGTATCGACTTCTTATGTACAACGATTGCTACTAGTCAAAACATTAAATAGTCAAAGTCGTCACGCATATCCTTCTGACACCTTTCCATTTAATGTAGACTGAACGTATCTCTGCATGCATGCAGACGATAACGTCTACCATTATGCTTACTCTGTGTGTATCTTTTAGAACAAACTATTTGGCATTACTATTTTGGCGAATATTCACATCAACGTTTACTGACAACAAGAGACAGCCTAGCTGTCTACTGTTCTAGCATTTAATGTATGCAGGGCCCTAACAACATTCTGTCATACAACGTTGGACCATATAGACGCCAGAAGATCCTATCTCTTTGCGTGCACAAATGGATAAAAGACTGTTGACTAAAAGCTTCCAAGTATCAAGCAGTCTAACGTCTACCAAAGCTAGAGACAACGGATACTTTAACGAATACTTTTCAAATTGAAGATATAAATACAAGACAGCAGTTCCAAAAGATATGTATGAGACTTACCAACGAATACTACAAGCAAGTCTTAGCAATTCAAATCTTCTGTGAGAATCCCAGAGCCAAGCGTCTCATTCCTGATCTGTCTCAAGCTCTTTAGCTCTCTGTGCTGCAATAGAAATCTTGAGAGAGAGCCTATGTAGTTCTGAGAGAGACCATTGTGTAGATCTCCTTCTCTCAGGGCTATTTTGCTTCAGATCGTTGCTTGTTAAAGCTTGATCTAGGGGCTTGATTTCATTGCTCATCTTTACTGTGTTATTCCTCTTCTGTGGTGAAAGAAGACCTGGTGGGGTATCCAGGGTGTTGTAGTTCCCTTCGTGTGAAGGAAGACCAGCTGAGCTGGGTGTTGTAGTGTCTATAGGGGGACTGTACCCTTGTTAGTAGAATCTTGAGTTGTTGCTCAGGGACTGGATGTAGGACTCCTAAGAAGAGGAGGTCTGAACCAGGATAATTCCTTGTGTTGTGTGATTGATTTCTTGTGTGTCTATTATTTATACTAACCTTCATCGAAGAACATCTTTGTGTGTATGTTTTAAGTACAGGTACTGACTAAGTAATTTTTAAAAGACTCATTCACCCCCCCCCCTTCTGGGCTTATCAACTGGGCAACAAGTGGTATCAGAGCGAGTCTCTTCGATAAAGAAGAAGATCTAACGATCTGAAGAGTAAAGATCCATGGCAGCCCAAGGTAACATTGAAGGTCAGTCTGTCAATCGACCCCCTCTCTTCGATGGTGAAGATTATGCTTATTGGAAAACCAGGATGGAGTATTTCCTGCAAGGTTTCGATTATCAAATATGGTCCATAGTAGAAGAAGGTGATCTCCTAGTCACAAATGAGAAGGCTCAGTGGACAGATGATGACAGGAAAAATATTTCCTTGAACTGTAAGGCTAAAAGCATTCTATGCTGTGCTCTCAGCAAAAAGGAGTTCAATAGAGTGTCAGCTTGCAAATCTGCAATGGAAATGTGGGAAAAGCTCAGAATTACCTATGAAGGCACAGACAAGGTGAAGGAGACAAGAATTGACATTCTTGTTACACAATATGAGAGATTTCAGATGCAATCAGGTGAGTCCATAACTCAAATGTTCAGTATATTTACTGATATTACAAATGGGTTGGCTGGTCTAGGAAAATTTTATGAGATTGGAGACATGGTAAGGAAAATTCTCAGATCCCTACCATCCTCATGGACCCCAAAGGTAACGGCCATTGAGGAAGCCAATGATCTAAAAAGGATGTCCTTGGAAAAACTCGTCGGGTCCCTTATGACACATGAAATAAATATGGAGAGATTAGGAGAGTCCTCAAGCAAGAAAAAGCACCCCAATGCTTGAAAGCTGAAGAAGAATTATCAGAAGCAAGCTCAGATGACAGTGAAGGCATTGAGGATAGTGAAAATGAAGAAGCAATGCTATCAAGAAGACTGCAACGAATTCTAGCTAAGAAAAAGAAGTTTCAGTCTGGCAGAAGGTTCTTCAAGAGAAATAAAGAATTTAGGAAGCCAGAAGGAAAAGATCTGAAGAAATGAGAACTAATATGCTATGAGTGCAAGAAGCCTGGACATATCAAGGCAGAATGTCCAAAGCTTAAGAAAGATGGACACAAGAAAAAGGACAACTTCAGACGATTCAAGAAGTACAAGAAAAAGGCAATGGCAGCCGCTTGGGAAAACAGCAGCGACTCAGACAGTGAGTCAAGCTCAAGCAGTGATAAAGAAGAAGCCAACCTGGCGTTCATGGCAAATACAGATGATAAGGTAACATCTGACTCCTCTTTTGATTCCTGCAATAATTCTGATTCGGATAATTTAGAGGAAGCATTCAATGAACTATATGATAAATATAGAGATATATCTAAATTATTGAAAGCTAGTAAGAAAAACATTGCTTGCTTAGAAAACACAAACTCAGATCTAAAATCAGAAAATGAACAGCTAGAAAAACAGTTAATTGAACTTAAAAGAAGAAATGAGTTATTATGTGAAGATTTAAAAGATAAGAATGAACAAATAATTAAATTGGAAAAACAAGCAAGCTCATATGAACTGAAAACAGAGATAAACTCATTAACAGAAGAAAATAAAAAGTTATCTAGCACATTGGAAAAATTCACAAATGGTAAAAACTCCATCATATTAAAAGGTGCTAGAAGATCAGGTAAGAAGAAAAATAGATTAGGATATACACCCCCAGATAATGAAGAAACCATAGTTTATCCTAAAATATATCAAACACCAAAATTTGTACCTGAACAAAACATTACATACAAAGCAGATTTCAAATATATAGAAAAAGTAACTAAATTATCCTGTTGTAGCCACTGTAATAAGTTAGGACATATCATAACAACATGTCCAACAAGACACAAGAAATGGATAATCAAAAGCGAAATCAATGATACTAACCAATCAGGACCCAAAAGAACTTGGGTACCTAAAGCTTAGTGTTTTCATTTCAGGGAGGCCTTAGAGCATCAAAATGATACCTGGACAGTGGGTGCTCAAGGCATATGTCAGGGAATAGGAAAATTTTCTCTCAACTAAAAGCCAAAGAAGGAACAGTTACTTATGGAGACAATGGAAAAGGCACAGTTATTGGTATTGGATCAGTTGGCAGTAAAGGAAAACCCATAATTGAAGATGTTCTTTGTGTAAAGGGTTTAAAGCATAACCTCATAAGCATCAGCCAACTTTGTGACAAGGGTCACCACATAAAGTTTTAAGAATCCAAGTGTATTATCATGAAGGATGGAGCAGTTATTTTTGAAGCAAATAGAGAAAAGAATATGTATGTTATGTATCTTGAAGAACTGAAAGATCAAGATGTCTGTTTGGCAGCAAATAGAGATCAATCAACTGAATTATGGCACAGAAGATTAGGACATTGCAGCTTAGATAGTATGAGGAAATTATTAAAGAAAAGCTTAGTAGAAGGTCTACCAAAGGTTAGCATAACAATGGAAGGTATTTGTAGACCATGTGCAAAAGGAAAGCACACTAAGAGCTCCTTCAAGTCAAAGACCGTGGTAACCACCTCAAAACCCTTAGAACTTCTTCATATGGATTTGTTTGGGCCAATGAGGACCACTAGTCTTGGAGGAAAGAATTTTGGGCTTGTCATAGTTGATGACTTCTCCAGATTGACATGGGTATCATTCTTAGAACATAAAGATGACACATTCGAAAACTTTGTCAGTTTTAGCAAGAAGGTTCAGAAAGACAAGAAATTCAGCATTGTTAGTATTCGATCAGATCATGGAGGAGAATTTCAGAATGAGAAATTTGCAAAGTTCTGTGAAAATGAAGGAATTGAGCACAATTTCTCAGCACCAAGGACACCATAGCAAAATGGAGTTGCTGAGAGGAAGAACAGAACTTTATTGGATATGGCAAGAACAATGTTATCAGAATATGATTTGCTAAGATATTTCTGGGCTGAAGCAATAAACACAGCAAGCTACATCATCAACAGAGTAATGATGAGGCCAATCCTAAAGAAGACTGCTTACGAGCTGTACAAGGAAAGAAACCAAAGATCAGTCACTTCAGGACATTTGGATGTCCTTGCTTTATCCACAACATGGAAAAAGGGATATTGGTAAGTTAGATGCCAAATCAGATGAAGGTATCTTCATGGGGTACACTTCTAAACCTAAAGGCTATAGAGTATTTAACAAGCGAACTTTATTAATTGAACAATCTGTTCATATCATTTTTGATGAAACTAACCCTTCCTTGAGAAAGGAAGAAGATAGTGACATTAATGATGCAGATAAATTGTCTAAAAAATTAAAGGACACATCAATTGAAGACAAGGATGATCCACCTCTGGAAGACCTGCAATAAAAGGACATTACTCATGAAAATCTTTCAAAGGAGTGGAGATACAAAAAAGATCACCCTTCTGAGAACATTATTGGTGATCCATCTGTAAATGTAAGAACAAGAGGTAATGTAATACCTTGTGATTACTTAGCATTTGTTTCTCAAATAGAGCCTAAGACAGTCAATGAAGCTCTTACTGATGAATCTTGGATAATAGCCATGCAAGATGAACTTAATCAATTCAAGAGAAACCAGGTATGGTCACTTGTTCCCAGACCATTAGACCATCCAGTTATTGGCACCAAATGGGTGTTCAGAAATAAATTGGATGAGACTGGTGTGATCCTAAGAAACAAGGCCAGACTGGTGGCTCAAGACTATTCCCAAGAGGAAGGCATAGATTTCGATGAAACCTATGCACCTGTAGCTAGACTTGAGGCTATTCGAATCTTACTTGCATATGCATCAGCATTAGATTTAAAATTATTTCAAATGGATGTTAAGTCCGCATTTTTAAATGGTTTTATTAAAGATGAAGTTTATGTTGAACAACCCCGGGTTTTGATGACACAGATTTTCCAAATCATGTTTTTAAACTTCATAAGGCATTGTATGGTTTAAAGCAAGCACCTAGAGCCTAGTATGAAAGGCTTAGTTCTTTTCTATTAAATCATGGTTTCACTAGAGGATGGGTAGATAGCACTCTATTTGTAAAATCGAAAGTTAAAAGCATATTACTTGTACAGATTTATGTAGATGACATTATCTTTGGATCTACTAATGAATCACTTTGCAAGTATTTTGAAAAGTTGATGCAGGGAGAGTTTGAGATGAGCATGATGGGGGAGCTCAATTATTTCCTTGGATTACAAATCAAGCAAGGAAAAGATGGCACCCACATCTGTCAAGCCAAATACACCAAGGAGCTTCTAAAGAAATTTGGATTCGATAACTCCAAGCCACTGTCAACACCTATGAGTACATCAATAAGGATGGACAGTGACAGAAATGGTAAGAAGGTAGATCAAAAGATCTACAGGGGTATGATAGGGTCTTTGCTTTATTTAACAGCTGGCGGACCTGATATTTTATTTAGTGTATGTATGTGTGCTAGGTATCAAGTAGATCCTAGAGAATCTCATTTAATCAGTGTCAAAAGAATTTTCAAATATTTAGATAGAACTCATGATTTAGGTCTGTGGTATCCGAAATCATGTGAAATTAATTTGATAGGATACTCTGATGCTGACTACGCTGGATGCAAAGTAGATAGAAAAAGCACCAGTAGATGTTGTCAATTCCTTGCAGGATGTTTGATATCATGGTCCTCCAAGAAGTAAAATTCAGTGGCACTATCAACTGCTGAAGCTGAGTATGTTACTGCCGGGAGCTACTGTACACAACTCCTGTGGATCAAGCAACAACTTGAGGACTATGGACTTCACATCAAAACAATTCATCTGCTGTGTGACAACACAAGTGCTATAATCTCACCAAAAACCCAATACAACATTCAAAGACCAAGCACATTGAGGTTAGATACCATTTCATTAGAGATCATGTAGCTAATGGTAATTTAGAAATATCTTTTATTGATACAAATGGCCAGTTAGCAGATATCTTCACTAAAGCCTTACCCGAAGAGAGATTCACGTCTCTTAGAAGGGAATTAGGCATGTGTAATTTGTGAAAAGATCTCTGTTTATACTGATATATAAATTTTCAAAATTTAAGGTATCTTTCTCTCCATGGAGTTAAGCAAAAGATATACTCAATTATCCTATTTTGACGATCACTCTTGGAAAGGTCCTTTTTGAAAAGTCAAACTTGTTTGTCGTTTCCTCCCGCCTTTTGGCGCTTCACTTTTTGATAAAGTATTCATTTATTTACTCCAAAATCGATGTGGGAACGATTCATCTCCTACCTTTACCTTTTCCCATTTTCGTCTGGTTGCCTGAGCCGATGCCCTAACGATTCCGACATCGACTCTCTGCAAAATTCGAAGCCTCTCACTTCTTCCCGCGAAGAATTTCTTGAGGGATTTCACTCTGTCACCATCTCCTCCTTCTTGAAAACCTACTCCACCCAAATCCATGGCCGCGTCCGTCGTTTCCGGCAGTCTTGGGGGCTATGGCGCTGAGTACCTCTCACCTGAGCAGCAGGAGATAGGGGTGTTCACGGTTCGGTTCGGTTCGGTTTTCTCCCTTTTTAGGAGAAAACAGAACCGAACTTACTGTTTGAACCGAACCGATCCGTTCGGTTCAAACCAAAATATGACATTTCTGGTATTTTTAATATTTTTATGGCATTTTTGTGTTTTTATGGCATTTTGGCAAAAACCTGTTAAAAAGGCTTTTTGGCGGTCGCGAGTTTCGAACTCGCGACGCCAGGCACGTGGAGGGCGCGCGAAGCCACCCTCCATGTGCTATCTTCTTTTTTGTTAATTCTATTATTTATATAATTGTATATAGGTATTCTGTTCATTCGGTTTCCAGCCAAAAATCGAACCGAACCACCCAGCCCATGAAACCGAACCGAACCGGCCGGTTCGGTTCGGTTTTTCGATTTGGACCATATTTTGCACAGCCCTAGCAGGAGAGGTTCACGTTTGTGAAATCAAAGCTTTGTGGCAATAAAGCAGTGGATATTTCTGGTCTTGAGAAGAACGGCATGCACAGCATAGTGGCCGCCGTGAGCAGAATGCAGTGACAGTCATCTTGACCTTTTCAGAGGTAAGCTATCGAGACCTAGTGAAGGCGTTTTATGTGTGCTTGAAATCTGAGGCAGATGGGTCCTGACACCTTAGTCAAGGGAACCCGATCAAGATTGATCATGATCTCCTGAAGACCTTGTTTGGTGTGAGCACGATCGGTCACAGTGGAATCCACACTGTGGACACCCAGGTCAAGGGTCTAGGAATTATTGGTCCTGAATTTTGGTTAAAAGATGGGAAAATAGACATAAATCAACTGAATGCATTCAACCATTCCTTCACTTTATAGTCTGTCAGATACTTGTTCCTAGAAGTGCTACTTTTTCAACCTGCACCAAGGCAGACTCAGATATGATGTTCTGGGCCATTCAGAACAAAAAAATCAACATGGCCGAAGTGATGATGGAAAGGATGAAGTTTTCCCATGATCAAATCTGGGATACCAAGAGTAAGTTAAATGTATCCCTGCCTTATGCTCATCTGCTCACCAAAGTTTTTAAGCATTTTGGAGTAGATGTGTCTGGCACTGTTGTAGAAAGGATGGGCCAAGCAATTAGGTCCGGGAATTTGAGGAAAAGTGGATTTTCAGTGGTCAACGGAGTATGGACCAAGACCTCTGTGGCTGAGGGTGAACCCATCATAGGGGAAGCCCAGACGTCCAGCTAGAGGCAGCAGCAGTAGAGTCAGAGGAACCATCAGCAGTTGCAGAACCAGCAGCAGAAGAGGCTGCAGTGTCTAGCTTCACAGGAAGTAGCTGCAGACAGAGAAGATTCAATGGAAACTCCAGTAGCTCAAGGAGATATAGCAGGAAGATTCTGTCAGAAGACCAGAGGATCCTCTACCACTCCAATGTGGCATCTGTGCTTCGAGAAGTATTGGATTCCATTCACTCCACCCCAGTGATTCCAAACACTGGTGGGAGTTTGGTAGAAGAGATTGTGGCATCTAGCCACATTGAAGATACTGTGATGGTAGATGCTCCCATTCAGGGGGAGCAAGAAAGAATTGTGGAAGAGGCTCCTATTCAGGGGGAGCAAGATATTGAGAAGGAAGCAGCATCACAGGGGGGCATACTGAAGATGCCCATGTAAATGAAAGACTAAATGAAGTTCATGTTGAGGTCGAGGAGCAAGTGGAAAGGAGAAGCAAAATCAAGAAAATTACTTACAGAAAGCAGAGGAAAATTCAAAAGAAAGTGAACTTGAAGCCTATCTTGAAGAGGTTGGATGATCAAGGTGAGATCTTGACCTCAGTGCAGTCAGATGTGAGTACTGTTATTGTTCGCCGGAATCAATTTCCAATGATATTTCTCAAATAAGAAATGTCATGAAGTGGTTCAATAAGGAAATGGGCACTATGAAGATGATGGTGTCTGAGATTTTGAAGGTAGTAGGACCTACAGATTCTACTCCTCACCCTTCTGTCCCTCAGAGCACTACAGCGATGTTCCTAGGCATCAGGGCCCTCTCCTCAAGAGTGTGGGCCTTCAGGGCAAAGTGAAGGTATTTCAGGGCCATCCGGGCCCATTGTTGTTGATCAAGAGGAGAAGCCATCAGGGACTTCAGTTGATGCGCCAGCAGGGCCATCAGGGCCAAGTATTGCAGTACAGCTATATGAGAGTATGCCTATTGAAGATTCTGATATCAGTAAGGGGACTGGGCCATCATGACAGGGCGAGGAGGCTTTTATCCCAGTGGAACCTGTGGCTGAAAGAGCAGAACAGGCTGTAGCTCATGAGCCCCTTCCACTTCTACTCTTCCCACTCCAGCCCCTCCTTCTCCACCTACCTCATCCACTACCCCTCCAGCTCCAACCACCTTTAAACGACCCCGTCCAAGACCTATATCCTCTCCTACACCATTTCTTTCTCGCTGCTTCATCTCCTGTTTCTTCCACCATTATTCCTCCACCTCATCTTCTCTTCAGATTCCTCCAGCATCCTCTTCAGCTGGGCCCTCTTCCTCTTCTGGTCCTTCCTCCTCAGGACCCTTTGCTCTCCCTACCATAACTCCTGCCTCAATCTTCAATCCACCTACCCTCCTTCCTTTATTACCATTATTCTGAGGGTGCCCAACTCACTCAGGTTGAAATCCAGGATATCAATGATGAATTTGAGGTAGCAATACTTCGTTCAGTCCTGGCTGTTGGGACCATATTCACAGGACAGACTCTTCTAGTCTGTCTCTAAAAAGAGGAGACTCACTTCCACCCATTCTGTCTCCTCTGAAACTTGTTATCCTCCCCTTTGGTTTTCCTTTCTATCTCAAATAAGCAGAAACTTATCTATGAAGAATATCTTCAAAAAGTAGTTTTTGCCCACATCTTTGGCCTTCCCTTCCAAAATCTTCTGATCATCTTACCACTATCTTTCCTTACACCTCTCTCTCTAAGGCTCAACAGTCACAAATTTTCTCCATGACTGAAGTCAAACCTGAAGAGCAGTGGGCTCGGAGCAACAGAGATCTGTACGGTAAATTTCGTCAGGCTCAAGCCGCAAGGTATGCACCCAGAGAAGCTCCTCTCTCTCTCTCTCTCTCTGAATGGTTCAAATTCATCACAAATATCTTTTTGGACCCTTTATTCAGAAGGAAATCAAGTTCATCCGGCAGTATCAGATGTACTGTAATTACTGCTATATTAACTGCATTCATGAACCTCAGCTGGGTCAATTCCGTGAAGCCATCAGGGCTCTCAGTTCAAGCACAGCTCATTCTAAATCTCTTCCGGTTGATTTTGCTACCTTAGACATTCCTGATGTCGTGTTCCTTCCCCCTCTCCATGCCTTGATTATGGACTCTTCTATGAGAACACTTATTTTTGAGCGAGCTGCAACGGTCATGGCTAGGTTATTTATACAAGAAGGCCGTGATCTGTCTTTTCCAAGATTTATCTTCAAGCAATATCTTCAGGGGTATATCAAGGCAGATATCCTTGCCCCTCTTCTCTCTGAATGTGACAGGCTGTCTCCTGTTGATTGGACGAAGTTCTATCCCTTGTCTGCTCAGCAGCTAGAAGACCTTAATGCTTCTCAGGCCAGTTCAAATCAACCTCTTTTGACTCCCGGTGAATTTTTTGATGCCAACTCTCTACACCTCATCCGGGATTCCTATCTGAGTTGGGTCGAAAGATACAAAGTCTTCTTTGATTTAAAGGAGCTTAGATCGCATCAGATTGTCTATCCCCTCAAGATTGATGCCTTTCTTCGGTTTGCCAATTTTGGGTCTTTCTTATCCTACAAGATAGCCCTCGGAAGTGCTAAATATGGGGATTTCATTTCAGATCAAAGGCAAATTCATATTAAGAGGATGGCTCCCACCATGGGACCCTCCTATCAAATTGAGCTTGGGGCCTTTCAAGCTTATTTTGAAGAGCAAGAACGCCAGGCATTCCCTGTCATCGGACACTTTGCCTCCCTTTTGTCTCCTACTTATTATCTACCTGTACCTCCTCAGAATTAATCAATACATTTTGTTTGGGTGCTCTTCAATCTTTTCTCTTCTTCTTTGTCTCTGTTTATCTTTTTGCTTAATGACAAAAAGGGGGAGAAATTTCCTTCGCATTTCTGACATACAAAACTTTTATTTTCAGAAATACATAGTTAGGTCACTTATGCTTATTGATAAGTTTTGTTTTGTTTTGTCATCACCAAAAAGGGGGAGATTGATGATCAGTCTGTCCTCATGTAATTTTAATTAATTATATATTTTATTTGGTGATTAACAAAACCATGTCAAAGATTACTAACACATATTCCATAAGTCTTGAGCACAGAAAATACTACAGGAAAATCAAGCAAATTTGGTAAGTATTACCTTTCTGAAGCAATATTAAGTTCAGCATGAAATTCTCTAAGTCCACATCGATTTTCCTTATGCTACAACGATTTCAGTAGAACTGTAAAGATTTCATCATAACGATCTCTTAAGTGCCTTAACGATCTCTTCATAATCTGAAACATCGTTTAAAGTTAAATAGGAATCGTTATCGTAACGATTTGCTCATCGCAACGATTCCTTAAGACATCGTAACGATTTGCTCATCATAACGATTCCTTTAGTCATCGTAACGATTTGCTCATCGCAACGATTCCCTTAGTCATCGTAACGATTTGCTCATCGCAACGATTCCTTTAGTCATCGTAACGATTTACTCATCGCAACGATTCCTTTAGTCATCGTAACGATTTGCACATCGCAACGATTCCTTTAGTCATCGTAACGATTTGCTCATCGCAACGATTCCTTTAGTCATCGTAACAATTTGCTCATCGCAACGATTCCCTTAGTCATCGTAACGATTTGCTCATCGCAACGATTCCTTTAGTCATCGTAACGATTTGCTCATCGCAATGACTCCTTAAGTCATCGTAACGATTTGCTCATCTCAACGATTCCTTTAGTCATCATCATAATGATTTGCTTCGCGCATCGATTTCTTTAGAGCTCATAACGATTTGCTTCATACAACGATTTCTAAGTATCCACAATGATTTCTTCAGTAAACATAACGATTTGGTTATATCTTACAACGATTTAGCTGAACTGACTTGATCATAACGATTCCATAAGTCATAAATGTATCGACTCTTATGCACAACGATTTGCTACTGGTCAAAACATTAATAGTCAAAGTTGTTATGCATATCCTTCTGACACCTTTGCATTTAATGTAGACTGAACGTATCTCTGCATGCATGCAGACGATAACGTCTACCATTATGCTAACTCTATGTGTATCTTTTAGAACAAGCTATTTGGCATTACTATTTTGGTGAATATTCACATCAACGTTTACTGACAACAAGAGACAGCCTAGCTGTCTACTGTTCTAGCATTTAATGTATGCAGGGTCCTAAAGACATTCTGTCATACAACGTTGGACCATATAGACGCCAGAAGATCCTATCTCTTTGCGTGCACAAATGGATAAAAGATTGTTGACTAAAAGCTTCCAAGTATCAAGCAGTCTAATGTCTACCAAAGCTAGAGACAACGGATACTTTAACGAATACTTTTCAAATTGAAGATATAAATACAAGACAGCAGTTCCAAAAGATATGTATGAGACTTACCAACGAATACTACAAGCAAGTCTTAGCAATTCAAATCTTCTATGAGAATCCCAGAGCCAATCGTCTCATTCTTGATCTGTCTCAAGCTCTTTAGCTCTCTGTGCTGCAATAAAAATCTTGAGAGAGAGCATGTGTAGTTCTGAGAGAGACCATTGTGTAGATCTCCTTCTCTCAGGGCTATTTTGCTTCAGATCGTTGCTTGTTAAAGCTTGATCTAGGGGCTTGATTTCATTGCTCATCTTTACTGTGTTATTCCCCTTCTGTGGTGAAGGAAGACCTGGTGGGGTATCTAGGGTGTGTAGTTCCCTTCTGTGGTGAAGGAAGACCTGGTGGGGTATCCAGAGTGTTGTAGTTCCCTTCGTGTGAAGGAGACCAGCTGAGCTGGGGTTTGTAGTGTCCATAGGGGGACTGTACCCTTGTTAGTAGAATCCTGAGTTGTTGCTCAGGGACTGGATGTAGGACTCCTAAGGACAGGAGGTCTGAACCAGGATAATTCTTTGTGTTGTGTGATTGATTTCTTGTGTGTCTATTGTTTATACTAACCTTCATCTAAGAACATCTTTGTGTGTATGTTTTAAGTACAGGTACTGACTAAGTAATTTTTAAAAGACCCATTCACCCCCCCCCCCCTCTCGGCTCGTCAACTGGGCAACATTGACAACTCATTGTGATGGCCAATACTTTTGTCATCAAATGTAGAAGAAATGCAAAATCAAAAGTTCTCAATGCAAATAATAAGCCACGTGCTTCACTATTTTGTTCTAGAGTTCCTTCCTGATAAATATTATCAAGTACATCCACTACAGAAGAGAACAAAATAGTCAAAATTATGAAACTTCTATAGTGAGAACCCCAACGGGTATCACCTACTCTTCTCAAACTTATTTCTTGATTCAAACCTCTGCCGCTCTGAAGATCACCACTGCTTAAAGCTTCTGTAATTCTAATACTCTGTTTTTCTCGAAGAGTGTCTCGTCGTTTGCAAGATGAACTAATCATATTTGTAATTTGAGAAACAATAGAGAAAAACCAAGAAACATCATCATGATTCTTAGCAACAGCTACAAGAGGCAGCTATAGTTGATGAGCAAAACAATGAATATAATATGCCGAGCTATTGTTTCTCATAATCAATGCTTTAAGACCATTGAACTCACCTTGTATATTACTGGCACCATCATAACCCTGTCCTCTTATTCTGGATAAACTGAGTCCATATCTCATGAGAACATGTTCAATTGCCGTCCTAAGTGACATAGCAGTAGTATCAGTAATATGAACAATGCTTAAAAATCTCTCAACAACAAAACCCCTCTGATCAATATAGCGCAAAACCATAGCCATTTGTTCTTTGCCAGATATATCACGAGCCTCATCAACAAGTATGGTAAAAAAATCATCTCCAACTTCTCTGATAATTGCATTTGTTGTTTAATTGCACATGCACTAGAATGTCTTTTTGTATATGAGGAGCAATCATTTGGACATTTTGAGGAGCATTGTGCAACACAACGTCATTAATAGATGAGTTATGATCTGTAAGAAATCTCAAGAGCTTAAGAAAATTCCCTTTATTAAATGAATTTTCATATTCATCACGTCCCTGAAATGCTAATCCTTGACGCAAAAGAAATCTTATGCAATCTATTGAAGCTTGTAGGCGGGCTCGATAATCAATCTTGACCTGATCTGATTGCTTTGAAAAAGCCACTTGAATACTCTATTTTTGTCTCATCAAGTCTTCACATTTTTTTACAGCTATATTGTGTGAGCTATTAGGATCGCCAATATGAACATCTAATCTGTCTTTCTTGTTCCAAGAAGAAAAATTGTCAAAAACAAATGAATCACCACCTGACTGTTTTCCATGATCAAGCTTGAATATGTAACAAGGCAAACAAAATGCAGCATCTTTTGCAACACTGTACTCTAACCAAGTTACATTCATCAAACCAAGAAGGAACAATCTATGCATTTTTCCACCCAAAAGCTTCAATGGGAAATTATGATTCCGAGGTTGACAAGGACCTTTTAATAGATATGCTCTTCTCACATCATCTGTTGCCCAGTTGACGAGCCCAGAGGGGGGGTGAAGGGTCTTTTAAAATTTATTTGATTAATACATGTACTTAAAACATTCACACAAAGACGTTCTTCGATGAAGGTTAGTGAAAGTTAGAATAAACAGCAAACACACACAGGAAATCAATCACACAGCACACAGAGTTTATCCTGGTTCGGACCTCTCTCCTTAGGAGTCCTACGTCCAGTCCCTGAGCAATAACTTGGGATTCCACTAACTAGGGTACAGTCCCCCTATGGACACTACAACACCAGCTCAGCTGGTCTTCCTTCACACGAAGGGAACTACAACACCCTGGATGCCCCACTAGGTCTTCCTTCACCACGAAGGGAACTATAACACCCTGGATACCCCACCAGGTCTTCCTTCACAACAGAAGGAAAAAACTCAGCAAAAATAAGCAATAAAATCAAGACCCTAGATCAAGCTTTAAACGCACGATCTGAAGCAAATAGCCCTGAGAGAAGGAGATCTAAACAATGGTCTCTCTCAGAACTACAGGCTCTCTCTCAAGATTTCTATTACAGCACAGAGAGCTAAAGAGCTGAGACAATTTGGAGTGGGATGCTAGGCTCTAAAATTCTCGCAGCAGATCTCAATACTTGCACTCTATATTTATATATTCTTCACGCCCGTTATTCTGGAGCTTCTGTCTTGTATTATATCTCCAATTTGAAATGTATTCGTGAAGTATCCATTGTCTCTGGTTTT
>CM024763.1:56139110-56271945 GCA_014218235.1 Colocasia esculenta | reverse complement strand
TGTGTTGTTTGTTCCCTCTTTGCTTTGTGTGTTGATTGTTCAATTGGTATTGTCATATCGAGGCATTTAACTTCTGAATTGTCATAAAATTCTGAAGATTCTCTATTCACCCCCTCTAGATAATCTCTCTACGCACAACACATCACACTTTTGGCGAGAGTTGCAGAAAGCACTTGGCACTCGGCTAAATTTCAGCACTGCCTTTCAACCCCAGATGGATGGTCAAACAGAAAGGACAAATCAAATTGTAGAAGATATGCTCCGAGCTTGTGCAATCGATTTTGAAGGATACTAGAATGAATAGTTATCTCTGGTTGAATTTGCATATAATAATAGCTATCAAGCAAGCATAAAGATGGCACCCTTTGAGGCATTGTATGGTAGAAATTTCAAATCACCTAAGTGCTAGGAAGAGGCTGGAGAAAGACAATGTTTGGGACCAGAGATAGTACCAGACACCACTCAAAAGATTCAGCTCATTCGTGAGCGTCTTAAAATAGCTCAGTCCAGACAGAAAAGTTACGCAGACAAGAGGAGAAGAGACTAAGAATTCCAAGTTGGTGACCATGTGTTCTTGAAGGTGTCACTTTCGCGTGGAATCCATAGGTTTGGGATTAAAGGAAAATTGAGTCCTAGATTTATCGGCCCTTTTGAATCCTTGAAAGGGTTGGAGAAATAGCTTACCGACTGGCATTACGTCCACAACTAGCAACAGTACACAATGTCTTTCATATATCTATGCTGAGGAAGTATGTCTATGATGCTGAGCATGTGATCGGGTTTGAAGGTTTAGTACTAGGAAGGATATGACTTTCATTGAGAAACCTATCAAGATTCAGGATCAAACGATACAACAACTACGGAACCGAAGTATACCCATGGTCAAAGTTCAATGGAACATGCGAGGCATTGAGGAAGCTACCTGGAGCCCGAGTCAACAATAAGGCGAAACTACCCTGACATTTTCGGTAAGACATTCCTTCCAGTATTATAACATCTTGTTACCTTAAGGGGTTAGCCCTCTCGGCTGTGGTTGCGACATAGCGACCCGTCGCGTTCTGAAGGCGACATAGGTGACCGTCGCGTTCTGGTTGGGAATGCACCTGCCGCCCCTGTCACGACAGGACCCTGACAGCAGACTGTCTCCTTGTCGTCTTACTGTCGGGATAGTTGCACCACATGTCGAAGTGCATGCATGAACGCGACATGGTTGGCCATCGTGATCTTGCTGTCAGTTTTGCATGCACGTCGATAAGGTGGTTGACTGGCTGACTGTTCCAGATCGCGACGCAGGTGGATGTCGTGTTAGCGTTGGTAACGTGACGCCCAGGTCCGTCGCGTTCTTACTGTCTATGTTTAAGTGTTTCAGCCGAGAGCAGAACCCCCATTTGCCCCTTTTTGGCTGTGTGTTTCCCCTCCGGCGATTCCGTGCTTGGTGGCTCCGTGAGAAGCTTGGGTGGACTTGTTGTGGCTTGGAGTGTGTGATCTCTTGTGTGGCTTGTTTGGTAAGTATTTGTGTGATGTGTTTGTGAGGATTGGAGCTCAGTTGTACTCTTTCTTCCTCTTCTCCCTTCCTCACTGTGGTTGCCCTTCCTTGTGGTGCATGGATCTTCTCCATCGGCTCAAGGAGGAGGTCGTTCTCGACTCGTGAGAGGCAGCTCGTGGAGCGTTGGAGCTCGGAGGTGGAGGGGTGCAAGCCTACGAGAAGGCCCCTCCGGGTGGTTCTTCATTTGGAGGTAGGGAATCCAAGCTTTCCCCCTAGTTCTAGCTTGCTAGGACCCAAACCTCTTCCTCTAAGCCTAGATTGCATGTTTAGGATGTGCATTGTGTCTTGGATTTCTTGAGGATGGCTTTATCATGCTTCGACCATGCTTGACATGTGTGGGTTGTAATGAGGGTTTACTTGATGCATGTGAGGATATGTGAGTGTAGGTTGTTTTCCTTACATGCATGGGGGGTTGTTTGGGTTTTAATGCAAATTGATTTGTTTCTATCATTTTCCATGCTCCCTCCCCCGTTTGTACCATGTGGTTTAGTTGGGGTGGCAGAGGGTGCTCTGTTTGGGCACTCAGCTGTGGTCGCGACGGGGTTCCCAGTCGCGACCAGGTCGCGACGTATCGTTGCGTCGCGTTCTCCATGAACGCGCCCCGGCACCCGTCGCGTCTAGCAACGCAATGGGGTACATGGTCAACGTTCAGGAGTTCGGGGTCTTGCTGGAACGTGACCGCCGTCGCCATCGCGATGAGATCGCGACAGGGTGTGTGGCGGGTTCAAAAGACCAGGGCTTGTTGCGGCGTCCATAGCCGTCGCGATCTTATCGTGACGGGCTCAAGGGTCGCCTTCGTGTTTCCTTGTCGCGACAGGCAGAACCATCGCGTTCTGGTCGCGACGAGTCGATACGTCGCCTCTCTGACCGAGCTGATTGTCGACCTGCTGTGTTTCTGTTTCCGCTGCGACTCTGGTTTTTTGGCACCTGTGCTGTTCCTAGTGCAGTGCTACTCTAGTCTCTTCGCCCGGTGCTCGGAACTTGAGGGCTTGTCCACGAGACAGGTTGTTACCGTTACCTGGGACCCCCAGCCCCGCACGTCTGTTAGAGGGAGTTCTCCAAGCGGCAGGCGTGCTCAAGTCACGGACTTGGAGCAGAAGGGGAAAATGGTGGGGACAGCGGCGTGGAGTCATTTGTAGAGCTCTCTTAGCTGGTCTGGTTCTCTAAGGTAGTGTGGTGCTCTTACGGTGCGAACCAGCTAGTCCTTTCTCACTGCCTCACTCTACGTGGTTCTGGAACCATTTAGAGGGTCAGGCGTGGGCCCGTAGTCCGGCCAGACTACAGTAGTTGTGGTTGTTCTTAGTCCGTGTCTCACTCTGACGAGAGGTGCTAGACATGGACCGTTGGTCGAGGGTAAGGCGCGTGGCGCCCTCACTGGCTGACTAGTGTAGCGTTCTGTAGCTAGTGTGCTTGTTCAGGCAGTGTCTACTGTCTGTATTGTGGTGCCTTGGTTTACACGGGTTTTCCGGTCCCGTTGTGTAGCCTAGACCAACGACCGTGTAGTTTCTTTCACGCTTCCGCACTTGACTCTGTGTAGTAGAATAGACTTTACTGCTTTATTTATTTATTGCACCTAGTTCTATTCTGTTGTTAGAACCAGTGGGAGATTGGTAGTCCCTACTGGGCTTCTTCGTGAAGCTGACTCCCTATTTTGTAGGTGAGACTTCACAGCAGTTCCCTCCGCGGCGGACTGAGGAGACGGGCCCATAGTAGTCGGCATCTCTAGTGAGCAGTGTTCCCCCAGCTTGTGTACTTCACCCTCGGGGTATGCCCCTAAGGGACGTATTCTTTTCCGTTTATTTCAGCACTTGTACTTTATTTACTTTGGGACTGTACTAGGCTTTTATCTAGTGTTGGACACTTTTGTTCACTTGTGTGCACTTTAGTACGTTTGTTGTTATTTATCTCTATTACATATCTTGTTAGACCGATCCGTTAGCCCTCCGGGTCTCCGGATCCGTGGGCGGCGGTCCCGATGTTCGGATTCTTGGTGGGAGCCGAGGGTCCAGGTGCCGCGGTCGTTACAAGTATGGTCATGTGAATATGGGGACCAAATTCTTATAAGAGGGGAGGATTAGCAATCCGATAATTTTAAATAAATAAATAAATAGAAATATTAAAATAAATGAATTAATCAAAACCCAATAACAACAGGGTAATGGACTTATTATAATAGCTCACATAAAGCTATTAGGCCAATTAGGAGTTTGGAATATGGAGTGAGAGAAAATACACTTAAATTTGTAATAAAAATGTGCAGAAAATAGGAAAGGGCAAATTAGGGTTTAAAATAATGCAATTAGCAAGCATAGTAACCCAATTCGTGACCAACATGCTAAGAGTTTTCCTAATGATATAACTACTCCAATTGGGAGGAGAATCCCCATACATGGAAGGTACCATGCAGAAACTACAACCCACCATTTCTAGTCTCATTAGGACTTGAATTAAACCCTAAAGCTATAAGTAATCGTCATAAAACTTTTGAGGGAAGTTTACCATTGTGTTGGGGTCATGTGGAGCGAGCTAGAGCACTGGGTGAGGAGGAGATCGGCCAGGAGGACACCATCTTCTCCAACCTCTTCTCTACTGCGACCTGTGTAGAAGACTCTCTGAGAACCACTTCAAGGTAGGTGATCTCGGGCCAAAACTAAACAAGGTCTATACCATCTGAAAGAGCATCGGGTCTAGTCTATTTTGCATCTATTTTGCCCAAATTCCATCAAGTATATGGGTCATATTAAGCGTTTTCCATAAGTCACGCAAGTTTAGGGCTTTTCATGGTTATGCTATGATTTATGCAAATCGAGGTCGTTTGGGTCAAACCAACCCATGATTCTCTTCTACTTGATGTCCTTAACACTTTTCATGTTTAGAGTTTTATCGAGATATATCTAGATTTCAAGTTATAAGTCTATCATGAAGGGTGTATCGATTTTCTGCATTTTCGGGCAAGATCCAAGAACGCGACGTATCCAGACGTCGCGATTCTGTTTGCATGAACGCGACGTATAGGTACTATATGTATGTCTTTCAGGTGGAATGCCTGGCAGCTCATCGGGAAACACGTCGGGGTATTCTTGCACTATATGTATGTCTGATATTTTATATGCTTTCTTTTCAACCACAATGGCGGCAAGAAATGCCACACAAACCTTCCTTATCATGTTCTGCGCCTTAATAGCAGAGACGAGAGACAAGTGCCTCTTGTGTCTACGTCCCGTGAAGGTCAGTTTAGGGAATTCACTAAAGATAATCTTCCCTCTTCTACAATCAACAATGGCCCCATAGGTGGATAGCCAATCGGCTCCCATATGACATTGTAGCCCTCCATGGGCATACAGATCAAGTCGGCTCTAAGATTGAGTTCACCAATCATAATGTCAGTTAAGGAAAGTATTTGTTTAATTGAGCTTTTTCCCCCAAAGGTGTAGTGACAGGCAATTCAATTCCATGGATGTAGGTTTTCATTTAATGTATCAGTAAATACTTGTGATATGAACGAATGTGTTGCGCCGGTATCAAACAAAACAAATGCTGACTGGGAAAAGACAGGTAGTGTACCTTCCACAACTCCACCCTCCTCGATGGTCTCTACTTCTTGCAGGGCCTGCAGTCGGCCAGGCTTCTTTTGTCCCATAGGACGCTACTCATTTTCCTTTAGCAGGGGGCAATCAGGAATGCGATGCTCTCAACTCCCGCAACGTAGGCATGCGCCTACCTTCCTCCAGCACTCTTCGGCAGTGTGACCCAGCTTGTCACAGTGCTTGCATCTGGGATTGTTGTTTGGGGTAGTAGGGGTGAAGACTTTGGGCTTCTGCTCTTGGCTTGGCCCATCGGTAATGCTAAACGTCCTTTTCTTGCCGTTTGTGGGCTTTATTGGTGCTCCAGATGTCTGCTCCTTCTTGACCATTCTACCTTTGATGCGCTCAGTAAGGTCGGTCGCATCTTCCAGTAATTGTGCCTTCTTGACCATCTCTGGATAGGTCTGAATGTCTAGTGGTGCCAGTTGGGTAATGTATGCGGGCCTGAGCTCATTAAGAAAGTGCTTCGCCTTCATTCTTTCTATGCCGACAAGATGATTGGCATATCATGCCAATCGTGAGAATTGTGATTCATATTCGGCGACTGTGAGGTTCCTTTGTTTCAGGGCAGCAAGTTCAGAGGCTTTCCTTTTTTGAACTTGTTCTGAAAAATACTTGGAGTTGAAATGCCCCTTAAACTCATTCCAGGTAAATTGTGCATCTGCCCTGGTTGCTTCAATGGACTCCCACCACGCACGGGCGTCCCTTTCTAACTGAAATGTTGCAAGTAGTAGCTTGTCTCCATCCGCGCATTGCATGACGCGGAAAATGCGTTCAATCTCTTTTAGCCAGTTCTCTGCCTCGTCGAGATCAGTGGTCCCACTGAAATGAGGCGGGTTCAAATTGCGGAAATTTCTGTGCAGATCTCCTGCTCCACGGTTACCATTGGCTCCAGCAGCCTGAAGTAATGCCTGAGTGAGCTGCTGAATGGTGTGTTGCATGTCACGGAGTTGTGCACGCTCCGCTGCCATTGCTATGTTTAAGTTCCTTCAAAAGAGAATTTTTAATGTAAGTTATTTGAGGTTGAACAAAGTTTGTGGGTGTGTGAGTTTATTTTATCTCATTACCCTTGGTTCTACCCATTTCTCACATAGGTATGGAATTAGACTCTTAAGTCGAGGCATGTCAAACCTAGATCATCCTATGCTTAAGAATAACCTAGGCTTTGATACCACAAAACTGTAACGCCCCGACACAGAATATCGGAACGATATTACAGTTATTAAATAGTACAAAGCGACAAATAAACATCAAACCATTGCACAATTGGAATAATACCAAATGAAATCCAACTACAATAATAATTCACCAACTAACTATTACATTCACTAATCAGAGCCAAAACTAGGGCCCAGAGTACGTTATTCACATCTAAACTGATACATATTGACTAACTAATGACTAACTAACTACTAAAAGCACGGGTTGATGAAACTGGTCACTCCTGAGCATCATCCTCATTCCCCTCCTCGTGAGTGTGGTAATCTCCATTAGACTCACCTGAAACACATGAAATAATAACGCAGGATGAGCGAATAACGCTCAGTAGGACTTAATATCTCGTAAGAACAAGCATGCTTTAAATGATAATGTCTTAAATGGCAGGATAACTAGAGAGTATAGTCATGTAGAGCAAGTAATGATGGAAAGAGAACGACAACACTTGTATATGGAAAATAGCACATCAAGTACGATAGTGGATTGGCCTTGTAACGATATAGCACGTAAAGTTGCACAACGGTGCACTAGTAACGATAGCACTTGTATAGATTGCACTGATTGATTGTCATAGATTTAAATCTTGATAGTATAATGGCACTGGATGTATGCCAACATCCTGATCATTTTAACTCCCATGGGCAAATAGCACTTTTTGGCCGCTCCTCCCAGGACCAGATCGGCCTTATTGCACTGGCATAAGTCATATTTCTTATCATAGACAATCATATAGATGGCCAAATAGAGTACCAAGAATAGATGAGAACAGTAGATGAAATAGACGAGATTGTAGAGTGAAAGTGAACAGATGAGAGTACAAGGACAGTAGATGAGATAGGGACGTAATCATAAACCACAATAAACAACGATAGTCACAGTTGCACAACACACCATCGTGTACCGACAGTCTGGTAGAAGTCACCACCGCCCACTAGCCGTGCCACGAACACAGACTAGATGGTCCGGCGTGATCACAAGGTAAGAAGGAAACACACTAAGGCTGTTTGGATCATACCGATCCCTAAGGGTGTAACGGAATTTAAGGGTACAACCAGCTCGTCGGCAATGGATGTGCGCCAAAGCCAAGGAGACTTACGGAGGCCTTGACAAGGAGTCCCTAGTCCAGTCAGGAGTATTCCCAACGGAGAGGTGGTCCATGCCAAGAGAAAGTGTGTAACGAAACGTTGTCCATCTTGCCTTGAGTCCTTGAAGGCAGAGGGACGCGATATCGGTGTACAAGCACGTGAATAAAACGAAGACAAGTGTCATTTAAATAATAGGGAATTTAAGTAAAATAATTACACTTAATAATTACCAGATATATTATTCAGTATTTTAATAGGGTCTCATTGTAAATAATAATCTTTAGTGGGTGCAAGTGTAAGAAATCATGAGAGCATGTATAATCGTGCTTTTGGCTTTTAATTAATTGAATTTATGTAATTATTACCAAATATTAATAATCAGATTAATACTAATCATAACAGTGCTTGATTAGGTGTAAACAAGGGTCAAATGGTGTAATTAGTAGGGGTATAAGTGCAATTTTTGGTTCTGGCACAATTCTTGAAATCGCGACGGGGGTACCCGTCGCGTTTTAGAACGCGACGAGTGGTCCAGGCGCGATAGCTGAACCAGCCAGCCTGGCGCGGTTCGGGAGGAAATCGCGATGGCATAGGCCGTCGCGTTTATAAAGCGACGGACCGGCCGGTCGTGACCTCTCTAATATCGCGACGGCCCGTCGCGATTTCAGAGAGGCGGCCCGACCCAGAAAAGGAGATTAGCCCCTTTCCAGGTGGGTTCCCTCCCTCCATGGCATGATACTGGTCTCTTCAAAATTCCGTATAAAATCACATGGACATCCAAAAATCATGAAACCACTTTTAAACGAAACTAAACATGAAGATCTATCACTAGGCATGAGTAATTAGAAAATAAACATGATTAGGGCATGCTTTGATTAGGTTACTTTTCAGTGACCTAAAACATGCACAGTCATGGATTTTGATTAAATTCACGAAAGATACACGATGGAATTTGGGGAAAATCGGGGTGTTTGAAATCTAAGAGCATGTAGTATTTATGGGAATAATTTCATAGCATGGGATCAAGTACATGCATGGATTGAAAGCAAACATGAAATTTTGGGGACATGATGAAGGCAGAGATTAGAGCATTTAATACTCCATCATAGAGCCACAAAAATTAGGGAAATCATAGGGCTTTCAAAGAGGGATGCGTGAGCTACCTATGGCCGAAATTTCATGATTTATGCTTGAGAGATTGCCTATCTTTTCACACTGTAAAGAAAATCCTAGGGTTTTGACGAAGAGGGAGATGGAATCCTCCTTGCTTCAAGCCTTCTCCACCTTGAGGTGATAGGGTCGAATTGGGGGGTATTGGGTTGCTAATAGAGTCCTACACTTCTAAAACTCCTCCCTTCCATTAAATTCCAAATTTACATATTTATCACCTCCTTTACTAGCATTTATCTGCTATTTAGGATGGAGGAGAGGCCTAATTTCGTGGGTAAGAAGTAGGGTAAGGCTAGGGCTCTTTTTAGGATAGATATGGGATATTAAATAATTATTTAAACCCTTACTAATTACCATTAATTTTTATTACGAATTTCACTTAATTACTCACATCCCATGATGGGCTCTTCACATTTGAGCCCAACAATTCATGTTAGGACCCTTAGTAAAACCCTTCACTAATTTAGCTTGATGGGTAATGATTTAATCCCTTAAATTCTATTTATTTTCTCTTTATTATAATTAAATTTGTCTATCATATTTATTAAATTAAACTTTATTTGAGATTTTTGAAAATCAAGGTTGCTACATCCCGTCGCGTTTTGAACGCGATGGGTGGATCCATCGCAATTTAGTCTCTTCGCACAGAGACTTGTTTTAACTGCGTACGGATCTTTGAAAAGCGACGTCTAAACCCGTCGCGATTCAAAGGCCGACCCGAGACCATTCATTTTAGTTAGTCAGTCAAACATGTGTATGATCTTAGTCTATAATCATGTTACTTAGTTATGCATTGGCCTAAAAGTGACAAACCCATTTGAAAACTATAATGACATGAATATGATTCTAATGTACAATATGAAGTGATTGATCTTACGTTCATTTGATTATCATCTTGTGATCTAGCTTGATATGAAATCTGTCATAATAACTGTGATATGAAATTGTGGAGGATACATGTTAGAATGAACTTGCTTGGTTTAAAGCTTTCCTATTATGTTACTTGCTAGTTGCATGTGAACTTTCTTTATTTATGTGCTTTCTGAGGTTTCCATATTTTCTTCATCAATTGCACGCATGATTAGGAAAGTTCCATGTCAGGACACTTACACGTTTGTACGATTAGGCACACCCCTCTTGGGGAATTGGAAGATCTCTACTGGTCATTCCGTATCGACAGACTAGCGACCTTTTCCCTAAGACCTCCATAAGTCTCCGTACTATGTGGATTCCCTCATAGAGACCGAGCTAGTTGTACCATGAAGTACCCTGGTGATAGAGAGCACTTGTACCGTGTACGATATGTCATTAATCATCCTCTTGTCAAGACACTAAAGATCATGAAACTTAAGATACGCCTTTATCCTGTCCAATTGATCTCTCGAGCTTTTGTCATACCTTGAACTCTATGAATGATCATGTCCCAATTACAATGAGTTTGTTATTGGAAATCTGTGGCCATAATATGTATATGCTTGATCGGCACAACGTGGGACTTCGGTCCATTTGACTAATGCCTGTGCAATAAGGGCCCTGTCTAGTCTTGGAGAGGAGCGCCCCATTGTACTTATTAACCACGGGAGTATGGACTTGTGGTGCTTGGCATGGCAATGGTATATGTGCAAGATTTGTGTGAATGTCCCTTCGTTTGATATGATACATTTGATCATGTGAATATGTGATATCTGTGTGAATATGGCCAATCTTTGTGATACGATTTTATTCTTGAGTAACCTGTCCAATGCATATGAAAGTCAGTATTTGTTTCGTTATAATGTCAGTTCTATTCAGCCATTTGACTGTTAGAAATGCATGCATGTATAGTCATCATGTTCATGTTAAGATCCTGCTTATTTAATATGCTAATCATGTATATTAGTGCCCGCACATTGAGATGTAAATCCTACTGGGCTAGTTTGCTCACCCTATCATACTAAACATTTCAGGTAGTGATGAGGAGTTTGTGGACACTGATGGGGCAGGGCATGAGTGAAGAGCACCCGTCATATGTGGAGCTGAATTTCTAGGAATAGATGTTGGAGTAGTATTTGTAATGATGATACATTTTCATGGAGATTATTATGTAATTTAAATAATGGGCCCTATGGTTGGCTCTGACGATTATGGATGTAGTAAGGCCTTATCATTTGACTTTTAATGGAGTTTATTTTATGTTGATGTCGCATCCAATTATTTGCTCTATTTATGATCCGAATATAACTGCACGTTTCGAATTTCCGCGTAGGGGCATGACATTATTTGTGTGCATTATTATGTCATTTGTGTATATTATTTTATTCTTTGTGTGCGCTATATGACTATTTGTGTGCACTATTTTGTGCACAGAAAATCTCTTTTCCATATTAAATACATTCTCTCTCTTACATTTAATGCTCTCTCACTTCACATATTTAAAAGGAAAAAAGATGAGACTAATCCATGTTAGCTATGCTCCCTGCTAGTCGAGAACATAACATTTCTCTTGCAAGAAAAGACTTGTAATAATGATGAGTTGGATTACAAGAAAGTAAACCTATTGGCTCACAAAAATATCTTTGTTTGAGACTCTCAACCATTCAACTTATTTTCTTGCAATCCCACTAAACATTATTGCAAGGCCCTTCTTATAATAAGTATTTGATCGTTTTTTTTTTTGGGTGTTCATCAAATTGTGAGGAGCTATAGCTAAATTTTATAAACATCATCTTATAACCCATCAGCCGGCCATGTATAGTCAATGTTGTAATGACCTGACCTCCCAGACCCCTGCCAGGGACCTCGATGGTCGCGTCGCCACCCATGGATTTGAAGACCCGGAAGGGTTAGAATTTAGTCCAGTGAGATAAGCAATGAATTCAAATGACTATAACAAGAAAGTTCATACATTAATAAGAAAATTATGTACAACATGTCCCAAATAAAAGTACAGGTATAGAAAGAAAGGTGCAATCCTTAAGGGGCATATCCTGAGGACTTGCAAAAAGGCAACTCTCAACTCACACAGTACAAGAGTTCTCATGCTCACAACTCACACTACTGGCAACGCACGGCCTAACAAACCGCCACTACAACCGTCTGGCAATGAACTCCTGCGACAACGAGTCCCTACCTGAAGAAAGTAGGGGGTGAGCCTCGCGAACAAGGCTCAGTAGGGATAACCAGTCCCTTACCAGCCAGAGCAGCAGGAACTCCGAAGGAAAATAGAAGCAACTACTCTAGAAAGCAGTAAAGTGAGAAACACCTAATGCAGAGTACTACAAAGAAACGGAACAGAGTAACACCACGACCCACAACCAAGGTCGGGCCAGACGCGACTCCCGCAGAAACAGCGGAGTCAGACACGATGTGGAAGCAACCCTCGGCACGCACTCGCCAAGACAAGAGGCTCACGGAACACCGGAGCAACCACGTGAGACCAGAGTCTCACGACACAAGCACTGCCATCCTAGACCTCCACAAGGTCAGGAAGGCACAGACAGGTGTCACCACGAGCGACACCGAGCAACCACATGAGAACGACGTCTCACCACAAGCACGGCCACCTCAGACCACCACAAGGTCGAGGGCCCACAAGTAGAAACACCCTGGACCCCGGACACGCCACGAGGTCAGGAAAACACACTTGCCAGTGCCACCACGGAAGGCACCAAGGAACAGATTATGGAAACAGCAGTCGGGTGCCTGCACAAGGCACACTGAGAGAACACGTAGTGCGGAAACTGCCATAAGCACAGGCCAACAAGGCCAGACCGACAACGCCCGCGGAAGCTAGGCACAACTAGGCTACACCCACCGTCCAAGCTAGGGCAATGACACACACTTGGAAAAAACATGAGAAAACACCATCACAACAAGAGCAACCATGGCCACCGCCACTGGTAGCTAAGAGGAGGACACGCCGGCCACTCCTCTGCTTGCTAGCCACCGGCTCTTGCCTACAACCTCCCCGGAAGAGTGAGGCTAGTGAACCACCACAGAGAACACAACACACACACCACCACAGCCCGGCCGAGCTACGGCCCCACGCCTGACACCACGACGTGGCTTTGGAACCAACGTCGAGAGAGGCAGTGAGAAAGGACTAGCTGATCTACGCTGGAAAGAACGCCTCAACCACCTCGGCGTCCCAGACTCAGCTAAGAGAGCTCTACAAACGACTCTACGCCGCTGTCCACCACCGTTTTCCCCTCTGCTACCAGAGTCTAAGCTCGAGCTCGCCCGCTGCCTGGAGAACTCCCTTAACGGGCGTGGGGATTGGGGTCCAGGTAATGGTGAAACCTCTACAATGGACAAGGCCTCGAGTGCCAAGAATTGGGTGAACTGGGAACAGGCGGGACAACTGACTTGTAACCAAGACAAGCCAGTAGGCACAGGCACGCACGACACACCTCCTGGAAACCGCCAGGAGGGCCGTCGGCCAAAAAAGGCACAAACACTAAGGCTAGAAACTCGGAAACAAGAATGTGACCACAGGGGCGTCGCCTTCTGAACCAGAAGGCGACGACCAACCTATCGCCACCAGGTCACGACGACTGGGGTGTCGCCTTCTGATATGAACGCGATGTATCGACCCGTCATCACGTGCAGCATCAGAAGGCCGAACCCTAAGTAGGTCAGCAGACCCGTAGCCAAACAACATCGAAAGCAGAAGATGACAAGCAAACCGTCGCGACCCGAATACTCCAGAAAGCGACGAGGGACCTGTCGCCACCAGAAGGCGACAAAGAAGGTGTCGCGTTCAGATTCAGAACGCGACGTATCGACCCGTCGCGTTCCTCATCTGAAGGCAGGACCCTTGGGACAGAACCACCCCAAGGTCCACACCTAAAGGACCACGATGGCAAGCCACCCGACAGGAAGACAGGCCCCGTGCCAAGTTGGGGAGACCTCCCTCTAACCAACTTGGACATGGGCCACCCCCACCAAGACTGGAAATGGGGAAACATAAGGGCAAACGAGAACGCGACGGCCAACCTGTCGCCATCAGAACATGACAGGTTGCACATCGCCTTCTGACTAGTGTCGCGATAGCTAACCTGTCACGACCTCAGACAAAAGCCCCAACCACGAATGGGGGCCATCCCATGGTCCCCCAAGCTACAACAACACCCCCAAACAAGGGAGGAAGGAGAGCATACTTAGAAAGGGAAACTAAAAGTGGCTCGAGGGGAACCAATGCCACCTCTCCTCGCCCACAAACCACGAGAACTAAACTAAGCACAAAGAGGGAGCACCACCGGCAAGCTTTCTCCCATGCAAAACCACAAGCAAGCCTCGAGCACAGGGAGGATAGCTCAAAACAAGCTCCATCTCCTCAAGACAATAAGAGAGAGCAAGAGATCCCTACAGAGAAATGACGAGCCAGACCCATTGGGGCCCTTCACGTCGGATTGGCCACCGCCTCCTCGCTCCACGCCGCTCCAACGCTCAGCCACGAGCGCGCCGGCACCTCCACCATGCCGAAAGCCTGAGAAGAAGGGAGGAAACTCCCCCACCACAGAGAGGGGAAGAAGAAAGGAGCAAGGAGAAGAAGAAGAAGAAGAAAGAGAGGTCTGCATGCCTTAAGGCCTCGAAACTGAGGTCGCGACAAGATAGGCATCGCGTTCTTAACTAGAACGTGACAAGCATCTTGTCGCCTTCTCAAAAATTCCGATAGGTTTTCTGACAGACAGACAGCCTCTAGACCATGTGTCACAAACGCAGGTGCTTCAGGTGAACACGACAACTAGCACGTCGCCTTCACACACATGAGCGCGGACATGTGGCACACCAGCCATAGAAGACCACAGGAACGCGACACAAAGGCCATCACCTTCTCAACCAGAAGGCGACAAGGAACACGTCGCGTTCAGAATGCGACAGCCCGATCCGTCAAGATCCCAAGGTCAACAACAAGGCAACAAAAAAACCCAGGATGTTACAAATCTAACCAACTTAAAAACAATTTTGTCCTCGAAATTAAGGATGAAACCCAGTTGGAGAAAACAACCAGTGCAAAGAGACCACTAAGTCGTGCCACGACCTCCCGGTGGTCACCACCATGACCCCGCCACAAATGGAGTGCCTAACCAAACATCCGACTGCTCACAGAGTGCACACCAACCAGCGCGGAGCACATAATCGGGTGTTGACAACTCTATAGGCACGGCGCGCACCAAACCAACCAGAAAACAACGAAATTGCCAGTCGAAAAACATGCGATTGAGCCCTCAACAGACCACGCTGTTGAGACCAACCGGTCAGTAACTCACTCTGTCACCAGCGACTAGATAGAGGACATATCTACTGACAGCAAGCAGATAAAAATGCCAAGAGGTCAGCCACAAGACTTCGTCGAACGACCCCGCAAAACTAGCAACAACTAGTGCCTGCCATAAAGCCAAACGAGAGTCTCTTAAGGGCGACCCGAAACCAACCGATAGCATGCACGTGAAGAACACCACGACATACAAAGCAGTGTCCATCGGCACCACTCGATCTCACCAAGATCATCCTCGTGGTCCGACAAGGACAACCAATGATCGTGGAGCCACGGAAAGCTAAACCAAATGCTCCACAAGCACAGCGTGCAGAGACAAGAATCAGGGAAGACATCTAAGGTTGGCAAAGTCAGGAAACTCAAGACGTCGGCAAACTACACGGGAATCAAAACAACTGCAAAGGTTGAGGACAACATGTCGACCTCAGAGGGACCCAGACCAAAGTAGGGTACCACAACTGAACACACTCGCTCCCAAGTGAGAGAGAAAACTTGAACACAGGCCACAGCCAAAGCCTGAAGTACCACCGACAGGGCTACCTAGACAAGGCAAAGCAGCCACCCCACAACGGTAATGGTACAGCCACAAAGCACAGGCCAGAAAGAAGTGTCCCAGAGGCGGAAAGCTCAACGCCTCCAACACCGAGCAAACTCGTGAAACGATGCACGAAGCTCATGATCAAGGCATATGGCACAACACACGGTGCTGTCACAAGCACCAGGAGTCACCCAAGGTACAACACAATGCACCAAGGTTCCAGACGGCACAAAAAAATAAACCACTCGAGCACGAGCACATGGTGCCACCACAAGCACCAAAACCAGGCAAGATGCAAGACAGCTGCACCAGTGGCCGAAACAACACAGGCTAACAGGAAGGACTCTCCACAAGAGACCTTCCAAAAGTCACATGCAAGGAACTGCAAGCCTGAAAGGGCAGAACAGGCCACATAGGCCCCGAACCCTTAAGACACCAGAACACGGAGCATCGAAAAAAAAGAAAAATGCTCAAGGTGCAGCATACAACTACACCAACGGCCCAAAATGACATAGGGCCAATAGAAGGGGACTCTCCACTAGAGACCCACAAGAGGAATATGCGGAAAGCCAGCAGCTTCAAGAGCACAACATCCACATCGGCTCTTAGAAGCACACAAACACAAGGCATCGCTCCTAAGTCCTACCACTATAGGCAGAGAGGGCCACACGCCAAATGGCGACAAGTACCTCTAAAGCATAGGCTGAGGTACAAGCAAAACACACACCGGAACGATGCCTGCACAAGCAAGCCAAACAAAAGAAAACTGGTGCTGCCTCACATTGAACACAGGGCACGCTGCCCTACATCGTTCAGTCAGGCAATAAGAAACCAGCACAGCAAGGAAAGGCACAATAGGTACACCACAACCCATCGTACCACAAGGAAACAACGCGCACGAGGGGAGCAACTAGCTCAACCTCAAGACAACTCAAGGTGAGGGACCTTCACCATGAAGGTCGCCACGATGCACAGCACGGCACCAAACACCATGGCATAGCACCACCACCCCGAGTGACCCACGGAAAGCAGAGGAAGAAGGCACGCAACAGGCCTCTCCCACACAAGAAAGAGAAAACAGCAGTACAAGGCTAGCACTCCCACGAAAGGCACAGCTAGCCGAATACCCACGACGCTTGCCAAACAACCATTTGCAAGAGTGCGTCGGCACGGAAGAACAAACGGAAACTAAACCATAGGGACACACCCGCGGTCCCGCCAGCACAAGCAAGAAACTTAGAAGCGAACAACACAGCGAACCGGCCAAACACAGGGCCATACAGATGGTCAAGGTCCCTCACCTTGTCCAGAGGTAGACAAACAGACTGCACGCAACAGTCCAACCCAAAAGTTGCACAACACAGCAAAGTGCTAGTGCAACACCACCAACCAAACATCAACTAACTACAAACCACAAAGGTAGCACAGCGGAAGACATCAACGAGCACAGAGACAGTCTTGGGGAGAGCCTTCACCAAGACAACAAAGAACAATTCTGGGAACCCTCACCAGAACCCAGAGCAACCAAGCGATGCACCTCAACCCAAGGCAATGCAACAGCAACCAAAAAAAAGAACAACACAGCTATGGGGAAACCTCACTTACACCAGAGCCAATAGAGAGAACTCCGAGAGCACCTCACCAGAGTTCACAACCAGCCAGCACAAGGCCGACAACAACCACAGATAGGTGTCACAGCGCTCAACCAGCGGTGCAACACGGCACACAAAGCATCTGCTTAGCTCGAGCAAAGATGCCGACTGAGCAGAGCACATGGCACAATGGCGCACAGGCACACGAGGCCAAGCATACAACAAACACAGCACACACCCCAACAACAAGGGGACAGCCAACAAGGCAAGGACACCTTTGAGCGGTTCCACAAATCACAACCTTGCACCGGTGAAGGCCACACCACACGTAGGGTCTCTCAGCCTTCGCGACACACCCACATAGACGTGCAGGCCAACGACGAACCCAACTGCAGCACGAGCAAACCAGATGACCACACTCGTAGCACGCGCACCCAGCAATAGCAGCAACACTCTCCTGCAGCTCATGCTCAGACCCTGCTGGAAAGCTAGCCACCTACAACAAAGAACCAAATGCTCACACATAATAGCAACTCTACACGGACGGGCCAGCATTGTACTAGTATCTTTATTTGGGACAACCATAGTTACTAACTCATTACAAATCTCGTTAGACCCCTGAGCTCTGATACCACTATAACGACCCGACCTCCCGGACCCCCGCCAGGGACCCCGAAGGTCGCGCCGCCACCCACGGATCCGAAGACCCGGAAGGGTTAGAATTTAGTCCAGTGAGATAAGTAATGAATTCAAATAACTATAACAAGAAAGTTCATACATTAATAAGAAAATTATGTACAACATGTCCCAAATAAAAGTACAGGTACAGAAAGAAAGGTGCAATCCTTAGGGACATATCCTAAGGACTTGCAAAAAGGCAACTCTCAACTCACACAGTACAAGAGCTCTCACGCTCACAACTCACACTACTGGCAACGCACGGCCTAACAACCGCCACTACAACCGTCTGGCAATGAACTCTTGCAACAACGATTCCCTACCTGAAGAAATTAGGGGGGTAAGCCTCGCGAACAGGCTCAGTAGGGATAATCAGTCCCTTACCAGCCAGAGCAGTAGGAACTCCAAAGGAAAATAGAAGCAACTACTCTAGAAAGCAGTAAAGCGAGAAACACCTAATGCAGAGTACTACAAAGCAACAGAATAGAGTAACACCACGACCCACAACCAAGGTCGGGCCAAACGCGACTCCCGCAGAAACAGCAGAGTCAGACACGATGCGGAAACAACCCTCGGCATGCACCCGCTGAGACAAGAGGCTCACGGAACACCGGAGCAACCACGTGAGACCAGAGTCTCACGACACAAGCACCGCCATCCCAGAACTCCACGAGGTCAGGAAGGCACAGACAGGTGTCACCACGAGCGACCCGAATAACCACGTGAGAACGATGTCTCACCACAAGTACGGCCACCTCAGACCACCACAACGTCGAGGACCCACAAGCAGAAACACCTGGACCCCGGAAACGCCACGAGGATAGGGAAACACACTCGCCAGTGCCACCACGGACGGAACCAAGGAACAGATTACGGAAACAGTAGTCGGGTGCCTACACAAGGCACCCTAAGAGAAAACGCAGCACGAAACCGCC
This sequence comes from Colocasia esculenta, assembly GCA_014218235.1. NCBI lineage: Eukaryota > Viridiplantae > Streptophyta > Magnoliopsida > Alismatales > Araceae > Colocasia > Colocasia esculenta. The sequence goes on along the minus strand of CM024763.1, from coordinate 56,253,340 downwards.
ATAAGCACAGGCCAACAAGGCCAGACCGACAACGCCCGCGGAAGCTAGGCACGGCTAGGCTACACCCACCGTGCAAGCTAGGGCAACGAGACGCACTTGGAAACAACATGAGAAAACACCGTCACAACAAGAGCAACCAAGGCCACCGCCACTGGTAGCTAAGAGGAGGACACGCCGGCCACTCCTCTGCTTGCCAGCTCGGGAAGAGTGACGCCAGTGAACCACAACAGAGAACACAACACACGCACCACCGCAGCCCGGCCGAGCTGCGGCCCCACGCCTGACACCACGACCTGGCTCTGGAACCAACGTCGAGAGAGGCAGTGAGAAAGGACTAGCTGATATGCGCCGGAAAGAATGCCTCAACCACCTCGGCATCCCAGACTCAGCTAAGAGAGCTCTACAAAAGACTCTACGCTACTGTCCACCACCGTTTTCCCCTCTGCTACCAGAGTCTGAGCTCGAGCTCGCCCGCCGCCTGGAGAACTCCCTCAACGGGCACAGGGACTGGGGGTCCAGGTAATGGTGAAACCTCTACAACGGACAAGCCCTCGAGTGCCAAGCACTGGGCAAACTGGGAACAGGTAGGGCAACCTCCACAAGCAAACGTCACAACTGACTTGTAACCAAGACAAGCCAGCAGGCACAGGCACGCATGACACACCTCCCAGAAACCCCTAAGAAGGTCGTCGGCCAACAAAGGCACAAACACTAAAGCCAGAAACTCGGCAACAAGAACGTGACCACAGGGGCGTTGCCTTCTGAACCAGAAGGCAACGACCAACCTGTTGCCACCAGGTCCCGACGACCGGGGTGTCGCCTTCTGATATGAACGCGACGTATCAACCTGTCATCGCGTTCAGCATCTGAAGGCCGAACCCCAAGCAGGTCAGCAGACCCGCAGCCAAACAACACCGAAAGCAGAAGACAACAAGCAAATTGTCGTGACTCGAAGACTCTAGAAGGCGACGAGGGACCTGTCGCCACCAAAAGGCGACGAAGAAGGTGTTGCCTTCAGATTCAGAACGCGACGTATCGACCCATCACGTTCCTCATCTAAAGGCAGGACCCTTGGGATAGAACCACCCCAAGGTCCACACCCAAAGGACCATGATGGCAAGCCACCCAATAGGAAGACAGGCCCCGTGCCAAGTTGGGGAGACCTCCCTCTAACCAACTTGGACACGCGCCACCCCCACCAAGACTGGAAACGGGGAAACAGAAGGGAAAAGGGGAATGTGACGACCAACATATCGCCATCAGAATGCGACAGGTTGCACTTCGCCTTCTGACTGGTGTCGCGACAGTTAACCTATCACGACCTCAGACAGAAGCCCAAACCACAAATGGGGGCCATCCCATGGTCCCCCAAGCTACAACAACACCCCCAAACAAGGGAGGAAGGAGAGCACACTTAGAAAGGGAAACTAATAGTGGCTCGAGGGGCACCAATGCCACCTCTCCTCACCCATAAACCATGAGAACTAAACTAAACACAAAGAGGGAGCACCACCGGCAAGCTTTCTCCCGTGCAAAACCACAAGCAAGGTTCGAGCACAGGGAGGATAGCTCAAAACAAGCTCCATCTCCTCAAGACAGTAAGAGAGAGCAAGAGATCCCTACTGTAACGCCCCGACGCGGAATATCAGAGTGGAATTACAGTTATTAAATAGTACAGAGCGAGAAATAAATGACAAACCACTGTACAACTGGGATAATATCAAATAAACTTCAATTTTATTCATAATCCATCCAACTCCATTACATTCACTAATAACTCATCAAATTCCATGAACTAACTATTACAACTACTAATCAGAGCCAAAACTGGGGCCCAGAGTACTTTATTCAAATTCAAACTAATACATAAGTCTAACTGACTCATAACTACTAAAGCACGGGTCGCTGAACTGGTCACTCTTGGACATCGTCCTCGTCCCATCCTCGTGAGTGTGGTTATCTCCATCCGACTCACCTGAACACATGAAATAATATGCAGGATGAGCGAATAATGTCCAGTAGGACTTAATATCTCATCAGAACATGCATGCTTTAAATAATTAATATCTTTATGAGGCAGGATACTAGGACGAGTAGTCTGTATAGTCAAGAGAACGCATAACAAGATAAAACATGAAACAATAGCACATTCACGAGAGTATAACATCACAAGAATTGGCCATATCATGAGATACCAAGTAAACTAGTCACGATAGCAAGTAAACTGTCATGATAGCAAGCATGGGTCGGTATTCTTTCAACCCCGAGTTCAAGTAACAAACAAATGATTGATGATTGTCATAGATTAAATCTTGTGTGTCATGTGTTAGGTGTATGCCATCACCCAGATCATTAGACCCCTGAGAGTTATAGCCTTTCAGGTGCTCCTCCGAAGGACCAGATCGGCCCTTATAATGTTGCCTAGCATAGTCATATTTGTTATCTTAGACAATCAATTTGATGGCCAAGTAGAGTACCAAGAATAGATGAGAGTAGTAGATGAACTAGATGAGATTGTAGAGTGAAAGTGAACATATGAGAGTAACGAGATAGTAGATGAGATAGGGGTACAATCGTAAAACATCATTAAACCACGATAGTAACAGTTGCACAGCACCAGGTCGGGTGTCGACAATCTGGTAGAAGTCAACACTGCCCACTAGCCGTGCTATGAACACAGGCTAGATGGTCCGGCGTGATCACGAGGTAAGAAGGATACACACTAAGGCCATGGATTGTGCTGATCCCTAAGGTGTAATGGGTTTTAAAGGTACAACCAGCTCGTCGGCTAAGGACGTGCGCCAAAGCCAAGAAGACTTACGGAGGTCTTGACAAGGAGTCCCTGGTCTTGTCAAGAGTCTTCCCAATGGAGAGGTGGTCCATGCCAAGAGAGTGTGTAGAAAACTAGGGTCTGTCATGCCTCGAGTACTCAAAGACTGAGGGAAGCGGTAATGGTGTATAAAACACGCGAGTAAAATGAAGACAAGCGTAATTAATTAAATAGGGAAATTTAGTAATTTATTTCACTTATTACCAGATATATTATTGAGTGAATTAATAAGGTCTCGTGGCAAACATGAATGTTTAGTGTGTTCATGTGTAAGAAATCTAGAGCATGTATGGTTGTGCACATGGCTTTTAAAACTAATTAATATTATGCGAATATTACCCATTAATAATTTACAGGTCGTACTATTCATGATGGTGCTTAATTAGGGTTTAACAAGAATTGATGGGGTTAAATAACAGGGTCATGAAAGCAAATCAGGGTTTTGGCCGCTCTGTTGGTGTCGCGACGCAGGGTGCTATCGCGATCAGTCGCGACAAGGCGGACTGACGCGTTCAAGGAGTCAGGTCACGACGGGGTTAACGGTCGTCATCAGGTCGCGACACTATGTCCGGTCGCGTTCTGCTGAACCGGGAACTGTCTGATCGCGTTCTGCTGAACCGGGCACTGGGGTGAACCGGGGGCAGGTCGCGACATGTCGACCCGTCGCGTTCAGAATGCGACAGTTCTTCTTGTCGCGACCCCCTCTGAGATCGCGGCGGATCAGGCCGTCGCGACTCCAGAAGACTGCCCGAGCCCAGAAAAGGGGTTTTGCCCTTTTTCCAGGTGGGTGTACATGATACAGGCACATCAAAAATTTGATATAAAATCGGATAGAGATCCAAAAATCATGAAACTAATTTTAAACGACAATAGACATGGAGATCTATCATTGGTCACGATTAATTAGAAAACAGACATTCGAAGGCATGCTTTGATCAGGTTATATTTCGCTAACCTAGAACATGCACAGGGATAAGAAACGATTTATTCGAATGACATGCTTAATGGAATTTTGGAAACTGGGCTCATTAGAACCCTAACAATAGGCAGTATTTATGGTAATTATCTCAAGTCATGAGCACGAGTGGATTTAGAGATACAAGGCAAACATGAAGGTTCAGGCAAAACATGTTAACAGAAGTTTGGGCATTTAATTCGCCCTCATGCATGAACGAGAAAGGATGAGATCATAGGGCTTTTAAAGACGATCATGAAGGCCACTTAGGGTAAAATTTACACATTGAGTGCTTGAGAGATTGCCTACCTTTCACGTATTTAAGATCCTAGGGCTTGATGACGAAAAGAAGATAGAAAAACCCTCCTTGTTCCAACCTTCTCCTCCCTTGCTCCTTCGTTCACAGCCTCCTCCTTCGTCCTCCAGAACTCCAACAACAATCTAGGGGGTGATAGGGCCGAGATTGGGGTGTTTTGCATGTTTAAAGAGTCCAACCATCTTCAAACTCTTCTCTCTTCTACAAACTCCGAAAATTAACAATTATCTCCTATTTTCCTTGCCATTATCTACCTAATAGGATGAGGAGAGGGCTAGTTTCGTGGGTAATGGGTTAGGATAGGTGTAGAACTCTTATTTTGGATATTTATGGGTTATTTAGTATTTATCTCAACCCATTTCTATTTATTAATTAATTAGATACGAATTTCACTTAATTACCTCTCCTCCCATGATGGGCTTTTCACAACTAGGCCCAATCTATTAGGTTTGGACCACTAGTTTAACCAATTACCAATTTACCTTAGTGGGTATTGATTTAATTCCCCTATTCTCTTTTTATTCCAATTAAGTCTATTTTCTCATTTATTTAATTAAAATTTTTATTTTATTTGGAATTTAAAAATCAAGGTTGCTACACCTACAGAGAAATGACGAGCCAGACCCGTTGGGGCCCTTCACATCGGATTGGCCGCCTCCTCTTCGCTCCACGCCGCTCCAACGCTCCGCCACGAGCACGCCGGCACCTCCACCATGCTGAAAGCCTGAGAAGAAGGGAGGAAACTCCCCCACCACGGAGAGGGGAAGAAGAAAGGAGAAAGGAGAAGAAGAAAGAGAGGTCTGCATGTCTTAAGGCCATGGAACTGAGGTCGTGACAAGATAGGGGTCGCGTTCTTAAAGAGAACGCGACAAGCATCTTGTCGCCTTCTCAAAAGTTCTGACAGGTCTTCTGACAGACAGACAACCTCCAGACCACGTGTCACACACGCAGGTGCTTCAAGTGAATGCGACAACTGGCACATCACCTTCACACACATGAGCGCGGACACGTGGCACACCAGCCATAGAAGACCACAGGAACACGACACAAAGGTCGTCGCCTTCTCAACCAGAAGGCGACAAGAAACACGTCGCGTTCAGAACGCGACAGCCCGACCCGTCGCGATCCCAAGGTCAACAACAAGGCAACAAAAAACCCAGGATGTTAAGTCCTCGCTTTGTCTTTTACCATGGGGAAAGTACTATAACTATTCATGTCGTAGATATAAGACATGCATATGAGATCCGACCTAAAAATACGGGTCCCATCCGTCTTATCAAAGAATCTAACCCATAATATGGACATCTATGAGAAATCTCTCTTTGACAAAAAAAAGAAAAATAAAAATTAGATTCAAATTTTACTGCCCAAGTGCTTCTCTTACATGAAAGAATATAGGGAAAACCTCAATGTTGAAGTTCCACATCTAGAATAGTCACCCAAGCAAATTTGTCGGTAGAATTGTTGAGAAGAAGAAGAAAATCTCCTAATTGTAAAAAATATAATGACAAGATTGCTTGGAATTGTGCAGAATCTGGTGAAAGAACAAAGCCTCTCTTCCCCTTTATCAATGATGTAGGTGATATATAGGTGAAGAAAGAGTTGAGAAAAGTGTGAACTTGTTATCGTATTGAAGAACTAAATTTTAATAGTACATGCATGGTCTCTTTACCCCTCGCTTTTGCCTCCCTCCCAACATTTCACCGCACCACATGAACACAATTCACAGCTCCAGCAGGGGAAAGCACTGAATAGAGCACCCCCAAAAGGCAGCTGCATCTGGAGATGGTGGGGGGGGGGGGGGAATGGTAGGGTTCTGTGTAACGTCTCGACGCGGAATATTAGAGCGATAAACAGTTAAATAAATATTATAGAGTAAGAAATAGACATCAATCATTGCACAAATTGAAATAATGTCAAACGATCCAACTTCAGTGATAATTTCACTAATCATCTATTACAATCACTAATTCAGAGCCAATACTATGAGCCCAGAGTATTTTATTCAAATCAAAATAAATTAAATTATCTAACTAATTGCTAAAAGCATTGGTTGTTGAAGTATCAAGTCACTCCTGCTCTTGGTCATTCCCATCCCCGTGCATGTGGTAGTCCCCATCAGACTCACTTGAAACACATGAAATGAATAGTGCAAGGTGAGCGATAACGCTCAATAGGACTTAATATCTCATGTAGACAGATATGCTTTAGTGATTAATGTCTTGTAAAGCAGGATAACTGGAGAAAATGATCAAGTATAGTCACGAGAGTAATGCCACATGATAGTAAGAGAACAGTAGTACTTTTCACAAGAAAATAGCACAACAAGCATGATATCAGATTGGCCATATAACGAGATAGCATGTATGGTTGCACAGGAGTGCACTAGTCACGATAGCACATTTGGTTGATATTCTTTCAACGGCGAGTACATAATATTATGATTGATTGTCTTAGTTTAAATCTTGCTAGTCTGGCATTTGGATACATACCGAACACCCTGATCATTGAACCCCTGCGAGTAAATAGCTTTTCGGGCGCACCTCCCAGGACCAGATCGGCCCTTTATAATGTTGTCTGGCATAGTCATGTTTGTTATCTTAGACAATCAAATGATGGTCAAATAGAGTACCAATAATAGATTAGAGTAATTGAAGAATAGATGAGAGGATAGAGAAAGTAGACGAACGAGGGTCACGTTCATAAATCGTTGTTAAACATGCGATAGTAACAGTTGCACAACACACATGATCGTGTGCCGGCAGTCCGATAGAAGTCACAACCGCTCAATAGCCGTGCTATAAACTCAGGCCAGAGGTCCGATGTGATCTCAAGGTAATAGAGAACAATCTAAGGTCGTTGGATCATGCTGATCCCTAAGGGTAAAATAGGTATTAATGGTACAACCTGCTCGTTGACGATGGACGTCCCCCAAAGCCAAGGAGTCTTACGAAGACCTCGACAAGGAGTTCCTGGTCCTATCAGAAGTATTCCTAATGGAGAGGCCGTCCAAGCCAAGATAAGTGTGTATAGAAACATTATTTGTCTTGCCTTGAGTGCTCGAAGGTAGAGGGACGTGATAACGATATTAAATCACGTGAATAAATCGAAGACAAGTCCATTTAATAAAATAGGAAAATTTACATGAATAATTACACTTAATTACCATATATATTATTGAGTAATTTCAGTAAAGTCTCATGGCAAAATTTCATGTTTGGTGTATGCATGTGAGAGAAAATCAAAGATAGCATAAGAGAGTTGTGCACACATTTTATAATTAATAAAATCATGTGAATAATATCAAAAACACATTAACATGTTGTTATTGTTCATGACAGTGCATTACATGGGTTAAACCATGATTATATGGCATGATTAGCAAGGTGTATATGAAAATTAGGCTTTCTAGAATAGACAGTCAGGTCGCGACGTCGGCCAGCGTCGCGTTCAGGTCTCGATAAGCTTGGCCGATGCGACGGCCATGTTCTGGTCGCGACAGGTCGGGGTAACGCGTTCATGTCGCTACCGACGAGCCGATGCGTTCATGTTCATCCGAGACACCGACGTGACAACGTGGTGCTCGTCGCAACATTTTGGGGTGACGCGTTCAGGTCGAGACCGACTTGATCAGAAGATCGCGACACAGGGTCCCGTCGCGTTAAGAATGCGACGTGATACCTTGTCGCGGACCAGTTGAGAACGCGACCTATCGGGTGGTCGCATTCTCAGGGTCTTGGCCAGAGCTCAGAAAGTGGGTCAGGTCTCATTGGGATGCGGTCCATGCAGCCAAGGGCTTGACATAGTGCTATTTAAAAATTCATATTAAATCGCATACATGATGAAAAAATCACGAAATCAATTTTAAACAAATCTAGACTTGCAGAGGCATCAATGGTAAAAGTAATTGGATTTCTGACATGGTATGATCATGCTCTTAACAGGTTCTTCACGATGAACCAAAAATCAGACACAGTGATAAAACAAGATTTAATTCGAAAAAGGTACTTGATAGAAATTAGGAAAAATAGTATCATTAGATCCCTGACATCAAGTAGAATGTACAGTAAACGTTTCATGGCAAGAGATCAAGCATGGACATGGATTTAGGATAAACAAGTCAATTCCGGTACATGTTCCTAACAGAACTTTGAGCATGAAATACTCATAAAAGACATGATGGAATTTAGGGAAAACATGGGGCTTTTGAAGATGGGATCATCGTCTACCTATGGTCGAAATTAATTTGTTTTTGCTTGAGAGATTGCTTATCTTTGAGCGCTTTTAAACTTAGGGTTTGGATGTGAAGAACTCGAAGAAGCTCTTCGTTCCAAGCCTCCTCCTCCTCCATCTCTTCGTCCAAAAGCTCTTCCTTCTCGTCCTCCAAGCTCCAGAAGGTTTCTAGGGTTGGCTAGGTATGATTAGAATAGTATTTGTACATTTTAAGTCTCCTAAACACTTAAAACTCTTCCCTCTCCTCCAACTACGAAATTACATAATTATCTCACCCTTTTCTAGCATTTATCCATCTAATTGGTTTAAGGAGAACTCTAATTTCGTGGCCAAGAGAATAGGGTAGGGTTAGGACTCTTTTTAAGAAAATTATGAGTCATTTTATTGATTATCTTAACTCTTTCTAATTTATTAATAATTTAGTCACAAAATTAGGCTTAATTGTCTCTAATCCAACACTGGGCTCTAGCTTTTGGGCCCATTAGTTCATACATGGACCATTAGTGTAAACCCATCATTATTTTTATTTAATGAGTTTTATTTTTTCACATTTTATTTTAATTTAAATTCATTCATCGAATTTAAAAATTTAGAGTTACTACATTCTGCTTCACGGGTACCTATGCTCTTCATCTGTAAAGTAGTACTCTCTCTCTTCTAATCATATATATACCTGGTTTGCCGCAAGTGAGAAGAGACCGATTGATCCCATCAGCAACCATAAATGAGGCTCTCCTGTAGTGTCTGGGGCTTCCCCTTCTTGCAGACAGGTGATGGAGGGGGATGGTGAGCGTTTGCAGGGCGCCGTAGGCATTCCAGCAGAAGGGGTCATCCACCAGCTTCTCCTTGAAGGGCAGCAGCTCCACCTGTTAATTAATAGTCCCATCTCATGTCTCTACAAAAATTATCTTTTGTTTAATTATATCTGATTTGGTCATGCCGACGTCCCAACGTGACATCGGCTCATTAAATGGCCAATCAAATTGACACTGTATCTTTTAATTACCGAGAGTAATGATAGTCGAGACTATAGTATGACTCAAAGTTATTGCCCCCTCCTCTATTGGTGGTCTATGTGGAGGGGTGCATCCCAATGTGTGTTTAATACATCTTTATTTATTTTTTGTTTTTTTACTCAAAATAATACACATAAATAATCATATAACTCACATAAATAATAATTTAGTACACACAAATAATATTATTTATATTTATTCTTATACTATTTTACGTATATTATTGTGTTATTTATGTGCACTAAATCATCATTTATATGTATTGTGTATGTATTTGTGTGTATTATTTGAGGTAAAAAATAGTAATAATAAAGATTCATTAAATGCACCTTGCGATGCCCTCCACATGGACCAATAGTGAAGGGGTGGTGGTGACTTTGAATCATGTTATCTTTTCGATCGACTAGCCAAAAATATAACATTATTTAATCTCCATGGCCCTGTAAGTTTTTTGTCTGTAAGGAGAGCTTGAAGACCTATGTCGCTCCTGCCTTTTCGAAAGTAGAAGAGTGAGTTGAATGATGGTATAATCTTAATTAATGGTGATGTTTTCCATTTTAAGAGTAGAAACTCCAATTGATTCCTAATATGGGACTACTTGTAGCAACTCTGATTTTTAATTCTCGATAAATAATATTAAATTGAGTAAAATGAAAATTTAATTGAATAAATGTGATTAAATTAGAACTCATTAAGCTAAATTAGGTAATGGGTTACACTAAGGGTCCATACAGGGATTAATGGGCCAAAAAGTCAAGAGCCCATTTTTGGATGGGAGATAATTAAGTCAAATTCGTACCTAATTATTAATTAATGGAAAAGGGTTAAGATAATTGTTACTTTAACTCATAATATCCTAAAAAGAGTCCTAAGACTATCCTAACCTATTGACCACGAAAATAAACTTCTTTTCTATCCTATTAGGTGGGTAAATGCTAGAAAAAAGTGAGATAAATGAGAAAATTCAGAGTTGGAGAGGAAGGAAGAGTTTTTAAGAGGAAGGACTCTCTAAACAAACAATTGTTGGGTGAATGCATAATTCATATCAGTTCCCTCCTATTTGATGATGACAAGAAGTGTTCTTAAAGCAATTTCATTGGAACATGTCAAAAACATCATACCTGAAATTCATGTTCAAAAGTCTTTTCAACCACATTATCATTTATGGTCATGATAAATCATTTAACTAAGATATATGTGTTTATTTTTTGGGTACAAACATTTTTATGCAAAGGATGTGTCGACACACCCATCAATGGTGTCGACACATCAACACAGATCAAAGGCAAATGTGTAAAAAGTTGAGACTGTGTCGACACATGTCAAGAGTGTGTCGACACGAGTGGCAGTTTTCCAGAGATCAAGCCTCCCAGGCGACACCACTCCCAGGCAGGCGACACTAGACCCAGTTCCCAGAACAGCCTGTTTGAGGAATTGGACAGCAGGTCGACACACTCAAGAGCAGGTCGATACGGGAGCTTCTTCCCAGAACAGCAGTTTCCATATTTGGGACAGTGTGTCGACACTACCACAGGGCAGGTCGACACACTACGGAAACTTTTCATCCTAAAGTTGATGGCTGCCACGTGTCTTCTAGGGCGATCAGAATCTTCTTAGGGAAAGCGTGCCCTTGTACCCAAAAGGGTATCTTTGGAATCCTAAGGGTTATAAAAGGTTCTTTTGGCTTGCCTTCAAATATGACAACAGACCCAACTTCTCAGCGCCTCCAAGAAGCTCCTGGCGGCCAGAAGAGCTCGTGTCTACTTCCTTGCTCTCCAATGCTTCTAGAAGACCAAGTCTCCACCAATTCAAGGTGTGGGATTGGAATTTGATTCCTGAAGATTTCTCTGAAGCATTCCCAGGGGCAGATCCTGTAGAAGACTTCTTTGGTGAAGAACTCGAGGAAGATCCATCTTCTCAGATTGCAGAGCATCGACCGACTTTCCAGCTTCACAGTTCTTCCAATTCAAGTCTCTACAAGGGAGTAACTGAAGAACGAAAGACTTTCAATTCAATTTAACTTTTCTCTGTTCTTCTGAGATATCCTTGAGATTATGCAAGTGCTTCTGCATAACTCTCTTAGAGTTCTCAAATTTCGACTAGATCTGTTGCTAGAGGATCTTAGTCTTAAGTGGTGTCTAGCAAGTTTAAGTGTGAGTTGTGCTCAGGTTGTGGTGAGCCGTCGAGCTTAGTTTGAGTTGTTAAGCTCAAGGTGGTTGAGCAGTCTTGCTCAGTGTGTTTCTAGAGTAGTCTTGCTCTAGAAGTGGTGTGAGTGTAGCTCTCCAGTGTTGGAGTTGTCAGGCTCCTTTGGGTGTGTAACCCAGTTGTGTTAGTGAAGCCTCACAGGTTGTGAGGGGTGGATGTAGGAATCACATGGGTGATTTCCGAACCACCAAAAAATCCCTGTGCATTTGTCTTCTGTGGTTTGATTGATTCATCGTTTAAGATGCTTGCAAGGATTCGTTTTAATTCACTTAATCACTTGTTACTCATCTAAGTTTTTCAACTCACTCAAATCTAATCAGATCTGTAGTTTTCACTGATAATATTACCTCTGATTCTAGATATTTTCAAATACTTAAGCTTCCGTAAAAGTGGCTAAGATCTATTCATCCCCCCCCCTTCTAGATCTTTTCCATACATTAATCTCGATCCTTCAACAAATACTCTCCAATTCGTCTCTACCAACCCCTAGATCATTTCTAGAGCATTGGAGAACAAGGAGAGGGGCTATTGGATGTGGAGAGCAAGGAGGAAGGGCTAGAAGCAAGGAGGATTCGTCATCTTCTTCATCTAAACCCGGGATTTTACAGCGTGAAAAGGTAGGCAATCTCTCAAGCACAAATCAATTAAGTTCGGTCATAGGTAGCCCATGTACCCATCTTCGAAAGCCCCATGTTTTCCCCAATTTTCATCATGCCTATTGGGAGTATTTCATGCTCCAATTACTATTGAAAGCATGTACCCGAAATGACATGTTTCATTTAAATCAATGTCTATACTTGATCTCATGCCTTGCAAATTTTATCATAAATACTGCCTGATGTTAAGATTTGAATGATCCTATTTCCCCTAATTTTTATCATGTATCATATGCGAATTAAATAGGATTCTATCACTGTGCATGTTTTTAGGTCACTGAAATGTAACCTAATCAAAGCATGTTCATATCTTGTCTATTTTAAAATTACTCATTATTGTTGGTACCTATGCATGTCTATTTTCGTTTAAAACTAGTTTCATGATTTTTGGACATGCATGTGATTTTATACATATTTTTGAATAGCCCGGTATCAAGCTATGGAAGGATGGACTGAAATCCCAATATGGGTTGTTTCCCCTTTTGGGCTTCGGCCAGCCTTCTGAGAATAAGACGGATGACCTGTCACGATCTCAGAAGGTCATGATAGGGCGGAGCGCCGCGTCATGAATGTGACGGCCCGACCGATCACGTTCTTCACACCCATTCTCGATTGGCAACGCGATAGACCGACACGTCGCATTCTGGACATGCTGCTCAAATCCCGACCGACCATTCGTCGCGATTACAGCCGCAATCGATTGCCTGACCCATTTCATGAGAACACGACAGACCCAACTGTCGTGATTTGAAACGTGACAGGGACCCCATCACGATTTCACTGATTCAACCAGAACCCTAATTTTCATATAAACCTCTGTTAATTATGCCATTTCATCACTGATTAACCCTTAATTTGTACTGTTATGAACAATAATAACTTGTTAAGAAATAATGGGTATTATTCACATTATTTTAAATAAATAATGGGTATTATTCACCGGATATCTAGTTTATGCATATTCATGAACATGCAGGAGTTTATTGGCAATGGTGGAGAAAATTCTAAAATTTGGCTTTTATGGCGCAATAGGTCTATACGCACTCATACCTTGTCTGATCAGCACATTACCTTGGAAATTTCTAAGGATGGCCAAGTCGAGATGATGGTTACTGTGGTGTATGCCAGTTGCAATGTTAATATCAGAAGATCCCTCTTTGAGGATCTTCTGAATTTATCTCAGAATATTAACTTTCCCTGGATTATTGGAGGTGACTTCAACTGTGTATCTCAACACACTGAGAAAGTTGGTGGTCGTATGAGCAATATGCAGGCGATGGCTGATTTTAATACATTCATCAATGCCTCTTCGCTGACTGATGTCGGGTACATTGGTGCCCATTTTACATGGTCAAATAATCGCACTGGGCAGGCTTCCATCAAGGCAAGACTGGACCATTTTCTGATCAATAGATCCTTTGCTAACAGGTTCCTGGTTCTGTGTGAGGCACCTCCCTGGAGGCCTGTCGGACCATGCCCCCTGCTGGCGTCCTTGTGGATGACACTCACTCCCTGGCCAGATTTATTTTCCAGGCCATGTGGACCCCCCATAGCTCTTTCCTTGACACTGTCAGAATGGCATGGAATGAAGACATGGAGTGGCTCCCTAATCCTTTCACTAGATTGTTTCTGAAACTAAAGGCTGTTAAAAAAGCTCTGTGCCTTTGGAATAAAACTATGTTTGGCAATGTCGAAGAGAATGTAGCGACGTGGGAAGAAGAAGTCAGAGATAAGCAAGACCAGTTTGATACTGATCTGACCCCTACTAATCGTGCTGCGCTGGGAGAGGCCACTGCAAACTTCAAGAGAGCTCTGCATTGCATGGACGTGTTCTGGGCTCAGAAAGCTTGTATGGACTGGATGGAAAATGTAACGCCCCGAAAATTAAAAATGTTAGAAAAATATGAATAATATGGTTATTATACATTAGTATTGTCATTAAATTGAAATAATTAGAATTTGGGTTTAATTAGTGGTAACATACGTTACCCCAGTGTCGTACACAGAGGTGCGCACTTTCACAGGGCGACACCAGAAAACGACAACGAAATAAAAATCTGAGAACACCATAATTTCCAAAAAAATGTGGAGATCTCGAAATATAAATATCCAAATTTTCGACGTACGGATTTGTGATTAAGTCGACGCGACCATTTTTCAGGTGATTTTTTACCTAGTGTAAATTAAAATCTAAAAATTAAATAAAAATCACCATAATTTTAAATGATACATTAGCCTATGGTTAAAATCTTAAAATAAACGAACATCGTTTGAATATATAAAAAGAGGACATGGGACCAGCCGAATTATTGAGCAATTACGGTTGGGCTTTATTGGAATTTTGTAGTGCTTACGTGTTAGGTGTTGAGGAAGCCAGCACTCTTGATGGTGAAGGTAACCCGTTAGTTACCATGTGTAACTTGCAGGGCACACATGAATTAGGTGTCTGTGGGAGGTAAAATGGGTTTTACTCCCAACAACTGTGAATGTACGTGGCATTGTGCATGGAAAATGGATTGGGGCTATAAAACCCACCCCGTAACCAACTTGCAAAATCTTCCCAGCGCAAGCACCGTTACTCCCTTCCTTTTGTTCTTACACCACTCTTGTTCACGTTGTGGCTATTATTGTTGAGCTGTGAGGAAGCTATTGTTGCACTAGATAGTCTTCCAATTGTGGGCCTGTTCTTGCTTCGTGAGAGTAGTAGCTGCTGGAGCTGTGGAGACGGCGAGAAGAGCTAATGTTTCTCCTGGAGGAGTGACAACTTGTAGTGCTGGAGGATGTTGGAACCTTGGTTTCTCTTCTTTCCAGTTGGTTGTGACTCCATCGAGGAATACATCATCTTCTTCAATAGAGTAGGATTCTCTTCCTATCTCTTCTCTTTTCTAAATCCTTGACCCCCACCTTTGTTAAAGAGGTCATGATCACTGTACTTGCTATAGACTGTGAATTCTCTTTTGAAAACCATGAACCCATCCCTTAGTCTTGTTTTAGTTGTGTGGTTGTAGGATTTTCCTTCTACTCTTGTTCTCTTCTTCCTACATTTCAACATAGTTCAAGTAGTTTGAAGGGATCCTTTACCAAGAATTTGTTGATTTCCAGTTTTGGAAATTAATCCCATGGTAAGAATTAAGCTTTTCATCATTATGATTTAGTGTTTGGTCATGGAGACAATACAATTCTTTCTTCCATCATAACTTGTGCAACTCTGAAAACATGTTGACCATTATGTGAATCACATTCCATGTCCCTTCTTTTGCTTTCTTGTCATGTTAGATTCATGTTGAGGCTAAGATCATACTTGAATAAAGTCTAATCATGTTAGGAATGATAGAAATGCTTGGTAGCACAATTTCTAGTTGGATTTAATCAATTTTGAAAGTATACATAGCACCTGTCAACAGCCCTGCTTATAGCTGTCAACAAGGCCCTCTGTCCAGAACCCAGAAAATGTAATCTGATAGGGGCTGTCGACAGGACACCCCTCTGGCTGTCGACACCACTTCCAGGCTGAGATTTCAGCTTCTGGAAAGCCCTACCTGTCGACAACAACACCTGGTTGTCGACAGGCACAGTCAGTCCAAAAATTTCTGCACCTATCTTGACTCATTTCTTGATCGGAAATACGCCCAATGTTTCTAACTAAATACTCACTCATTCATGGATGTTTCTACATAAAACATACTAAACCAGTCAAGCTTCTTTTCTTTTTTTACCATGAAACATCACTTCAAAGTTAGAACATAATTGACCTTGTGAGAACATCAATTCTGAAATCAATGAAGGAACAGAGTTCCTTAATTCTTGTGTGCAAACCATGAGTGAATCTTTGTGTGTCCTTGATCCTTTACAAGGATGAATGTGTTATGATGACAAGTTGTGAGTCTTGGGACTCGTTCGAGAAATATGCCTGGAAATAAAGGGCTGGTTCAGTCCTGGGGGGAGCGCCCGAATTCATCAGTAGCCGCGCGGGGGTGATAAGAATTCGGATGTGGGATACATCAATTCTGTTGATTAGTCATCACATCATGCTTGTGTGTGTAAAAATGTGTTGATTCTGAATTCACGTATCATCCAGAGTTATTGATCTTGTTTCTAAACTATTCTTGTTCAATACCTGTTATCACATTGATTCATTGATCATTGTTTGAACACCCAGTGCTAGCAATCTATACATGTTTTACCTGAGAATTTACATCTAAATCATTTTCATTTATGGAATTGAGTTCTACTGGGCTAGTTAGCTCATTCAATTACCATTTTCAGGTGGGCCCAACGAAGATGAAGGTAAGGGGATTTGTGGTGTGTGAGTGGTCCACACCATGACAAGCATTGCTGTCATCTTTTGTTTTCTTTGTAGATAAGTGGAAATGTAATAAGGCTACAGTTTACTTTTGCATGTTCCTCATTTAGACTATAATGAGGGATGTCATGTAATAAGCTTCCACTAAACTAGTTGTTTATGTATAAACGTTTATGTTAGTTCTTGTAATAATATCGGTAATATTCAGTAAATGTAATTTTGCTAGAACGTGACAGAAAAAGAGGACAGAAATACCTCTTTCTATCAAGCCGTTGTTCAAGGCAACAGAAGACGCAACAAAATTCACAGAATTAAAGTTGATGAGAAGTGGACTGAAGACAAGACATAATCCGGGGGAGGAGGCAGCTCGTTTTTTGGCAATCTCATGCAGACTACTACTCACTCGATAGATAATTCTCTACTTCAGGTGATCCCTCTAATCTCGGACGACCAGAATATTAAGCTGTGTGCCCCTCCATCTTTAGAGGAAGTAAAGAATGCTGTCTGGAGTATGAATGGCAATAGCTCCCCTGGGCCGGATGGTTTCACTGGTAGTTTCTTCACCTCCTGCTGGGATATTATTCAATCTGATGTTTTTGCTGTTGTTAGTGGTTTCTTCCAGGGGCATTCTTTTCCTAGAGGGGTAACTTCTACTCTGATTACCCTTATCCCGAAGAAGACTCATCCAGCTTCTTTCAAATGACATCCGCCCAATTAGTTTATGTAATTTTTGTTATAAAATGATCTCCAGAATTTTGTGTGACAGGTTGGTTACAATTCTGCCTAATATCATTTCAGAAGAACAGGGTGCTTTTGTCAAAGGGAGGTTCATCCTTGATAATGTGTCTCTCTCCAGACAGCTAGTTCGTGATATTGATAGGAAAACTAGAGGGGGAAATGCTATTTTTAAGTTGGATATCAAGAAGGCCTATGATAGTGTGGAGTGGGACTTTTTATTTGCGGTCCTTAAGAAGTTTGGTTTTGCGTCCAGATTTATATCCTATATTGGGATGTTGCTTTCCAATTACTAGTTTTCGGTCTTGGTGAATGGTTTGCATGCTGGCTATTTTAAATCCACTAGAGGTCTCAGGCAAGGGGATCCCATTGCCTCGGCCCTTTTCATTATTATGGAAGAAGCCCTTTGTAGGGGCCTGACAAACATGGTCTCCACCAGTCACCTCACTCCTTACGCTGGACCTAGAGGTTGTCTGCCACTTTCACACCTCCTGTATGCTGATGACACTCTTATTTTTCTCAATGGTAGTATCCTCAATGTGAAGCGTCTCATGTGTTTTCTTAACAAGTATGCTCAATCCTCTGGTCAAGTTATTAACTCCAGCAAAAGTTCTTTTATGGTCTCTCGTAAAACCTCCATTACATCCATCCAAAGGATCAAGGACATTACTGGTTACATGAGACAGACTGGTCTGCTTATGTATCTTGGTGTTCCGCTAAGACCAGGAAAAGTTCTCTCCACTGATTACAGAGCTTTGATTGATAAAGTTAATGCTAAATTTGGTAGCTGGAAATCCAAGCTCATCTCTCAAGCTGGCGTATCACTTTGATCCTCGGTGATTTCATCTATACCGGTTTATCTTGTTGCGGTTCCTTCTTCCTAAGTCCATTACTTCTTACATTGAGAAGTGTTCAGCTGCCTTCTTCTGGAATGGTATTGATGGCTCTCGCCGTCGTCACGGGTGGCGTGGCATAATATCCAACGCCCTAAGGCGGAGGGTGGTTTAGGTGTTCGTAATATTCATCATGTTCAAACCTCCCTGGCAGTGAAGCAAATCTGGAATATCCGCTATGGTAGCTCTCTATGGTCAAGGTACGCTAGAATGCGCTTTCAAGCTAATAAGTTTTCTCATATTCCTGGCATGTCTAAGAGCATCTGCAAAACTGTTAACTCCATTATCCAAAGCAATACGAGATGGATTCATGGCAAGGGTAACAAGATCGATTTCCTTAAGGATATCTGGATGGGGGACAAGCCGATTTCTGCTATGCTTCAGGGCTCATATGAAGACTTGAATGCCTCTTTACAGGAGGTTATGTGTGACGCCTCTCATCCTTTAAGGGCTATTATTCATGCTGGGCTCTTGCATGGTCTGCACCTGAGCGATGAGGAGGACAAGTGTATATGGGCTATTACCTCTAGTGGCGATTTCTCTACCAATTCCGCTTACAATCCTGTTAGAAATGTTGGGATTCGGCTTCCTCCCATTATGAAGATCTGGCACCATTCTTTCCTTCCAAGGGCCTCCTTGTTTTGTTGGAAACTCCTCTATAGAGCGGTCCATGTTTATGGCAGAATTTCTGACAGTGGAGTACCCATGGTTTCCAGATGTCATTGTTGTACTTCACCTCAAGTGGAAGATCTTAATCATGTGTTCATAAATAGTGAAATTGTTGTGGCAATGTGGAGATGGTTCCTTCCTTCAATCAGCAACAAAGTTCATCTCCATAATCATATTACTGCCAGGATTTGGAGCTTCCTTCAATGCTCTAATATTCAGTCTCCTTTTGGCTTTATTTCCGTCTACTGTTTGCTGCTTACGTTATGGGAGCTTTGGAAGTGCAGATGTTCAGCTAGATATGATAATAAAAAGACTCGTATTGGGGATATTACCAGGAATATTAAGCTCCACATTAGATCCTCCCTCAGCAAGTCTACTTTCAAGCTTGCTTCCACGCCGGCAGAAGATCAAATCCTTCAGAATTATGGTTTTTTTCCTATTGTTACAGAAAAACAATTCAAACTGGTCCGATGGATTCCACCTATTGTGGATTTCTGCTTAAACGTTGATGGGGCGTCCAAAGGTAATCCAGGGAGTTGTGGGGGCGGTGGGTGTATCCGTGACATTCATGGAAAAGTGTTGGTTGCTTTCGCTAACTTCTATGGAGAAGGTAACAGTTTCATTGCTAAAACTCGTGCGCTTTGTGATGGTCTGCGCCTGGCACACTTTCTGGGAGTCTGCCTTTCTGCTATCTGCTCAGATTCTCTATCACTTGTTCTTTCTCTTAGCCAAAAAAGATGCATTTATTGGCAAATATACAGATGGTGGGGCATGGTGAAGGATCTGCTGCATGAAGATTTCAGTTCCATTACTCATGTTTTCCAGGAAACTAATCATGTGGTGGACAAACTCGCCAACCATGCTATCACTCATAGGAGTAATCAGGTTTTTTGGGGTACACTCTGTCTCCCTCATTCCTGTAAGGGGCCTTTAGTCATTGACAGATCTGGTCTTATGAATGTTAGACTGGACTGATGGGGTATGCCACTGATTTGATTGTACCTTTTCTCTTATATATATAAATTTTTGGCCTAGGATAACTCGCTGGTGGAGTGGGTCCATTCTTCCCCTTTGGGGGAGGGTGCACTCTCCTGGCTGAGACCCTGAGGACCCTTTAAAAAAAAATTTTAATTAAATAAAAGCTTGTGCACGAATTATTTCTTCTCATGATTAATGATAAACTACAAATTTTTGTGTTAAATTTCATACATATAGTAATTTTAGACTCTTTTGTCCATAAATAATGCACAATTTGTTTAATTCTCATTTTCATCCATTAATAGGTTTTCGAGTATATTAGTTAAATAATTTTAGTAGAATACATAGTTAGATTTTCATTAAATAGTCAATAATTCTTTGTGAATAGTTTGACTAAGAAAAAATAATTTCATTCTACAAAATAAATTGTACATAAAATTCTCAAAACATCTTTCTAATATTTGTAAATATTAAATAGATTAGATAAACCTCATACCTCTCATCTAACCTAAATGGGCAACGCATACCATTAAATCCCTTACTTACCCTTTCGTTCTTCACTACAGGTGGACGAAGGCCAAAAGAAGCTACTGGAAGCAGCTGGAAGTGGGGTTGTTTGTGCTGACCAGGGCGAAGGAAGCAGGGCGACGCTGGGTTTTGGCTGAGGCAGCCGTGTGAAGCTGTGCATACAAGCAGCTGGAGGCCAGATGGAGGAGCTCCCAAGCGATGGGGGCGGCTGGGTGGTGTGCAGATGGCGTGGACTGGCGGAGTTGGGCGGCCAAATCTGCGAGGAGGTGGCTGGTGATGGTCTGCGGCTGGGCTTGTAGGCTGGATGTGGAGATGGCTCATGTGGAGGCGCGATGAGCTGGGGTTTGGGCTATGAGCGTGCGGAGCTCTGCTGGCTCGTGTGCTGCTGGCCATTGCAAGATGGTGGGTGCAGGCCGTTGTGGCGCTGGGACGTTTGGCGATTTATAGCAGCTCCGGTGCGATGCAGCGATGGCGTTGCAGTGCTGAGGTGGAAGGAATTTGTGCAAATGGGTGCTAGTTCGTGCGATGTTGATGGCAGGAGGAAACAGATTTGGGCGGCCAGAGCTGCTGCACGAGGTCCAGATCTGGCGAGCCGGAGTATGGCGATGGCGCAACTGGCGGATGAAGCTGGGCGCGATGGCGATTTGTGCGGATCTGGCAGGTGTGAAGCCAGGGAAGATGGAGGCGTGGGCCAACTGAGGTGGCGGCCAGGTCGTGCAGCTCAGCCGGAGGACCTGCTGAGGTGGCCAGCCCAGCTGTACAGGGCTGCGCAGAGGAGCTCGAGAGGAGGCGCCGGGCATCTATAAAAGGACCCCAAGGTCCTCATAGTTTGGGGGCGGGAAGGTGGAATTTTAGAATTTCTTGCTTTTCTCTGTAGTTTTCTTTCAAGCAGAGCAGTGAGGGAGTTCGGAATTTCTTAGGATTTTTTTAGTTTACTTTTACTGTATTTTCTTTCAAGCAGTCAGGGGAGGGAGACGAGTTCGTTTTTCTTTAGAATTTTTAGTGGTTCTTTTGTTCCTTTTAGTATTGTAGAACGGGTTGGCTAGTGTGATTTTAGAGCAATTTTCTTCTGTATTTCTTTTCAGCAGAGCAGAGTGAGGAGACGAGTGGAGATGTTTGGGGGTTTTAGGTTCAGATTTGATGTGTTTTGTTTTTCTTCGTTCTCTGTTGCTCAGATGTTGGCAAGTGGGAGTTTATTGAGGATTTTAGTGTTCTTTCTTGTTCTTCAAGAGTCAGATTTTATTTTTGAATTGCTTCTTGCTGTAAGTAGACGGGTTGTTTAGTTTGATTTCTTTAGGAAATTTTAGTTTCTTTACTGTTCTTCAGCACTGTTGGATGGCTATTCAGATGGGGGAGGGTTTCCTTCTGCTGTGTTGGAGAGGTTGAGTGTTCTTCCTTTTTTTTTCTGTTTTGTGTTCCAGAATTCAATCCAGTAGCATTAATTCAGATCATCTAACTTTTCTTCGTTCTGTGTGAATAGCAGACAGTTCTTCCTTCTAAGCAATTTTCTGAGATCAACAATTTCTTTAGCTTGTTCTGTGCAATTTCTTTTTGAATTGATAGTTCTTTACTTCCTTATGTGCAATGTGTTGAGAGATCGATCCTGGGCAATTTTCTATTTCATTTCTTCTATATTCAGAGAATCGAATTTTCTATTTCTTCTGCACTTTCTTCAGTTCTGTCTTACTGTGTGAAGGGTCAGGTGTTCCCCTCTTCCATGGAATTAGTCATTTGTTCAGCATTTTGAGATGATTCGGTATTCTTAGGGGGTTTGGAGAGTTCTGATTTCAGATGTTGGGCTAATGGGAGGTTGGTTGTGAGAAGTAGTGAGATCGATCCAGTGTGTTGCAGGGTACAGTGATCTAAGATCTTAGTTCGTTATTCTCTGTGCAATTCTTTAATTGAGTTCTGTAATTTCTTTCATGTCTCATTTGGATCCATGTTCCTCAGGAATAGCAATAGAAATCTGATTGACAATAAATTTCTGTTTTTATTTCTATCCAATCTGTGAGCTGTGAAGATATTGGTCTGGTGTTTGTGGAGAAATACAATTGTTGATGGTCATCCCCTGAGCTAGAGGGGTACATTACTTTGAAAGTTTTTCTTTAAAGATTTCTATCTACCATCTTCATCCCTCAATAGAGAGGGTACATTGATATCATTCTCTTTTCATTTCAACTCAGCTGGTTCTTCATTAATTTGATCTGTCAAGATTGTGCGGGATTTGATCGGTGTGTTTACACATTAACTTTTAATGCATTGTCATTAGAATGATTTCAAGTAAAGTAGTTTAATCAAGTTCTATTCAGCATCCATGTGGAAATGACATGTTCTCACCACCATGCTAGTTCATCTTTGTATTTTTAATTTTGCGAGACAATTTAGAAGAAGTGCGCATATTGACTTGTGCGAGGAACTCTGGACAACGAAATTGCACAGTCAACTATGCGCGCGTTTCTTGGCGCCGTTGCCGGGGAGGCATTAGAGTTGATTTAATCTGCTTTCATTTGATTCATTTGCTTTGGGCCTTCTATTGACTTGTTATGGGCTTTTTATTGCAGATTTGCACAAAGGAGTGGAGCTTGGAGATTGGGCTTGGCATTTGAAGCCCGTTGGAGAGAAGCTTGCTGATTATTTTTTTTTGCAATTTTCTTTTATTCAGTCTTTTAGATAGGGGAGTGTGAGAGAAATTTGTAGTGAGGTTTTGATGTACTCTCTATGCATGTACAGAGATTTCTTTTCAGTTGGCATGTAATAATTGGCTTTTGTGGTTTGTGTGGTTGAGAATTAGTTATAGTAGCACCTTATATTTCTTAGTTTCATTTCATTAATTCAAAAACCAAATAAAAATTAAAAAAAAATCTAAAATCTAAATTTTTTTCAAATCGCTTTCATGTTAGCCGTTTGATTTGCAAATAAAAATTTCATCTTCTTAAGATTAGAATCTCATGTTTTAGGACATTCAATCATCTTAATTGTAATTTGATTTTATTTCTTGCATTGAAGAGTGCGGGGGAAAGGTAAGACTTCCATCGCCCGTTTCATGCATTAGACTTAGCATTAGACAACCCATTGTTGAATCTGATATGTGCACTCATGTTTTTAATTGGGATTGTTAAGGGCTTCACCCATTAGAATAAAAAAGATAAGGTGAGGGATTTCATCACCCTTTCCTTTACCCAAAAATCACAAAAAATTCCGCATTCTTGCATTTGCCTAAACTTTTAATAAAATCAGTAGACTTGGCCCTGGGTTCATAATTAGATTTGTTTTCTTAATTCTAGACTTCTCTTTGAGTCTGGTGTCTAGGATTAGAGGTAAAAGCTTACGCTTAAGTGAGTTAGATGTTATTTAATTGGTGGGTCTGCGAAAGCAAGGGGGGCCCTCTACTCCACCTCTTACCTGGCCAGTACAAGAAGAGTTAGGATTGGACTTAAGCAAGCATAAATTTGATTTTGAGAAAAATACATAAGTCCAAGGAACACTTAGAGTTAGGATAATTTGTTTTGAAAGTGTTTGATGTTTGTGTTTGTCATAAAAATTCAAAAATCAATAAAAATCTAACAATTCAAAAATCATAAATAGAAGGCTTTTTCATCTGTGCATGCTTGGTAGACGATCCTTGAACATAGATTTGGACCAACCTATAGACGAGATTAAAAGATGTTCCATAGGATGGCCAACCGAAACCAGAACCAGTGCTAGAAAATTTAGAAGAGGCTGCACCCAGACAGATGAAGGAAACTTTATTCCTTCTAATTATCAACCTGCCACTTGCATTAGGCCAGAAATTCTGCAAATCACATTGAAATCAAGCCAGGAACCATTCAAATGTTACCATCTTCAATGGCAATCCCAATGAAGATCCTTATAGGCATATAGATGAGTTCCTAGAAATTTGTTCCACTGTTAGGATCCAAAATTTCACTGAAAATGCCTTAAGGTTGACCCTATTTCCATTCTCCTTAAAAGACAAGGCCAAACATTGGTTGGGAACCATAGGGAGAACCATCACAACTTGGCCAGAAATGCAGCATGAATTTTTGAGAAGTTTTACCCCATTGGCCGAACAAATACAATGAAGAGCAATCACTAGATTCTCCAACACTCGGGAGAATTAATGCACGAATCATGGGAGAGATTGAAGGAGTTGCTTAGAAAATGCCCCCATCATGGTCTGTCGAGGTGGCAAATTGTTCAAGCCTTTATGAAGGTGACTGAATCAATAGGCAAATAGTTGTGCTTCGTGTGGAGGAGCATTCATGACTAAGAGCGAGGATGAGGTATAATCTTTTTGAAATATGAGTGAAAATTCTATCAATCATGCCTCACTCTACTCTTATGAGAGAGCGTTAGGACTGTAAAGAAGGCAGGGATGTATGAAGTAAGAGGAAGAGGAGAACCAGACTCTAGGGTAGAAGATCTGATAGCTAGACTTGACCAGAGATTGGAGCAGAAGTTGGAACAAAAAATTTGATCAATTACTGTCTTTGACTGGGCAAACACACCTAAATTTTCTCAACAACCTGAAACTTGTGCTATGTGTGCTAGCCCAGCTCATCCCACCAGTGCTTGTCCCACTACTGCCCAATTACCCCTTTCATTCAGGAACAAGTCCAAGTTGCTCAAGGCTTCTACAAACCTCCTATGATCCATACTCTAACACATACAACCCTGGTTGGAGAAATCATCCAAACTTTTCATGGAAAAATCAATCTGAACAAGTTTCCCAACCTACCTTCAAGCAATCCATGTACGGTCAATCCTATCCCAA
The DNA here is from genome assembly GCA_014218235.1 of Colocasia esculenta. Taxonomy (NCBI): domain Eukaryota; kingdom Viridiplantae; phylum Streptophyta; class Magnoliopsida; order Alismatales; family Araceae; genus Colocasia; species Colocasia esculenta. The sequence continues at coordinate 56,228,249 of CM024763.1, read as the reverse complement.
TCAGAATTCGAGATTTGTCCAATCTTCTAACTCAAAAACTCCACAATTCCAAGGAAGTCAAAATTCCAATCAATTTGCTCATACAAATTTCCAACAACCTTCATATCAAACCACCCTCCTCAACCTAATTGGGATGATAAAATGAACCAACTCCAAAACATGATGGCGACTCTATGCCAAACTGTACAAGAACAACAAAATCAATATCAAACTCAAAACCAAAATTTTCAACAAATTTGTCAAGGATAGAGTCTCAAATTACTGATGTATGTCAAAGGAGGGAAGCAGGGCAATTGCCAAGTCAAGCTGTAGCGAACCCAAGAAACAACCCTCCCGGATTCTATCAGAACCAGCAATACCATCAAGCTCAGGGGTATAGACCACCTGCAAGACCAAATGCCCTCCACCACAAAACCAACAAGCTTTTGTCCAGAACATTCCAGCACCACAAATTCAGAATCAACATTTACAACAGGATCATCCTCCTGCCCAAGCTAGGGCCCCAAGTAGAAGATGTCAAAACTGTGTCAACTTTAAGAAGTGGACAAATCTTGATAAATCCTCACCCACACATGTCAACATCGAATGAGGATAAAGAAAATGAATTGAAGAGAATGTTGAAAAGAAAAATCCAAGGGAAAAGAGAAAATAATTGAAGAACCCCTAGACAAAACTAAGATGAGTGAAGACCCAAGCTGTTACATTCCAAGAGTCCCTTTTCCTGAAGTTTTAAAGCCAAAATTCAAAAACAAACCAACTGGCAATGAAGAACTCTTGGAGCTTTTTAAGCAAGTTCACATCAGCATTCGTTCTTGATGCTATCAAGCATGTGCCTGCTTATGCCAAATTCCTAAAAGAAATGTGCACTCCAAAACGTGAAATGAGAAATAAAACTGAAACAATCATTCTTCCCGAAACTGTGAGTGCCATTATCTTAAATCAACTGCCTAAAAAGCTCAAAGATCCAGGCACTCCACTAATTCCTTGCACCATCGGTGGGGAGTCACTTTTGAAAGCAGTCTTTGGATTTGGGAGCCAGTGTCAATATCCTACCTTATGCTATTTTGAGAAATTCAAGTTAGGAGAATTGAAACCACTTCTGTCGTCCTTCAACTAGCTGATCGTTCTGTTACCACTCCTAAAGGTTTAGTTGAGGACGTTATTATAAAAATCAATGATTGTTACTTTCCTGCCGATTTCATCATTTTGGACATGAACACTCCTCAGGATTTAACTCAGTTCACCATCATCCTTGGTAGACCTTTTTTGCTACAGCTAGAGCCAATATTAATTGTGCTACCGGGATGATGGATATATCATTTGGGATGAGCGGGTTAGTATCAATATTTTTAAGGCATCTGGGCACCATGATCAAGGAGAGAGTTGTCTAGTGGTAGACTCCTTGGAAAAATCTTATGTGAAAAAAGCAATAGACCAACCCTGTGCTCTAGGGTTTAAGGGAGAGAATAATCCAAAGCCAAAGCCAAAAATCTATAAAGCCAAAGACAAAGCATTCCATGACAAACACATTCATAGAAAATTTTTCAAGTACATGATCAAGTCTTGCTATTTAATTCTAGGCTTCGTGGAAATTTGAAGTCCCGATGGGATGGTCCTTACACTGTTGTCAAAGCTTGTGATAATGGTGCTGTCATTATTCTTGACCCAAAAATTGGACATTCATTCACTGTCAATGGGCAAAGGTTAAAGCATTTCTTTGAAAGCCCATCTTCTGTAAAAATTGATTCTACCAAGCTAGCTGATCCAAATGAAGCCTAATTGCGTCTGGCTGAAGACGATAAACTTAGCGCTTTTTGGGAGGCAAACCAAGTGTACAGATTCCTTCATCAGGTAATTCTCTGTCTTACTTTCTTTTCTTGCAAATAAGTAGGGGGGACAGGTAGAATAGGCATGCATTCATAGTCCCCACCCTAACCATTGCTTCATTTTCTTCTTTTAGCTTGTACATATGCAAATAAAAACAAAATTCACAATGTTTCATCTTTGAAAAAAATGTCTGGCATTGCGAGACTCAGACTATGTGTCTGATCTTTAACCATTAAAATTTTATGGTTGTCACATTCCCTTGCAAGTATCCATGTTAGGTAGCCTCTAGTAAAGGGTTACATGTACTTCTTATCTACTTATGTAAGGATTTATGGCAAGAAATTTCATACACACACTACACAGCCACTTAGACTAGCTGAACCCGAATGTAGCAAATTTGTCAAGGCTAGTAGGAGAGAGGTGATTGGTTTCTCCCTTCCCCTAAGTGAATTGCAAAGGAAGTGAAGGCATGTGATCAAGGAACCTGACTGTTCATCCTTCCGTAAAGAGGAAAAGAAAAGAAAAGGCAAAAAAAGCAAAAGCAAAAGCAAAAGAAAAAATTTATCCATGAAAAATGCCCGGATCTGAGTAAAGTTGGACTCGCTACTCTTGAAAAGTGATGGGTTGTGCAGCATTGTGGATGAAAAAGAAAAAAATTCTGAGTGCACAAAGTGCAAATAAAGGGGCAAAGTCCTCAGCTCAGAACAAAACAATCCTCAAGGAAGATGGGCAGGATGGAACTGAGAGAAAAACCCAATCTGACTGAGCAAGGATCTTACTCCACAATTCTTTTCTTCTCTATCGAATCAATCTAATCTCAATACTAGCTGAACAAAGGAGCTTCAGAAGGGCTGATGTGAACTCTTAAGTGAGCTACCACTCGTGCACTAATTTCTTGCCATAAGTCCTTACAATTAGGAAAGACATGTCTTTACATTAATCTTTTACATGATGGTTGTTTAGCATGAGACATTGTATCTGTTGGGCGGCATGCTGCGAGGCAGGTGCGCGTGCCAGCGTCTCACCCTGGGGCGACCTGAGAATGAGGGTGTGGCGGAGGCCGGGTTGGCCAAGTCATGCCTAGGTCCGGGTGTGGACCTGCCTGCGGGTGTTGCTGAGTTGTCCAGCAGGGGGACTATACCCTGTGGTGGGTTATAAGGAAGGATGGTATCCTTACACAACAACTCGAGTTTTGGCGTAACGGCAATGCCTGAGATCCTATATACCTGGTATCAGAGCAGGTCGCGGGTTCGATTCCCAGGGGTGCCGCTGGGGGGGAGATTGTTGGGCGGCATGCTGCGAGGCAGGTGCGCGTGCCAGCGTCTCACCCTGGGGCGACCTGAGAATGAGGGTGTGGCGGAGGCCGGTTGGCCAAGTCATGCCTAGGTCGGGTGTGGACCTGCCTGCGGGTGTTGCTGAGTTGTCCAGCAGGGGGACTATACCCTGTGGTGGGTTATAAGGAAGGATGGTATCCTTACACAACAACTCGAGTTTTGGCGTAACGGCAATGCCTGAGATCCTATATACCAATTGTTGAACCACTCCTATATTTTACCCTTTTATTTTGGTGATAATAAAATTTATGTTTAATTAATTATTATTAAAAATATTTAATATTATGTTTTTCTTAATAAATATAAATTTACATGATTAATTGAATATTAAATGTATTTATTAGCATGATTTTCTAATAATAAATTAAATATCATGATTTTCTAATAAATATAATTTTATGACATTATTCTATAATGATTTGCACTAATCAGATAAATGGATTCCATTCAATATATATATGGATTTCAGTTCAAAGTGCCACATCGATTTGGTCCCATAACGATTTGATAAGTGACACTCATAAGGATTCCTTTGTAACTCACACAGACTTCTCATAACGATTCCTTTATAACCCACACAGACTTCTCATAACGATTCCTTTGTAACCCACACAGACTTCTCATAACGATTCCTTTGTAACCACACAGACTTTTCATAACGATTCCTTGTAACCCACACAGACTTTTCATAACGATTCCTTTGTAACTCACACAGACTTCTCATAACGATTCCTTTGTAACTCACACAGACTTCTCATAACGATTCCTTTGTAACTCACACAGACTTCTCATAACGATTCCTTTGTAACCCACACAGACTTCTCATAACGATTCCTTTGTAACTCACACAGACTTCTCATAACGATTCCTTTGTAACCCACACAGACTTCTCATAAGGATTCCTTTGTAACTCTCACATGGATTCCTTTGTAACTCTCACATGGATTCCTTTGTAACTCTCATAAGGATTCCTTTGTAACTCTCACATGGATTCCTTTGTAACTCTCATAAGGATTCCTTTGTAACTCTCACATGGATTCCTTTGTAACTCTCACATGGATTCCTTTGTATCTCTCATAAGGATTTGCTCTCACATCGATTCCTTTGTAAAATATGGATTTCACTTAAACATAGATTTATTTTATATTTCAAAATATTTTTTTTGGCATCTAGTGAAAAAGTCAAATATTCTTGATTTGCGTAATCTTCTATCTTTCTGACAGGAGATCTTTTTGCTTATCTCTCTAAATCTTTTCTTTCCTGCCAACAAAAGAGAGATTACTTACCACTTCTGGGTGGCATCAGGAAACATAAAGGTATGAGCCTTTTTGACAGAAACACTCTTTTATCTAAACACTTTTTTCTATGCTTGCAGACCTCGTAGACCACAAAATTATCAGAAGAAAGAGAAGATGAGCAACGGCTAGAACTCCAACGGATTTATTCAAATTGCTCATATAAAAGATGAAGCAAGGCTGAAGAAGAAAAAAGAGCTTTTCCTGAAGATCTTTTGAATGAGTGTACAACCAGTGAGGAACCTGAACTCCAAATACACTCAAAGAAAAAGAGAGAAAGAGCCTGAGCCCAAGAAGAAGTGTTCAAGCATCTGAAGCACTGAAGCATTCAAGCTCCTTCTCCTCTCTTCTCTCTCTCTGTGTGCATCTTGTAATCTGGGGGAGAGAGTCTTTTGCTGAGAGTTCTTTTAGTTGGTTTTTATTTGTTCCAACTCTCAGCTTTGTTCTTTCTTTTCTAAGAAAGATCCTTGTCCGGCTGTAGGACTGTATACAGTTGTTAACCTAGCTAGGGGTTAGTGTCTAGCAGAACCGCACTGGGGTTTGTACCAGGAGGTTGGCTTCTTTACCTGTAAGAGAAGTGGGTTGCCTTCTTGCCCGGGAAAGAGAAGAAGACCAGCTGGGGTGCTGGGTGTTGTAGTGTCCTTAAGGGGGACTGTACCCTTGGTTAGTGAAATCCCAAGAGGTTACTTGGGGACTGGACGTAGGACTTCCATGTGGGAAGGGCCGAACCAGGATAAATCTCTTGTGTTATTTGTGTGATTGTTTATTTGCTTCCGCACTGCTACTCTTTATCACACTAAACTAACCAAACCTTCAAGTGTTAATTTCTGTGTTTAAGTTTCTATTTCAGATTTTAGAAAAACCTATTCACCCCCCCCCCCCTCTAGGTTAGCTTGCTGCCATATCGAAAGGGCCAACAAGTGGTATCAGAGAGGGTCTCTGAACTTTCAAGAAGATCTAACGATCTTAGAGTAAAGATCCATGGCAGCTCAAGGATATGCTGAAGGCCAATCAGTCACCAGACCTCCATTCTTTGATGGAGAGGACTACCAATATTGGAAGATGCGAATGGAATGCTTCATTCGGGGTACAGACTTCGATCTGTGGCAGGTAATAGAGGTAGGTGATTTTGTTGTTGTTCCTGTTCCAGGCACTACTGCTATTACAATAGCTGATAAGAATAAATTATCTCTAAACTTTAAAGCCAAGAACTATTTATGTTGTGCTTTATCCAAAAAAGAATTTAGTAGAGTTTCTGCATGCAGATCTGCAAAAGAAATGTGGGATAAATTGCAGATAACTTATGAAGGAACAGATAAAGTAAAACAAACTAGAATAGACATTCTTGTCTCTCAATATGAGCAATTTAAAATGCTTCCACATGAAAATATCACTCAGATGTATAATAGATTTTCAAGCATAGTAGTTGGTTTAAGCTCTCTTGGTAAAAACCTATCTGATGAAGAAAATGTTAGAAAGATACTTAGGTCTTTAACTATCTCATGGACACCTAAAGTAACTGCTATTGAAGAGGCCATAACTTAACCAAATTATCTATTGATAACTTAATAGGTCCCTCATGGCACATGAAATTAATATGGAGCGTCTATCTGAATGCTCATCAAAGAAAAAATGTACTAATGCTCTTAAAGTTGCAGCTACTCCTTCTACTTCTTCAAGTTCCAAAAATGCAGATTCTGAAGACAGTGACGTAGATGAAGTTCTATCCAAGCTTCAGAAAATTTTTAAGAAGAAGAAAAATGGATCAAGAAGGATTCACAACAAAGAAAGAAAAGAAAAGGAACCAGTCTGCTATGAATGCAGAAAACCTGGACATCTGAGACCAGATTGTCCAAGGTTAAAGAAGAATGGCCAAACCGAAAAGCTCAAGAAGCAGCACAAGAAATTTAAAAGAAAAGCCATGGCAGCTGCTTGGGAAAATGATGAGGCCACAAGCTCCGAAACATCAAGCTCAGAATCGAGAGAAAGAGCAGGTAAATCTAGCCCTCATGGCAGGACTAGATGAGGTACACTCTGAACCTTCTTTCAATTCTTGCACAGATTCAGGATCAGAGTCTGAAGACTTAGAAGAAGTATTTAATGAACTGTATGAAAAACATAAAAATGTTATAAAAGAATTAAAGAATTTGAAAAACAACACTACTTGTTTGGAAAACACTAATTCTGATCTTAAATCAGAAATGGAACAACTAGAAGAACAATTAAAAGAATATAAAGATAAAAATTATCTTTTAAATGAAGATTTGAAAATCAAGAACACAGAGAAGTTAGAGTTAGAAGAAAAATTAAAAACTCTAACTGAAGAAAATCTCTATTTAAAAGAATCAGTTAGTAAATTAACTAGAGGAAAAACATCTTTAGCCCTATGCTTAAAAGGGTCAAAATCTGGAAATAATAAACAAGGGCTTGGATACATACCTCTGGAAAAGAAAAAAAAAGTCATGATTCCAGAAAAATATCCACTACCAAAATTTGTAAAAGAACCAAGATGCCCCTAAAAAGGCCATGTAAAAGAAAAAGTTTCCAAAAATTGTGTTCTAAACAAACATCATAAAAACAATAAGAACTGCAAAATAGATATATTCATTGTTGTTCTCATTGTAATAAATTAGGACACACAGTAAACACCTGCACAACAAGGCATCTAGTATGGATACCGAAGGATATTTTCATGCATCTAACCATCAAGGACCCAAAAAGATTTGGGTACCTACTTCTGAGTAGTTTATTTGCAGGATGGCTTGGAGCATCAGGAACAAAGGATGCTCAAGGCACTAGTGACTGCCAGCTCTTCATCCATCTCATATCTGAAGAGGGAGTAGTCATTAATTATTTTTAAAATTTAATATTACTAACAATTATTTACAAGTTTCATTCAGGTGGAGTCTCTCATTCAGGGGGAGCACAGATTAAGGGGGAGTTATTCATTTATGTCAATCATTGTTGAACCCCTCAATGGTAAGAATTTCTTTCACAAAGGGGAGAGAATGCAATGGTAAGAACCTTTCTTTTTGGTTTGTGACAAAAAGGGGGAGAGTATGCATGGTATGCATTATCTGTGAATTTTCTGTATTTTCTATGCTTTACGTATTTTTGTCAGAAAATTCTCATAAATTTTGTCATCACCAAAAAGGGGGAGATTGTTGAACCACTCCTATATTTTACCCTTTATTTTGGTGATAATAAAATTATGTTTAATAATTATTATTAAAAATATTTAATATTATGTTTTTCTTAATAAATATAAATTTACATGATTAATTGAATATTAAATGTATTATTAGCATGATTTTTCTAATATAAATTAAATATCATGATTTTCTAATAAATATAATTTTATGACATTATTCTATAATGATTTGCACTAATCAGATAAATGGATTCCATTCAATATATATATGGATTTCAGTTCAAAGTGCCACATCGATTTGGTCCCATAACGATTTGATAAGTGACACTCATAAGGATTCCTTTGTAACTCACACAGACTCTCATAACGATTCCTTTATAACCCACACAGACTTCTCATAACGATTCCTTTGTAACACACAGGACTTCTCATAACGATTCCTTTGTAACCCACACAGACTTCTCATAACGATTCCTTTGTACCCCACAGACTTCTCATAACGATTCCTTTGTAACTCACACAGACTTCTCATAACGATTCCTTTGTAACTCACACAGACTTCTCATAACGATTCCTTTGTAACTCACACAGACTTCTCATAACGATTCCTTGTAACCCACACAGACTTCTCATAACGATTCCTTTGTAACTCACACAGACTTCTCATAACGATTCCTTTGTAACCCACACAGACTTCTCATAAGGATTCCTTGTAACTCTCACATGGATTCCTTTGTATCTCTCATAAGGATTTGCTCTCACATCGATTCCTTTGTAAAATATGGATTTCACTTAAACATAGATTTATTTTATATTTCAAAATATTTTTTTTGGCATCTAGTGAAAAAGTCAAATATTCTTGATTTGCGTAATCTTCTATCTTTCTGACAGGAGATCTTTTTGCTTATCTCTCTAAATCTTTTCTTTCCTGCCAACAAAAGAGAGATTACTACCACTTCTGGGGGCATCAGGAAACATAAAGGTATGAGCCTTTTTGACAGAAACACTCTTTTATCTAAACACTTTTTTCTATGCTTGCAGACCTCGTAGACCACAAAATTATCAGAAGAAAGAGAAGATGAGCAACGGCTAGAACTCCAACGGATTTATTCAAATTGCTCATATAAAAGATGAAGCAAGGCTGAAGAAGAAAAAAGAGCTTTTCCTGAAGATCTTTTGAATGAGTGTACAACCAGTGAGGAACCTGAACTCCAAATACACTCAAAGAAAAAGAGAAAGAGCCTGAGCCCAAGAAGAAGTGTTCAAGCATCTGAAGCACTGAAGCATTCAAGCTCCTTCTCCTCTCTTCCTCTCTCTGTGTGCATCTTGTAATCTGGGGGAGAGAGTCTTTTGCTGAGAGTTCTTTTAGTTGGTTTTATTTTTATTTGTTCCAACTCAGCTTTGTTCTTTTTTTAAGAAAGATCCTTGTCGCGCTGTAGGACTGTATACAGTTGTTAACCTAGCTAGGGGTTAGTGTCTAGCAGAACCGCATGGGGTTTGTACCAGGAGGTTGGCTTCTTTACCTGTAAGAGAAGTGGGTTGCCTTCTTGCCCGGGAAAGAGAAGAAGACCAGCTGGGGTGCTGGGTGTTGTAGTGTCCTTAAGGGGAACTGTACCCTTGGTTAGTGAAATCCCAAGAGGTTACTTGGGGACTGGACGTAGGACTTCCATGTGGGAAGGGCCGAACCAGGATAAATCTCTTGTGTTATTGTGTGATTGTTTATTTGCTTCCGCACTGCTACTCTTTATCACACTAAACTAACCAAACCTTCAAGTGTTAATTTCTGTGTTTAAGTTTCTATTTCAGATTTTAGAAAAACCTATTCCCCCCCCCTCTAGGTTAGCTTGCTGCCATATCGAAAGGGCCAACAGTATCTTCTAGTCCTACATTTGGAGTAGGTTTTATTGCTAAGGGACTAGCAATGTTCAAGTAGGGGGGAGTGATAACTACTAAATTTTTTGTGTTAAATTTCATACATATAGTAATTTTAGACATCTTTTGTCCATAAATAATGCACAATTTGATTTTAATTCTCATTTCATCCATTAATAGGTTTTCGAGTATATTAGTTAAATAATTTTAGTAGAATACACTAGTTAGATTTTCATTAAATAAAGTCAATAATTCTTTGAAATAGTTTGACTAAGAAAAATAATTCTCATTCTACAAAATAAATTGTACATAAATAATTCTCATAAACATCTTTCTAATATTTGTAAATATTAAATAGATTAGATAAACCTCATACCTCTCATCTAACCTAAATGGGCAACGCATACCATTAAATCCCTTATTTACCCCTTCGTTTTTCCCTACCAGGTGGACGAAGGCCAAAAGAAGCTGCTGGAAGCAGCTGGAAGTGGGGTTGGTTTGTGCTGACCAGGCCGATGGAAGCAGGGCGGCGCTGGGGTTTTGGCTGAGGCAGCCGTGTGAAGCTGTTGCATACAAAGCAGCAGGAGGCCAGATGGAGGAGCTCCCAAGCGATGGCGGCTGGGTGGTGTGCAGATGGCGTGGACCTGGTGGAGTTGGGCGGCCAAATCTGCGCAGGAGGTGTGGCTGGCGATGGTCTGCGGCTGGGCCTTGTGGGCTGGGCTGGGCTGTGGAGATGGCTCATGTGGAGGCGCGATGAGCTGGAGTTTGAGCTGAGCGTGCGGAGCTCTGCTGGCTCGTGTGCTGCTGGCCATTGCAAGATGGTGTGGTGCAGGCCGTTGCTGGCGCTGGGACGTTTGGCGATTTATAGCAGCTCCGGTGCGATGCAGCGATGGCGTTGCAGTGCTGAGGTGGAAGGAATTTGTGCAAATGGGTGCTGGTTCGTGTGATGTTGATGGCGGGAAACAGATTTGGGCGGCCAGAGCTGCTGCACGATGGTCCAGATCTGGCGAGCAGGAGTATGGCAATGGCGCAGCTGGCGGATGAAGCTGGGCGCGATGGCGATTTGTGCGGATCTGGCAGTGTGTGAAGCCAGGGCAGATGGAGGCGTGGGCCAGCTGAGGTGGTGGCCAGGTCGTGCAGCTCTGGCGGAGGACCTGCTGAGGTGGCCAGCCCAGCTGTGCAGGGTTTGCGCAGAGGAGCTCGAGAGGAGGCGCCTGGGCATCTATAAAAGGACCCCAAGGTCCTCACAGTTTGGGGGCGAGACGGGTGGAATTTTTAGAATTTCTTGCTATTTTCTCTGTAGTTTTTCTTTCAAGCAGAGCAGTGAGGGAGTTCGGAATTTCTTAGGATTTTTTTTTAGTTTACTTTTTGCTGTATTTTTCTTTCAAGCAGTCAGGGGAGGGAGACGAGTTCGTTTTTCTTTAGAATTTTTTAGTTTGTTCTTTCTATTCCTTCTAGTATTGTAGACGGGTTGGCTAGTGTGATTTTAGAGCAATTTTCTTCTGTATTTTCTTTTCAGCAGAGCAGTGAGGGAGACGAGTGGAGATGTTTGGGGGTTTTAGGTTCAGATTTTGATGTTTTTGTTTTCCTTCGTTCTCTGTTGCTCAGATGTTGGCAAGTGGGAGTTTATTTGAGGATTTTAGTGTTCTTTCTTGTTCTTCAAGAGTTCAGATTTTATTTTTGAATTGCTTCTTTGCTGTAAGGAGACGGGTTGTTTAGTTTGATTTCTTTAGAAATTTTTAGTTTCTTTACTGTTCTTCCAGCACTGTTGGATGGCTAGTTCAGATTGGGGAGGGTTTTCCTTCTGCTGTGTTGGAGAGGTCGAGTGTTCTTCCTTTTTTTTTTCTGTTTTGTGTTCCAAAATTCAATCCAGTAGCATTTAATTCAGATCATCTAAATTTTCTTCGTTCTGTGTGAATAGCAGACAGTTCTTCCTTCTAAGCAATTTTCTGAGATCAACAATTTTATTTAGTTTGTTCTGTGCAATTTCTTTTTGAATTTGATAGTTCTTTACTTCCTTATGTGTAATGTGTTGAGAGATCGATCCTGGGCAATTTGCTATTTCATTTCTTCTATATTCAAAGAATCGAATTTTCCATTTCTTCTGCACTTTCTTCAGTTCTGTCTACTGTGTGAAAGGTCAGGTGTTCCCCTCTTCCGTGGGAATTAGTTCATTTGTTCAGCATTTTGAGATGATTTCGGTATTCTTAGGGGGTTTGGAGAGTTCTGATTGCAGATTGTTGGGCTACTGGGAGGTTGGTTGTGAGAAGTAGTGAGATCGATCCAGTGTGTTAGGGTACAGTGATCTAAGATCTTAGTTCGTTATTCTCTGTGCAATTCTTTAATTGAGTTCTGTAATTTCTTTCCTGTCTCATTTGGATCCATGTTCCTCAGGAATAGCAATAGAAATCTGATTTGACAATAAATTTCTGTTTTTATTTTCTATCCAATCTATGAGCTGTGAAGATATTGGTCTGGTGTTTGTGGGGAAATACAATTGTTGATTGTTCATCCTCTGAGCTAGAGGGGTACATTAATTTGAAAGTTTTCTTTTAAAGATTTCTATCTACCATCTTCATCCCTCAATGGAGAGGGTACATTGATATCATTTCTCTTTTCATTTCAACTCAGCTGGTTCTGTCATTAAATTTGATCTGTCAAGATTGTGCGGGATTTGATCGGTGTTGTTTACACATTCACTTTTAATGCATTGTCGTTAGAATGATTTCAAGTTAAAGTAGTTTAAATCAAGTTTTATTCAGCCTCCCTGTGGAAATGACATGTTCTCACCACCATGCTAGTTCATCTTTGTTATTTTAATTTTGCGAGACAATTTAGAAGAAGTGCGCATATTGACTTGTGCGAGGAACTCTGGACAACGAAAATGCACAGTCAACTATGCCACGCGTTCAATTACCTTACACATGCACACACTAAACATTAATGTTGCCATGAAAGCTTATCAAATTTCTCAATAATATATCTGGTAATTAAGTGTAATTATTCACTTAATCTCCATATTATTTTAATGGACTTGTCTTCGTTTTATTCGCGTGTTTTGTATACCGTTATCGCGTCCCTCTGCCTTCGAGCACTCGAGGCATGACGGACAATTGTTTTATACACACTTTTATCTTGACTTGGACCACCTCTCTGTTGGGAATACTCCTGACAGGACCAGGGACTCCTTGTCAAGGCCTCCGTAAGTCTCCTTGACTTTGGCAGACGTCCATTGCCGACGAGCGGGCCTTTACACCTTAGGGATCAACATGATCCAACGACCTTAGTTTATCCTTCTTACCTTGTGATCACGCCGGATCTCTAGCCTGTGTTATGGCACGGCTAGTGGGCAGTTGTGACTTCTACTAGACTGTCGGCACACGACCATGTGTGTTGTGCAATTGTTATTATCGCCTACTTATTGTTGTTTTACGAATATGTCCCTATCTCATCTACTATCACTATACTTTCATCTGTTCACATTTTCTCTACACTCTCGTCTATTCGTCAATTACTCTCATCTATTCTTGGTACTCTATTTGGTCATCCAATTGATTGTCTAAGATAAGAAACATAACTAATGCCAGGCAATAGGGCCTGATCTGGTCCTGGGAGGTGCGTCCAAAAAGTGCCATTTGCCCGCGGGAGTTCAATGATCAGGATTTCGGCATACATCCAGTGCCATTTATACTATCAAGATTTAATCTATGGCAATCAATCAATATACTATGTTCTCTGGGTTGACATGAAGCTCAACCAAAAGTGCTATCTTTACTAGTGCACATTTGTGCAATCGTTACATGCTATTTCGTCATATGGCCAATCCGTTATCATGTTAGTTGTGCTATTTCCATGTAAAAGTACTATCGTTATCTTGCCATCGATACTTTGTTCTCTTGACTATACAAGATCATTCTCTCTAGTTATCCTGCCTTATAAGACATTAATCACTTAAAGTATGCCTGTTTATAAGAGATATTAAGTCTTATTCGACGTTTATCGCTCATCCTGCGCTATTTATTTCATGTGTTTCAGGTGAGTCTGATGGAGACTACCACACTCACGAGGAAGGGAATGAGGAGGAGCAAGAGTGTCCAGCATTTCGACAACCCGTGCTTTTTAGTTAGTTAGTTAGTTAGTTATGAGTCAGTCAATTGTAATAGCTAGATTTGAATAAAGTACTCTGAGCCTTAGTTTTGGCTCTGATTAGCGACTGTAATTGTTGGTTGATGAATTATTAATGAAGTTAGATTTCATTTGGCTTTATTTCCAATTGTGTAATGGTAGATGTTTATTTTCTCGCTCGATACTATTTAAATAAATGTATTACTGCTCCTATAGCAACTCTGATTTTTAAATCATAAATAAAATAAAATTTTAATTAATAAAATGTGATCAATAGATTTAATTAGAATAAAGAGGGAATAAATTTAAATAAAGGGAATTAAATCAAAGCCCATTAAATTAAATTAGGAAATTGGTTGTACAAGTGGTCCAAGCATGGATGGGTGGACCCAAATGAGAAAAGCCCAATTTGGATGGAAGATCTTTTAGCCTAAATTCAGAGTTAATTAATAAATAAATAAAATAAGAGCAAGATAAATACTAAAATAGGTTGTAAATATCTCAAAAAGAGTCTTAAGCCTATCCTAACTCATTGCCCACGGATTTAGACTTCTCCCTACCCTGTTAAGTAGATAATGGTAGGAAAATAGGGAGATAATAGTGAAAAATTGGAGTTGGGAAGAGGAGGAAGAGTTTTACACTAATAGGACCCTTACACTAGCTAAAACACCTCTAATTTGTCCCTCCCAAGCCATAACACGTTGTTGGAGCTCTAGAGAACGAGAAGAGAAGGCTAAGAACGAGGAGCAAGGAGGGGAAAGGCTTGGAGCAAGAGGATTTCTCCTTCATCTTCGTCATCAACCCTAGGTTATTCTTACAACACAAAAAGATAGGCAATCTCTCAAGCACAAATCACATAATTTCATCCATAGGTAGCCCACACATCCCTCTTTGAAAGCCCTATGACTTCCCAAATTTTCGTGGCTCTATGGAGGAGTATTAAATGTTCTAAGCTCTATCCTTACCATGCACCCGAACCTTCATGATTGCTTTCAATCCATGCATGTACTTGATCCCATGCCATCAAAATATTCTCATAAATACTACATGCTATTAGCTTTCTAACGCCCTTATTTTCTCTAATTTCCATCGTGTATCCTTTTCTAATTAAATCATTTTCCATGACTGTGCATGTTTTAGGTCACCAAAATGTAACCTAGTTAAAGCATGCACAAACCTTGTCTATTTTCTAATTGCTCATGACTGTTGATAGATCTATGAGTCTACTTTCATTTAAAATTAGTTTCATAATTTTTGAATCATCGTGCGATTTTATATCAATTTTAGAAGTGTACTATATCATGCAAGGGAGGGAAGGACCAAACCCAAAAAGGGCAGATCCCCTTTTCTGGGTCGGGCCGCCTCTCTGAAATCGCGACGGCCCGACCCATCGCGATATCAGAGAGGTCGCGACCGGCCGGTCTGTCGTGTTATAAACGCGATGACCCACGCCGTCGTGGTTTCCTCCCAGACCGCGCCAGGCCGGCCGGTTCATCTGTCGCGCCCGAACCGCCCGTCGCAACATGAATCGCGACAGGTAACCCCGTCGGATTTCAAGATTTCGGCCAGAACTATAAATTACTCTTATGCCCCTACTGATTATGCTATTTAGCCATTATTTAGCCTTAATTGAACACTGTTATTAACATTTCGACCTGATTAACTAATAACAGGTAATAATTATATAAATCTCATTAAATAAAAGCCATGTGCACAATCTCTCACGCTCTCATGATTTATTTACACGTGCACACACTTAACACAAATGTTTGCCATTAAACCTTAGTAAATTACTCAATAATGTATCTGGTAATTAAGTATAATTATTTCACTTAAATTTCTCAATTATTTAAATGACACTTGTCTTTGTTTTATTCACGTGCCTTGTACACCGACATCGCGTCCCTCTGCCTTCGAGCACTCGAGGCAAGACGGACAATATTTCATTACACACTTTCTCTTGGCATAGACCACCTTTCCGTTGGGAATACTCCTGACAAGATCAGGGACTCCTTGTCAAGGCCTCCGTAAGTCTCCTTGGCTTTGGCGCACGTCCATTGCTGATGAGCTGGTTGTACCTTTAAAACCCGTTACACCCTTAACGATCAGTACGATCCAACGGCCTTAGTGTATTTCCTTCTTACCTTGGAATAACGCCGGACCATCGAGCCTGTGTACCTAGCGCGGCTAATGGACGGTTGTGACTTATACCGGACTGCCGGCATACGACCGTGTACTGTGCAACCGTTACTATCATGTGTTTAACGTTGTTTTACGATTATACCCCTATCTTATCTATCATCTTTATACTCTCATATGTTCATGTTCTTTCCACACTCTCATCTAATCGCCTACTATTATCATCCATTCTTGATATTCTATTTGGCCATCTATATGATTGTCTAAGATAAGAAACATAACTTATGCCAGTGCAATGGGGCCCGATCTGGTCCTGGGAGGAGCGCCCGAAAAGTGTCATTTGCCCATGGGAGTTAAAATGATCAGGATGTTGGCATACATCCAGTGCCATTATACTATCAAGATTTAATCTATGACAATCAATCAGTGTGATTATTCAGTGCTATCTATACAAGTGCTATCGTTACTAGTGCACCGTTGCAACTTTACGTGCTATATCGTTATATGGCCAATCCATTATCGTATTTGATGTGCTATTTTCCTTGTACAAGTGCTATTGGTCTCTTGCTATCGTTACTTTACTCTACATGACTATGCTCTCTAATTTTCCTGCCTATAAGACATTAATCATTTAAAGCATGCTTGTTCTTACGAGATATTAAGTCCTACTGGGCGTTATTATTTTGCTCATCCTACGTTATTATTCATGTGTTTAAGGTGAGTCTGATGGGGATTACCACACTCACGAGGAAGGAATGAGGATGATGCTCAGGAGTGACCAGTTCGACAACCACTACTAGTATTAGTTAGTTAGTTGTCAGTTAGTCAATATGTAATAGTTTAGATTTGAATAAAGTACTCTGGGCCTAGTTGTGGCTCTGATTAGTGGATGTGTAATAGTTAGTTGATGATTAATAATGAAGTTGGATTACATTTGGTTTATTCCAATTGTGCAATGGTTGATGTTTATTTATCGCTCGATACTATTTAATTAATGTAATTCCACTCCAATATCCGTGTCGGGGTGTTACAATTTTGTGGTATCATAGCCTAGGTTATTCTTAAGTATAGGATAATCTAGGTTTGACCTGCCTTGACTTAGAGTCTAAATCCATACCTATGTGAGAAATGGGTAGAACCAAGGGTAATAAGTTAAAAATAAATTCACACACGCACAAACTTAGTGCAACCTCATTATCTTACATTAAGAATTTTCTTTTGAAGGAACTTAAGACACTAGCAATGGCAGCGGAGCGTGCACAACTCCGTGATATGCAACAAACTATTCAGAAGCTCACTCAAGCACTACTTCAGGCTACTGGAGCCAATGGAAATCGAGGAGCCGAAGATCTGCACAGAAATTTCCACAATCTGAACACGCCTCATTTCAGTGGGACCACTGATCCCGATGAGGCAGAGAATTGGCTTAAGGAGATAGAGCGTATTTTTCGCGTTATGCAATGCGTGGATGGTGACAAACTTCTACTAGCAACATTCCAGCTCAAGAGGGACGCTCGTGCGTGGTGGGAGTCTGTGGAGGCCACTAGGGCCGATGCACAGTTTACATGGAATGAATTCAAGGAGCACTTCAACTCCAAGTATTTTTCTGAAAGAGTTCAAGAAAGAAAAGCCTCTGAGTTTTCTACACTGAAATAGAGGAACCTCACAGTTGCCGAGTACGAAGCTTAATTCTCACGGTTGGCACGATATGCCAACCATCTTGTCGGCACAGAGAGGATGAAGGCGAGGCGCTTTCTTAACGGGCTCAGGCCCGCATATATCACCCAACTGGCACCATTAGATATCCGGACCTATCCTGAAATGGTCAAGAAAGCTCAGTTACTGGAGGATGCGACCGACCTCACCGATCGCATCAAGGGTAGAATGGTCAAGAAGGAGCAGACATCTGGAGCACCAAGCAAGCCACAAACGGCAAGAAAAGGCATTTAGCATCACTAACGGGCCAAGCCAAGAGCGAAAGCCCGTGTGGGTAATAGTTGTGGTGGTACGTTGTATACCAGTCTTTCTGGTGTTGACGTGGAATTGTGTTTCGTGGAGGTCGTGTGGTGTGACCTTCCACTCAATGTGCTTTACCCTTCCTCTAGAAAGCTTCCGTATATGGTTTTCGTGTGTGAAGGATTGGTCGTTGTAGCCTGCCCTGCCATTTTGTGTGTGGCTTTCGACTGTGGTTTGGGGTATAAAGGGCCAGCTTTTAGTTAAGCAGTCCTGTTACCCACGTACTTGAGACTCGCCTGTGAAGCTTATAGCCTAGGCAGTGGTTTACTTGTGAGGCTTATAGCTTAAATGATTAGTTGTGACTGTGGTTTGCCTGTGAGGCTTGAGGCTAGGCGTTACTGTGTTGAGCGGACTAGTGGTGTGGAGCTAGTCTTTGTTCCCTCTTACTTTCCGAGGTTGTGAATAGTTAATGTGTTTATATTTAATTGCAGCTTAAATTCAATTGTTGTGAGCATAAAATGGTTTGGCTATGGTGCTGCCAATGAGACCCTTTGGGGTTGAGGTGTCCGTAGTTTGTTGTTGTTTTGGGTAGCCCCTACTGAGCTTGTGATCTGGAGGCTCACTCCCCTACAGTTTTTTCAGGGCTTGCCGTTTGTGTGGCGTGTGGAGAGGTTGTGGCAGACTGTACCACCAGCAGTAGTGTAGTAGTTAGTTTGTGTGGCTTGTGCTCCCTCGGGGTATGCCCCAGGTAGTTGTACTTTTTAATTGGACATGTAATAATGTAATGGGACAGTTGTAAATTGTTATATGCAGGTATGAGCACATGTACTTTCTTGTGTCTTATACTGTATAGTTGTCTTTTATATTCTTACTGGACACTTGTGTGAGCTATCCCTTGCGAAACTTCGGTCCATTCACAGGAGGCGGATATGGATATAGAGCCTTAATGGGCATAAATATCCAGGGCCGTCACAGGGTGGCTCTGTCGCGATCAACCCTGAGAACACAGCCTATCGGGTCGTCGCGTTCTCAGGTCCTACGCCTGAGTCCGAGTGGGAAAAGGACCTTACATTGGATTGCGGTCTAGGTTTCTATATTTTGACACAGGGTCGTTCAGAAATAAGAACTAAATGCACAGTCGATGAAAAATTGTGAAACCACTTGCAAACTGATCTAGACATGTGATAGTACATATAATAATAGAAATTTGAAAACAAACATGGTCTTGATAGGTTTTGAACATGATCAAGCACGAGTACCATAGAACAGGGTACAGTGAAGATACAAGATTTAATTCGCACAGTATGATGGATGAAAGATAGGGCTTTCAGAAGCAAAGGATTCCTGACATCAAGTAGTATCTCCAGTAAAAGTTTCGTAGCAAGGTGTCAAGTATACATGAAGATATAGATTAAACATGAGGGTTCGGGTTCATGGTGATTGCAAAACTTCAAAAATTAAGAACTAAAGATTGGCTTGATGAAAAATAGTGAAACAAGAGGGCTTTTGATCCTGACGTTGGGAACAATCTACAGACAAATTTAATCGAGTTTAGCCTATGAGAATGCCTACCTTTGACTCGTTTGATCTTCTAGGGTTTAGAACTTGAAGGACGAAGGTTGGAGCTCGGTCCAGTCTTTTCCCCATGAGTTCCTCTTCTCCTCGGCCTCTTCTCCACGTCCAGCAAGCCCCAGCAATGAGTTAGGCCGGCCATGTAGAGGTTGAGGAGTATTTAAGCTCCTTTGGTTTCCCTTTCCTAACATGACTCTAATTACCCTTTAATTCTAAGTTTTCCTATTTCCTCTCAACCTTCCAAGCTTTCCACCTCCTATTTGGGTTAGGTTGGGATGTAATTTCGTGGCCAACCAATTAGGGTAGGGTTAGGAATCCAATTCCAACCCAAATCACTTATTTTAATACTTTAATACCCTTCTTCTATTTAGGTAATATTTAAGATACGAATTTAAGGTATTTTGCTATTATTTCTATTTTAAAAATCCCTATTTTAGCTCAATAAATTTATATGGTCCATTTAACAAAGCCCATTACTTCTTTTCATGTAATGGGTTTTAATTTATTCCCTTTTATTTAATTTTTTGATTTATTTATTTATTTATTAATTATTATTATTATTTTTGAAAAATCGGGTTGCTACAAAACTCTACGTCAAATTGAGCAAGTGTGAATTCTGGCTCAAGGAGGTGTCATTTCTAGGGCATGTTATATCCAAGGATGGTATCGTTGTCGATCATTCCAAAGTAGAAGTTGTACTCAACTGGGAAAGACCGACCAATGTTACTGAGATCAGAAGCTTTTTTGGACTGCCTTGCTACTACAGACGGTTCATAAAAGACTTCTTCAAGATAGCTGTACCTCTGACTCGCCTTATGCGAAAAGAGAACCCCTATGTCTGGAGCAAGGAATGCGAGAAGAGCTTCCAGACACTGATGCAATGTTTGACATCTGCACCTATCCTCGTGTTGCCAGTCAAGGGCAAAGGATTCTCAGTCTACACTGATGTATATGGAATCAGTTTAGGCTGTGTGTTAATGTAGAATGAGAAAGTGATAGCTTATTCATCCAGACAGTTGAAGCCTTATGAAGTAATTATCATGTCCATGACTTAGAACTAGCTGCAGTGGTGTTTGCACTCAAGATATGGAGGCATACTGGTATGGAGAGCAATTCATTCTCTACTCCGACCATAAGAGTCTGAAGTACTTATTTTCCCAGAAGGAGCTCAATATGCGACAAAGGAGAGGGCTGGAATATTTGAAGGATTTGATTTAATATCCAATATCATCCTGCAAAGGGTGAGTAGAAGATAGTAGAAGATTCACGAAGTGAAGCCAGTAGCGTCCCTATCTTGTTTAGTCATGGGCGAGTTGCAACTATTAGAGCAATTTGCTAGTCTGGATTTAAATATTGAACAGAGAGTGATCAGGTGTTGTGTTTAGTGGACATCTTAGAGCCCAACCCGACATCTTTGTCGAGATCAAGGGAGCAGCAAGCCAATGATCCATTTTTCTATCCGAGTAAGGAAAACATAGCCGACAGACCGGATTTTCTCCATTACTGAGGATGGGAGACTGTTGTTTCAAGCCAGGACATGTGTGCCCTGACAATGAAGAGTTGAAAAGGAAGCTAATGGACGAAGCCCACAAGACTAAATATACAATCACCCAGGCGTAACCAGATGTACCAAGACATGAAAAGGTCATTTTGGTGGCCCAACATGAAGCGTGAGATGGCTGAGCATGCTGCGCACTGCCTCACATGTCAGCAGGTAAAAGCCGAGCACCGACGTCCTGTGGGTGTACTCAGACCCCTGGACATCCCTGAATGGAAGTGGGAGAGTATCGGCATGGATTTCATCATGGGTTTACCCCGAACTCGTGGTGGACTTGATGCTATCTGGATCATTGTGGACCATTTGACTAAGTTCGCACATTTTCTAGCAATTAAGAGTACCTGGAGTGTAGATGTACTTGCAACATTGTATGTAAAGGAGATAGTGAGATTACATGGAGTCTTCGTATCCATAGTCTCAGATCGTGACCCCAGATTCACCTCTAGATTCTGGAAGGGACTTCAATCTGCATTAGGTACTAAACTCAATTTTAGCACAGTATTCCACCCACAGACAGATGGACAGACGGAAAGAACTAATTAGATCGTGGAGGATATGCTACGAGCCTGCACCATAGATTTTGAGGGGTATTGGAATGAACAATTGTCACTAATAGAATTCGCCTACAACAACAGCTACCAGGCCAGCATCAAGATGGCACCATTTGAAGCACTATACGGTAGAAGTTGTAGATCGCCAGTTACTGGAATGAAGTAGGTGAACAACAATGGCTGGGACCATACATGGTACAGAACACCAGTAGAGATATACAGATTATCAGAGACATGATTAAGATAGCTCAGTCCAGGCAGAAGAGCTATGACAAAAGAAGAAGGGACTTGGAATTTCAACTGGAGATCATGTGCTGCTTAAGGGGTCCCCGACCGAGGATTCAAAGGTTTGGATGAAAGCAAGTTAAGACTGAGATTCATAGGTCCATTCGAGGTTACTAGAAAGAGTAGGCGAGGTGGCGTATCGTCTAGCACTACCTCCCTAGTTTTCCACCGTACACAATGTTTTCCATGTATCAATGCTAAGGAAATACGTGTACGACCCATCACAGTAATCAGCTATGATGATATCATTTTGAATAAAGATATGACCTATGAAGAGAGCCGGTGAAAATCTTGGACAAGAAGATACAACAGTTCGGAACCAACCATATCAGTGGTAAGGTGCTATGGAGGAATCATGAAGTTGAAGAAGCCACGTGGGAACCGAAGCAACAATGCGACGGAACTATCCGGAGTTATTCAGTAAGTCATTCTTCCTCTTAGGATCATATGATTTGGGGACCAAATTCTTTTTAAGAGGGGGAGGATGTAGCAACTCTGATTTTTAAATCATAAATAAAATAAAAATTTAATTAATAAAATGTGATCAATAGATTTAATTAGATAAAGAGGGAATAATTTAAATAAGGGAATTAAATCAAAGTCCATTAAATTAAATTAGGAAAGGGTTGTACAAGGGTCCAAGCATGGATGGGTGGGCTCAAATGAGAAAAACCCAATTTGGATGGAAGATCTTTTAGCCTAAATTCGGAGTTAATAAATAAATAAATTAAATAAGGGCAAGATAAATACTAAAATAGGTTGTAAGTATCTCAAAAAGAGTCCTAAGCCTATCCTAACCCATTGCCCATGGATTAGACTTCTCCTCTACCCTATTAAGTAGATAATGGTAGGAAAATAGGGAGATAATAGTGAAAATTCAAAGTTGGGAAGAGGAGGAAGAGTTTTAGACTAATAGGACTCTTACACTAGCTAAAACACCTCTAATTCGTCTCTACCAAGTCATAACTCGTTGCTGGAGCTCTGGAGAACGAGGAGAGAAGGCTGAGAACGAGGAGCAAGGAGGGGAAAGGCTTGGAGCAAGAGGATTTCTCCTTCATCTTCATCATCAACCCTAGGTTTTCTTACAACACCAAAAGGTAGGCAATCTCTCAAGCACAAATCACATAATTTCATCCATAGGTAGCACACACATCCCTCTTGAAAGACCTATGATTTCCAAAATTTTCGTGGCTCATGGAGGCGTATTAAATGTTCAAACTCTGTCCTTACCATGCACCCAAACCTTCATGATTGCTTTCAATCCACGCATATACTTGATCTCATGCCATGAAAATATTCTCATAAATACTACATGCTGTTAGCTTTCCAATGCTCCTATTTTCCCTAATCTTCATCGTCTATCCTTTACTAATTAAATCATTTTCCATGACTGTGCATGTTTTAGGTCACTAAAATGTAACATAGTTAAAGCATGCACAAACCTGTCACGCCCCGACGCGGAATATCGGAACGCGAGGCAGTTGTAAGAAAAGGGTATAGAGCGAATACTAGACATCAAACCATGAATAATACTAAAGCAAATCTTCTCATTAATAACTTTTCAAATGTCTAATTACAACCACTAATATCAGAGTCAATCTATAGGGCCCGATTACATTGAAATAAAAGTAAAAGACTGAACTTCAAATTTAACTACTACAATGCTAATCATAGTGTTAGGACGCTAGGGTACTCATGACATCACTCCAGGTCGTTCCCGTCCTCTTGAGTGTATGGTTCATCCTCGGTCTCACCTGAGAACACAACGACAAATAACGCAGGGTGAGCGATAACGCCCAGTAGGACTTAAATCTCAGGATCAAGCATGCTTTAAGTGATTAATGTCTTGTAAAGCAGGATAACTAGAGAGAATAACGAGAAACGTATAGCAAGTACTGGTACACGATAACGAGGGACAATAGCACAATGCATGAGAGTATAGCACGACAAGTTTTGATATAGGATTGTGTATAACAAGATAACAAGTAAAGTTGCACAACAGTGCATAGTCACGATAGCAAGTGTTAGTCGATATTCTTTCAACCACGAGATTCAAGTAAACCAATAATTGACTGTTTGATTAATTGATTGCCATAGATCAAATCTTGCGTGTTCATGCGTTAGGTGTATGCCATCACCCAGATCATTAGACCCTCGCGAGTTATAGCCTTTCAGGTGCTCCTCCCAAGGACCAGACCGGGCCCTTATAATGTTGCCTAGCATAGTCATGTTTTTATCGTAGACAATCAATTTAATGGCCAAGTAGAGTACCAAGAAATAGATGAGAGTACTAGATGAATAGACGAGATAGTAGAGTGAACGTGAATAGATGAGCGAGTCAAGTATAGATGAGAGCTGAGGGACAATGCGCGTAACTTTTCGAGTAACAGGCGATAGTAACAGTTGTACAACACGCGTACATGGTGTTGGCAGTCAGGTGGAACTCACGACCTTCCCGCTGACCATGTTATGCACAAGTCCAGCGGTCCGACGTGATTCAAGGTAAGAGCGAACTTCTAATAGCCATTTGGATCATATCGATCCCTAAAGGTGCAATGGGTGTTAGGGTACAACCGGCTTGTCGACCATGTGGGAATCCATGATCAGAGGAGACTTACGGAGGCCTTGCACAAGAGTTCACTAGTCCGGCGAAAGGAATATCCGACGGAGAGTTCACCATAAGCCAAGTAAAGTGTATATATAAAACAGGTGCTCAACGTTCTAGAGGAATTCTAGAACAGTGGAGCGTCGATATCGGTATATAAACAACGTAAGAAACGAATACAAGTCCTTTAAAATAGGGCAATTAATGTACTTTATTTCAATAAATTACCAGCTATATTATGCAATATTTTCTGCAAGATTTCCGCCATTTATGGATGGTTCATGTGTGTGCATGTGTAAGAGGAATCATAGCTAGAAATAAGTCGTGAATATGTATTTTAAATCATTCAATGTAGCTCAATTTTTTTTAAACAAGTTTTTACTGGGGGTATAACTGTAAAAAGGCGTAAGAATTATTTAGAAAGCGACATAAATAATTTTTATTGATTTTCATCAAAAACTGTGAACGCGACATAGGCCAATGAGGATTGCGACAGGGGTAGGCAGATCGCGACATGGGTACTGTCGCGACGGCCTGGTGACGCGACAGAGGCGGGAAAGGGTCGCGACAGGACTTGCGAATCAGGTACTGGAAACGCGACGGCTTACTTGTCGCCTTCTTGGTCGCGACGGGTAGGCTGTCGCAATTGGACCCCAAAAGGCGACATATTGGGCAGTCGCGATCTGGTGGTCTGCGCCAGACTCTGACAGGAGTCAGACCAGACATTGGATTGCGGACCAGAACATTCAAATTTTATACAGGGTTGTTTAGAAATCATAACTAATTATATACATGATGAAAATCATGAAATCAGTGGCAAATGGAACTAGACATGCGAGAGTACTTCCAGAATTTGGAATTTGAGAGAGAGCAGGGTTTGAACATGGTTTGAACATGAGCAGAACAGTTATTCAGAACATGACACAGAGAGAAAGATCGATTAAATTCGATCAACATGCTCGATGAAATTTAGGGCTTTTAGGGCAAAAGATGTCTAACATGCATCAGTTCCTACAGTAAAATCTCGTAGCATGGGGTTGAGTATACCGGAGATCAAGAGTTAAGAAGAGGTTCAGGGTCATGTAAGTTGCAGAACAGAAAATCAAGAACTAAAGATATACTCGATGGAAAATTATGAAACTTGAGGGTTTTGTTCCTGATTGTGGGAACAATCTCCAGACGAAATATCAGGATTTTAGCTTCTGAATGCCTACCTTGGACTCGATTTGTCTTCTAGGGTTAAAATCTCCAAGAACGAGGAAGAAGCTCCAAGAACTCCTTCTCCCCACGAGATCCTCTCCTCCTTGGCCTCTTCTCCACGTCCAAAACCTTTGGCACGAGCTAGGGTCGGCCATGAGGGTTTAAGAGGTGTATTTATATAAATACAAGTTCCTATTCCTACTACTACTCAAAT
The DNA here is from genome assembly GCA_014218235.1 of Colocasia esculenta. NCBI lineage: Eukaryota > Viridiplantae > Streptophyta > Magnoliopsida > Alismatales > Araceae > Colocasia > Colocasia esculenta. The sequence continues at coordinate 56,202,565 of CM024763.1, read as the reverse complement.
TCCTCTTAAATTCCGAGATTTCCTAACTCCACCTTTCCTCTCTTGTTTTCCAATCTCTAATTGGGTTAGGATATATCTAAATTCGTGCTAGGCTATATGAGTAGGTTTAGGAATCCAAATCTAACTCAAACTTCTTTTTAATGCATTAATTACCTCTTTCTATTTAAGTAATATTTTAGTTCCGAATTTTGGGTATTTCTCTATTATTCCTCTTTCAAAGTCTCTATTTTAGTCCACTAATTCTAATGGGTCAATATAGCAAGCCCATTACTCTTTTCTTTTAATGGGTTTTATTTAGTCCTCTCTCTTATTTAATTTTCCTAGGTGTTTTAATCATCTTCCTTTTATTTGATTTTCTAATTAATTAATATAAATATTTTTATTTTCCCAAAAAATTAGGTTGCTACAACCTTGTCTATTTTCTAATTGCTCATGCATGTTGATAGATCTACAAGTCTACTTTCATTAAAACTAGTTTCATAATTTTTGAATCATCGTGTGCTTTTATATCGATTTTAGAAGTGTACTGTATCAGGCATGGTGGGAAGGACCAAACCCAAAAGGGCAGATCCTCTTTTCTGGGTCGAGCCGCCTCTCTGAAATCACGACGGCCTAACCCGTCGCGATATCAGAGAGGTCGCGACCGGCCGGTCCGTCGCGTATAAACGCGATGGCCCCGCCGTCGTGGTTTCCTCCCGGACCGCGCCAGGCCAACCGTTCATCTGTCGCGCCCGGACCGCCGTCTCGGCATGAATCCCGACGGGTAACCCCGTCGGATTTCAAGATTTCGGCCAGAACTATAAATTACTCTTATGCCCCGTGTTGATTATGCTATTTAGCCATTGTTTAGCCTTAATTGAGCACTGTTATTAACATTTCGACCTGCTTAACTAATACGTATATAATTATATAAATCTCATTAAATAAAAGCCATGTGCACAATCTCTCATGCTCTCATGATTTATTTTACACGTGCACACACTTAACCAAATGTTTGCCATTAACCTTATTAAATTACTCAATAATGTATCTGGTAATTAAGTATTTATTTCACTTAATTTCCTAATTATTTAAATGACACTTATTTTTGTTTTATATTCACGTGCCTTGTACACCGACATCGCGTCCCTCTACCTTCAAGCACTCGAGGCAAGACGGACAACGTTTCGTTACACACTTTCTCTTGACATGGACCACCTCTCCGTTGGGAATACTCTTGACAGGACCAGGGACTCCTTGTCAAGGCCTCCGTAAGCCTCCTTGGCTTTGGCGTACGTCCATTGCTGACGAGCTGGTTGTACCTTTAAAACCCGTTACATCCTTAGGGATCAGTACGATCCAACGGCCTTAGTGTATTTCCTTCTTGCCTTGGAATCACACCGGACCATCGAGCCTATGTACCTAGCGCGGCTAATGGATGGTTGTGACTTCTACCAGACTGTCGGCATACGACCGTGTGCTGTGCAACTGTTACTATCGTGTGTTTAACGTTGTTTTACGATTATACCCCTATCTCATCTATCATCTTTATACTCTCATATGTTCACGTTCTCTCCACACTCTCGTCTATTCGCCTACTATTCTCATCTATTCTTGGTATTCTATTTGGCCATCTATATAATTGTCTAAGATAAGAAACATAACTTATGCCAGTGCAATGGGGCCCGATCTGGTCCTGGGAGGAGCGCCCGAAAAGTGCCATTTGCCTATAGGAGTTAAAATGATCAGGATGGGTGCATACATCCAGTGCCATTATACTATCAAGATTTAATCTATGACAATCAATCAGTGCGATCATTCAGTGCTATTTATACAAGTGCTATCATTACTAATGCACGTTGTGCAACTTTACGTCCTATATCGTTATATGGTCAATCCATTATCGTGTTTGAAGTGCTATTTTCCTTGTACAAGTGCTATTGTTCTCTTGCTATCGTTACTTTGCTCTACGTGACTATGCTATCTAGTTTCCCTATCTTATAAGGCATTAATCATTTAAAGCATGCTTGTTCTTACGAGATATTAAGTCCTACTGGGCGTTATTTGCTCATCCTGCGTTATTATTTCATGTGTTTCAGGTGAGTCTGATGGGGATTACCACACTCACGAGGAAGGGAATGAGGATGATGCCCAGGAGTGACTAGTTCGACAACCACTGCTTAGTAGTTAGTTAGTTAGTCGTCAGTTAGTCAATATGTAATAGTTTAGATTTGAATAAAGTACTCTGGGCCCTAGTTTTGGCTCTGATTAGTGGATGTAATAGTTAGTTGATGAATTAATAATGAAGTTGGATTACATTTGGTTTTATTCCAATTGTGCAATAGTTTGATATTTATTTATCACTCGATACTATTTAATTAACTATAATTCCACTCCGATATTTCGTGTCGGGGCGTTACAACTCCGATATTCTGTGTCGGGACGTTACACTACTAAACCACGACACCTTTCTCGGACCAATCAATTTCAAGTGCAACACAAATAAATAGAGACAAGTGTTCACACCTAGATGAGTAAATCTACTCTAATATTATATTAAGAGTCTGAACTTTTAACATTTTATCTCTAAAATCCGGCAATGAATTGAGGAAATCTTTTATAAGATAAAACTCCTCACGAATTTTCAATAAGGAACTGTTAATCCACAACATCAACTTGAAATTAATGATTCCTCAATTATTGGTGTATTTTATTGATTGAACCTAAATTAGAGGTTTGATAAGAACTGTCAAAACTAAGGGTCCGTTTGATAGCACTTAGTACATGTCTAATATCTGAAGCGGTAAGATATGGGACTTTTAGACCGTTTGATAAAATTTCTGAATGTACATCTGAAACTATGTCGACCTCTTAAATTACCTCTAAAAAAAAGTGGGGTTGGGTCACTTTTTGTTGGTTCAGATCTCAGGACGTTCAGCTCCATCCTCGCGAGAGCTCCTGCGGCGAGGGCTCTGCGAGCTCCTGCGGCGAGGGCTCCTGCGGCTCCCCCATCCTCACGAGGCCTCCTACGGCGAGGGCTCCTGCGGCTCCCCCATCCTCGCAAAGGAGATCCCCGACGCCTCCGTCGACATCCTCGCGAGGGAGATCCCGGGGGTTCCTCGCTGCTCCTCCGTCGCCACTGACGTCTCCCATCGCCGGTAAGCCTAGCTCTCACTCCCCCCCCCCCCTCCCCTCCCATCGTCGCTGCTGCCGCCTCCCCAGACCGTCGCGCTATCCCCTGTCCCCGCCCCTGCCCCTGCTCCTCCCTCCCTCCCCGCCAAGGAAACGTCCAGCTGTCTCCACTTCCACCAACGTCCCCAGCACCCAGAGACCTCCAGACCGGTCGTTACCCATCCTCCATTGTGCCGACAGCCAGAACTATCTCCCCTCTGCCGGCGATGTATTTGTGTCTGATCTTGGCAGCCAGAACTTCTTCTGAGTTATTGTTTCCTCTGCGTTTTTTTCCATTGGAAAAGAAGTTATTGTATTATGATAAAAGAAGTTATCCTGAAGTACATGGTTAGTTTGGAGGATCTTGGTTAAAACAATTCCAGATCAGTTTTTTAACCACACACAGTAAGTGTGGATTTATTCCGGAATGGAAGGTCAAGCTTTGATAATATAGTAGAAGCCAAATTGACAAATTCTTATGATCAATCAATATCAGTGCGGTCTGTTAGAGCTCTCATCTCTTGATGGAATGTAGTGATTTCTTTTTACTTGCTCCATAGATATTCTCTTCTTCTAGCTGATATCAAGCTTTTCTTGAGGTCAGTTTCTCATGCAAGTTGTTAGAACCCAATTGATTTCCAGCTTCCTTTTTGCCTGCACAATCATATTGGGTTTTTTTCATGAGCTGCCACCACCTTCATGTTATATTGTTGATGTCTCTGTCATTGTTGTAAGGATCTGGCTGTTCGTGAGCACAGGGGGCATCTCAATGAATGAACCTGATTCTATTACATACCATGTTGCTTACTTGTCAGCAGAAGAATTAAAAAGAATCACCAAAAGCCAGGACATTGATTCTATTACATACCATGCTAATTCTATTTGCCTACTTATATTCATCATACCCTCTTGCAGTTGAAACCATGCTGGTCATCTGTCTTTCTATTTGTCTACTATTCCTTTTAATGGATGTTATGTTTTCATTACATAATCATTTGTTCTGTTTGGATAGTTAAGCTTCAGTTATATATTTTTTAAATCTTATATTCTGCAGTATCAATATGATTTTTTGCTGCTCATTTCTGCCTATTTGTGCATTAGGATATCTCAAATGGAAGGAACAAGTAACACAAAGAGTAGCACAATTAGAACTAGCTGGAAGGATAATGAGAGGGTCAAGTTATTTCTAGATTGTTGTATTAGTGAGGTGGCAAGAGCTGGGAGATCAGGAACATCACTAAGAAAAGAATCATGGGACAGAGTTGGAAAACAGTTGAAGGAGAGGTACAATATGGAGCTCACACAAAAGCAAATGAAAAATCAATTTGATTATCTAAGGAGTATGTGTGGAGTGGTGCAATTTAGTGAACAAGAACACTGGGCATGGTTACAATCCAGTCACAAGACAATGGATTGGACACCTGAAAAATGGGAGGAGTATCTAAAGGTATGTATTAATAACTTTATATTGTTATGAATTTGTATTAGAACTAAAATATTTTATTCTTGGGTACAGGCACATCCTAAAGCATCAGCATTTAGAGTGAATGGCTTTAGATGGGAAGAGGAGGGTAAAGCTTTATTTGAAGGTGTTTCAGCTACAGGAAGTATAGGATGGGGCCCTGCAAGCAACTGTGCTAAACCTATTAGCTCATCTTCTACTGCACATGAAGTAGAAGATGAACATGTTGATCATGAGGAAAGTTCTAGTATGGGCACTATGGGCACTTCAAATGATGCAAATCCTGTAGAGGCAGAATTTATGAGTGTGGAGCCCTCAAAGAAGAAAAAGAAACAAGTTCATGACATTGACATCAAATTTGAGAAGTTAATTGACATATTTATGCATGATGTAGAGAATGTGAGACAAAGTGGACCTAGTGTCATTTGTGCACCATCTTTGATTGATTGTTGTAAGAAGTTAGATGAGATGGCATTGAGTCGCACAGATGTTCTTTATGCACAAGCTACTATCCTCTTTTCAGATGAGAAGATGAGGGAGCAATGGATGCAATGGTGTGGCCTTGTTGAAGATTCAACTTCTAGGATGAATTGGTTGATGGGAATGCTGAAGATGAAGAACATCATTTGAGTTATTAGTAGAGATGATAGTACCTACGACATTTGATCCAGATCCAAATGTTCCAGGTTATCACAAAAGTTTGAGATCAATTTTTAAGGTGAGTTTTTTAATTAATTTATGTGCAAGTAAAATTTTTTTGACTACTTTCATGTTTAAGAATAGTTAATGTTTTTTATATAGGGTGCTGTTGGTGCATTAGATGGGACCCTTGTGCATGCTAGGGTTCCAACTGAAAAACAAACTCCTTATAGAGGACGAGGGCGAGATGTCTGTTGTCAGAATGTTCTAGCCATTTGTGATTTTAACATGTTCTTCACATTGTATTTGCTGGATGGGAAGGAGTTGCACATGATTCACGGATTTTACAGGAGATAGCTTATGATCCTATTCATTGCTTTCCATTTCCACCTCCAGGTATATTTTTCTTATTAATATTATTTTATTATATATTATGATTGTAAATAAAAAATTGATGATGTGTACAGATAAATATTATCTCTGTGATGCGGCATACATTCACACTCGATTTTTATAACTCCATATCGAAATACTCGATATTGGATAAGTGATTTTCGACATGGAGAAAAGGCACGAAGTAAAGAAGAGGTTTTTAATCAAGCTCATGCAAAGTTAAGAAATGTCATTGAACGGACATTCGGTGTCCTAAAGGCACGTTTTCGTATCCTTGATAGGATGCCCTCATATTCTTTGGAAGCTCAAAGAGATATTGTCATTGCTTGTTGTGCCATTCATAATTACTTGAGAAGGGAAAAAAGTTAGAGATCAACTATTTGAATATTACGAGCCAAATATGTGCATTCCATCATCATCATCTCACGTGGATATAGAAGACCAATACCACTATATAGGAGAATCATCTAGACAGAATGACCAACAATTTATGATCAATTGCGTGATCAAATCGCCAACACTTTGATGGCAAGGAGGGCTCGAGCACAAAGATAAAGGTATACCGAATAGTATGTATTTTGTGTAATTTTTAATTTTTCTGTGTTCTTGGAGCAAATTCAGTAAACACACACACACACACACACACACACACACACACACACACACGTTCCAATCAATGAGATCAAGTTCAACGTCAGGGGATCAAGATGCTATCTGGGCAGCTGACGATTGTAGCCTCTTTCACAATCGCTGCTTCTAGCCGCTTTCAAAATTCTGCCAGCAAATCTGGACACACACATGTTCCAATCAATGAGATCAAGTTCAACGTCAGGGGATTCAAGATGCTATCTGGGCAGCTGACGATTGTAGCCTCTTTCACAATCCTGCTTCTAGCCGCTTTCAAAATTCTGCCAGCAAATCTGGATTTACTACACAGGATCTCATATTGTCATTACCAAGTTCTTGTGCAGACATACAAGTCTTTCTTTTCCTTTGCAGAAATCCCTGTTCACTTTCTGTGTCACACACACACACACACACACACACACACACACGTTCTCATGGATTAGCAGTGGCGGTTTACACACACACGTTCCAATCAATGAGATCAAGTTCAACGTCAGGGGATTCAAGATGCTATCTGGGCAGCTGACGATTGTAGCCTCTTTCACAATCGCTGCTTCTAGCCGCTTTCAAAATTCTGCCAGCAAATCTGGATTACTACACAGGATCATATTGTCATTACCAAGTTCTTGTGCAGACATACAAGTCTTCTTTTCCTTTGCAGAAATCCTGTTCACTTTCTGTGTCACACACACACACACACACACGTTCTCATGGATTAAGCAGTGGCGGTTTCTGATTAGCAATCCATCAGGGAAAAGCAATCAATGAGATCAAGTTCAACGTCAGGGGATTCAAGATGCTATCTGGGCAGCTAACGATTGTAGCCTCTTTCACAATCGCTGCTTCTAGCCGCTTTCAAAATTCTGCCAGCAAATCTGGATTTACTACACAGGATCTCATATTGTCATTACCAAGTTCTTGTGCAGACATACAAGTCTTCTTTTCCTTTGCAGAAATCCCTGTTCACTTTCTGTGTATTTGCTTGTTTCCTGGTTATGGACCTTTCGGTCCCTGTGGGCACACATGCTATGCTTATTATTTGATGCCAATGACTGATCCTGCGATTTTTCTAAACCTTTTGCCTTTTTGTTATAGCCTTGTCAAATGACTTTTCACTTTGGTTTATCCCATGAATAAACCTTGTATGAACAGTCATTTTATCCAGGGTTGCTATTTTTAATATGTTTAGCCATTCAAGTAGAATGTGCAAGTGCTAGAAATATGAAACATTTGATCACTTTTTGGACTCAAGTCATTTTTATTTTGACAACTTCTTTCATGTTTCCCTTTAAATGGTGATCGATTCCATTGTAGATTTTGCAAATGGCCCTGCGTACAAGGCCACCGTACAAGACTCCAATATCTAAAAGAGGGGGAAAACAACAAGAAAATTCACTGGCATTTCTCTCGTGTAGAAATCAGGTGTAATATAAAATATCTTGAGAGCATGAAACAGTGTCTCTACTGAGATCAGATCAAGATGAGGTTATTTTGTTGTTGTAGAACCACTGTCGAACCACAAGTTATTTTGACATCTTCTTTCATGTTTCCCTTTAATGGTGATCGATTCCATCACAAAATATCTACAGTCTGCAGTATTTTTTTATAATGTCTTTTGTGTTTATTCCTTGCAGGAGATTATGGGAGATTTCAATAGAAACTGCATGATCAGCTATTCTACATATAAGAATATTTCCAGATATGGGCACTCGGAGAATATCGCATCCATGTTCTTCTCGCCTCCACAAGACATTGACACATGCAAAATTTTCTACCTTTATGTTATCGTGTAAAGAACTGGTGTGTGAAATATGTTCCCATATTGTAATCAACTTGACGAGCAAACCTTGTGTTTTGTTCTATTTGATAATAGGAGTTTGTTTCAATCTCAGCTGCTGTTTAAGATTCCATTCAAATTCTCCTCATTTCAAGTCTGTCATGATTTGTATAGCTTGCATTGAAAATATTTTCTGACTTTATAAACTTTAACATATTCACTATGAAGATGAGAATACTAGTTATGTTTGCATTGGACCTGTTAACAAGGTAGTTTAGACTGACCTTTTCTTTTGTGGGAAAAAAATATAAAATATTAAGTGATTATATGTAAAAAATTGTATTATATATAATTGTATTATATACAAATACCATACTCTTTTAATTTTAGTAAATATAGAATAAAAGCCACAAATTTATGGATATTTTTAAGTATATAGGGGTGTTTATGTAATATATAAAAATATGGACTATATGTAATTATAAGATAGTTGAGAGATGTATATATAAAATTATGGGAAATAAAAAATAAATTTAGACATATCTTAAGCATATAAAGATATTTATGTGAAAAAATATATTAATTCAGATCTCAATTAAGTTGGTTATCAAACAACTCTTAATAGAAGTCTAATATATTTTAAGTACTTATTAAATTACAAATTTAGACAATAGATAGCAAATTAGACTTTAGACATTTTAATTAAGTGTTATAAAACGCCACCTAAGTAGCCAAGAAAGGGAAGATCTTGATCTTTCTCCATGTGTAGGAAGAACTAAGATAGAGAAATTAAACAACTTACCTCTCTCCCTTCCATCTCGAGTTATGAGCCATCTTGTTTAGGGAACATGTAATAAAACAAATGCGTTGAACTGATTTTGGCAAAATCAAATTTTCGGGTGGCATCTAATTAAAGTGTGGATTTTGAATTTGAAAATGAAGTGAGGGTAATCATACTTGAACATGTTACTTCGTGCGAGTAGATCTTGGGCTTTTTTTTGTTGTTCTTCTCACATAGAAAGTACTATCTCTAATAATTGAAAGAGAAATATTTAATGTATATCAAAACATGTACATTAAATTGGGCATATCTTTGAAAGTGTGTGTCATCTCAATCTTAAGATATTTAATATATCTCTCCTTCTTGATTTTTTAAATCACATTAAAGATGTGCCTTAAATATTTATCTAATTGAAATGAACGTTAGCCATTGAAAATTTTTCAAAAAATATATAATTTTAGATTTTTTTAAATCTCTCTTTATCTCTATCTTTTACTCTTCCTAATTGCGTCCATATTTTTTTCTCAATGAAAAAAATTAAAATATTTGGAAAAAGGTTAAATATTATAATTCGAAAATAATTAACGTCCATCCTTATATAAAGGCGTCTTATGTGGGTATGGTCTCTCTGTCTCTCGTTGGAGACCGGTCAAGCGTCGTCCCAGATGCTCTACCACAGCAGCTGCCTCCGGTTGCAGCGGACCGCGGCCGATGGAGACGACGACAAAGGCCAGCAGGAGGCAGCCGCCGGCTTCATCTTGCCCATCGCCGCCTGTCCCCGCCCCTGACACCAGTGGCGGCGCAGGGGGCGGCGTACAGCTCCTAGAGGTGAGGGGTGCCACTGCCACGCTAGCGGCGGCCGGGACAGGAGGATCTCGAGCCCTCTGGGATCGCAATGTCTGGGTTGTCGTGGCTTGGCTGAGCATCACCACCGTCTTCCTCCTCTCCGGCGCCTGCAGGCCTCCCCTGGCCTTCGTCTCCGCCATCTATAGGGCGGCCTCGCCGGCGTCGCATCCGCACCAGCATGGGTTAGCAGATGGTTTCTCTCTCTCTCTAGATCTCTCTTTCACACACCACCTTCTCCTTCTCTCTCTACAAGCTCTATGCTGCCGACCTCGTTCTACAAACTAACCACGTAACACGGCGAGCACCGTCGCCGTAGGATATCTCCGGCCAGCAAGCAAAGTAGCTGCCTGCTCGGGTTGGACCGGATCGAGCCCTGGACGCCCCCACCCCACCCCACGGTCTCGCTGCAGGGTTCTTGTTCTTGTAAGGCCCCACTTGGGTTTGACCTCAAGCCATTGGCTGGAGATCCGCTTGGAGCACTGTTAGGGTGGTGCACTTATTCGTTGCCGCAATATTAAACAATTTTATTGATTTAAAGATATTTCCAAAATAATAGCTACCATCAGGAACTACGTAGAGAGAGATTTATTGTCCTTATTGTGTACAAGCGAGTACTATCCGCCGCATATATATATAGAGTTGGCATCTGTAATGATTCACACATGCACTGGTCAGGATGATGCACACAATGAAAAAAAAAAGAGCTATAAAGATTTCTTAGTCAATCGTCCATCTGTCTTTATCTTTTCTTTCTTCTGTTCCCAAAGTTAACACTCGTCTTCTCCAGCTTCTCATCCACCGCTGCAGAACGCTGATACCCTGAGATCGCCGCCGGGCTCTGCCGACAATTCCACAGCTCCCAAGCTCCCTAGCGGCCCGTCGATGCCGCACTTTGGAGGGAAATTTTCCGATTGGGTGCCTCATAACCCTGCGGCAGCCGCCCCATCAGCGGCCACCAACTTTCACAGAGCTCCCTCAGCAGCTGGCGCTGGCTCCTCCTCCGATCCCAGCGTCCACGACGACAAGTTGCTCGACGGCCTCCTCGCCGCCGGATTCGACGAAGGTCCCTGCCTGAGCAGGTACCAGTCCTACGCTTACGCCAAAGAGTCTCCTTTCAAGCCCTCCCCTTACCTCCTGCAGTGCAGAGGCTCCGGGAGTACGAGGCCCTGCACCGGCGATGCGGTCCGCCCACCGGTGCCTACAAGAGATCCTTGGGCCTGCTCAAGGCTGGCTCCCGGGGCGCCTCTGCCGGTGTGCCTTGCAAGTACGTGGTGTGGGATCCGGAGAACGGCCTGGGCAACAGGATTCTCAGCATTGCTTCGGCGTTCCTCTACGCCCTCCTCTCCCAAAGGGTACTGCTCGTTATCGACTGGTCCGCCGGCCTGGACAGCCTCCTCTGCGAGCCCTTCCCGGGGAGCACGTGGCTGCTCCCGCAAGATTTCCCCCTCCGGCGCCTCCCCTTTAGCCAAAAGTACTCCGAGAGCTATGGAGACCTGCTGAAGTGGGGTAGAATCGGTAACTACAGCGGCGGCATGGCTGGCCAAGCGTTCGTCTATGTCCATCTCTCCCACGACTACGACGACTACGACAAGCGCTTCTACTGCGAGGCCGACCAGCTTCTGCTGGAGAAGATCCCATGGATGGCGCTGAGGTCGGACCAGTACTTCGTGCCGGCCCTGTTCTTGAACCGGGCGTTCGAGGGCGAGCTGGTGCGGCTGTTCCCGGAGAAGGAGGCGGTATTCCACCACCTGGGTCGGTATCTCTTCCACCCATCCAACGAGGTCTGGGGTCTGATCACGAGGTACTACCGAGATCACCTTGCCGGGGCGAACGAGAGGCTGGGGGTACAGATTAGGGTGTTCGACGGCAAGCTTCGGCCATTTCACCTCATTCTACGCCAAATCATAAACTGCACCTTGTCAGAGAAGCTGCTGCCGGAGGTCGACCTCCGGCGTCGCGCCACCCCCACCACGGGCGGCGGCCCATCCAAAGCCGTCCTCCTGGCGTCCCTGCACTCGGTGTTCTACCACAAGATGAAGGGGATGTACTCGGAGCACCCGGCGACGGGCGGGGAGGCGGTCAGCTTCCACCAGCCCAGCCACGAGGAGGAGCAGCGGACGGGGAGCGCTGCGCACGACGGGAAGGCGCTGGCTGAGATGTACCTGCTCAGCATGGCGGACGCCCTGGTGACGAGCTCCCGGTCGACCTTCGGGTACGTGGCACAGGGGCTCGCGGGGGCAACGCCGTGGGTGCTGCTTGGCCCGGTGCACGAGTCGGTGCCGGAGCCCTCCTGCGTGAGGGACCTGTCGCCGGAGCCGTGCTTCCACTTCCCACCCAACTACGACTGCGAGACGGGCGCCCGCGTCGCCACGACCAAGCTTCTCCCTTTCACGAGGCGCTGCAGAGACTTCAGGAGGGGTATCAAGTTGGTCGCCTGTTTTGGCACATGATTAGTCTATCCAATGATAGATTAATGAGTAATGAGGGGTATATTAACTTTTTTTTCCTACCCATTTTGATTGTTGATTAGATAGATTTTTAGTTATTTTTTATTTTTAAGTCAACTTCTTATTTTGATTTTATTTATTTTTATTAAAAAAATTAAAAATATTAATTTAAAAAATATTTAATAAAATATAATTTATAATTTAATAATAATTTTAAAAAAAATTCAAAAAAATGGAACAGAATTAACTCAGGCTAGTGTTTGGTTATTTTTTTTATCAATTTTTTCTCCTTTTTTTTAAAAAAAAAGGAAGAGAAGGAAGTGGAGTTACGTTTGATAAGCCGTTTCTAATTTTTGGGGAGAAAATCTCGCACCCTCTATACCTCTTTCAAAAAAAGAAAACAAGGATCGACTTGTTTTTTTATTAGACTCTCGCACTGGACCTGCAGCAACCTCCGTCCCGGCAGAGCCCCCTGCCCCTGCGCCTCGCCAGCGGAGCCCCCAGCGACCACCCCGCCCACCCCACGGCGCCCCCGCCCCAGCGCCCCTGCCCCAGCGCCCCCTCGCCGGCACCCCCCCGCGCCCCAGCGCCCCTGCCCCCACGGCGCCCTCGACTATAGCGCCCCAACGCCCCTGCCCCAGCGCCCCCTCGCCCCAGCGCCCCCTCGCCCCAGCGCCCCCTCGCGGCCCCCTGCGCCCCCTCGCCGCCCCCACGGCGCCCCCGCCCCTGCCCTAGCGCCCCCTCACCCTCTCGCCCACCCCCAGTGCCCCTCGCCCCAGCGCCCCCACGTCGCCCCTCGCCGCCACCACAGTGCCCCTCGCCGCCCCCACGGCGCCCCCGCCCCTGCCCCAACACCCCCTCGCCCACCCCCAGCGCCCACCCCCAGCGCCCACTGCATCGGCCCCCTCACCGCGCCCCCCACCCCACCGTGCACAGCCCCCCCAACCCACTGCATGCATGTGTGCCACCGCGCCGGCCTCTGACTGCATGCATGCATGCATGTCAGCCCCATCCCCACCCCCACCACGCATGTCAATTTTTTTAATTTTAGATGTCTATTATGTTGAATTTGCATGTATATTTTATGAATTCAGGATGTCTAAAACATAAGCATCTTCTGCGAGTGGTCTTAATGAAAGGTTGAAATGGGATCAAACACGTTTTACGTATCTAACAAAATTATTGGTAGATCACCATCGTGCTGGAAAGAGGGTATCAACTAGTTGGAAACCTGAAGGATGGGAAACAATGAGAACAAAGTTTAACAATAGATTTACACTAATGCGACTGTCAAACAATTGAAAGCTAGAGTCCAGGTATGAAAAATGATTATGTTGTCATCAAGATATATTAAATGTAAGTGGTTTTGGTTTCAACCCTATGTTGAACACATTTGTTGCCACTGATGAAGTTTGAGATGCTTACATTCAGGTATTACATTTACATTAATAGTTTGTATGAATAAATTTTTAAATTTAACTATGAATAAAATTTAACTTATAATTATGTTCATGTATTTCAGAAACATCCTGAAGCAAGAACATGGAGAGGAATCACTATACTACTCTATAATGAGTGGTATGAATTTTTTTAGGGTACTAAAGCAGATGGAAGTAGACAACACAATACACTTCCACGAACAGAAACAATCGAACATGGCGATCCATACATTACACCTCCTCATCAAACACCTGTGAATTTGACGAAAGATGATGATAGTGCTGCATCCAGTCCTGATTTTAAAGTTATGAAAAATAAGAAGGGCAAACAATCTATCTGTCTATGATAGTGCTGCATCCAGTCCTGATTTCATGAAGTTCTTGATGCTCTCATCAACTTAGCTCCAAAGTTCATTTATCTCCCTCCATCGACAGACACTCCACAATACATTCGTGATAGCAACATTTTCATTTTTTTAAGGTAAAATTTCTAGTGATTATTGTTATTATCCTTCTCCATGTCATTAATTTTCAACTTATGTTGTTTTAGGATTGTATTGGGGCTATAGATGGAACACATATATTAGCCGAAATTTCAGCCAATGATAGAATAAGATATCATAATCGCATGGGTCAGACATCACAAAATGTTATGGTTGTCTGCTCTTTTGATATGCATTTTCTTTTTGTTAATGCTGGATACGAAGGTTCTGCTACTGATGCTACTGTTTTAGAAGGAGCTATAACGTCGGGATTTTATGTACCAGACGGTAAATTTTTATCTATGCAATTCATTTTAATTCATGATGCACTGACGTTTAATTTTATGTATAGGTAAATATTATCTGGTTGATGCGGGTTATGCAAACACACCGCAATTTTTAGCACCTTATCGCGGAGTAAGATATCATTTGAAAGAATTTGGTCCAAATCACTCTGCTCCACAAAACCTCAAAGAGCTTTTCAATTTGCGGCATGCTTCACTGCGAAACATTATTGAGCGCATGTTCGGAGTGTTAAAAGAAAGGTTTCGTATTTTTCGACAACTGTTAGAATATCCTCTTCATGTGCAATTGAAGATAATTATTGCTGCATATATCTTGCATAATTTTATCTTTGACCATAGAGGAGGAAAAGATGAAATTTGGATGCAAATTGAAAGAGAACATGGTGCAGACATAGACAGAGAAGTAGAAGGATGACGTCAAGAAAGACTCAGATTTGAAGAACAACAGCGTTTAACAACATCACGTTCACAACGTGATCTTGGTAAAGAACTTCGGAATAGAATTGCATTGGAAATGTGGGAAGATTATGTAAACAGACGACAGAGATCTTGAAGTTTGTATAAACATCATGGTTACTGAATTTGATGACGTATTAATAGTTATTTATTACTCATTCTCTTTCATAAATGGTACAAATCTCCTTTTGAAATATATTTGTCACTTTTACTATAAAAAATAATAAAGTGAAAAAGAGTCTACCAAACAAGTCTATACAAATTTTAAAAATTATATCAGTTCTGCCAAACAGATAGTAGTAGTTTTCCTCAATTTTAAATTTCAGTCAAAAATTGACATAGTATAATTTTTTAGTTAGGAAGAGTTTAAAAAAAAAAAAGTGTAATCAAACACCCTATATAAAAGGGAGATAAAAGAGGTTACCCACGGTTAGGCAACCCCCCCCCCCCCCCCAATTGTATCCTTTTTAACTTAACATATGATATAAAAGTAAGACTTTTTTTGCATACATACCCCCTTCAAAAGAATAATTAGGTTATAATTAATCTTATTTTTTTATACTTTTATACCCCTAATACATTCCATAACCATATGCTGTCGGTATTTCTTTACTATCAATTTAAATGACCGTTAAACTTTATTTAAACACTTTTATCCTTGGAAATGCAAAGAGACCGTATCTTCCAAATTTCCAATGACATAAGAGATATTATAGAGGAATATTATAAGCATTTCCGATGGATAATTTTACTTTATTTTAAAAGTTTGTAATAGATAGAAAGCATGCTAATGGACCAACTATTTTCAAACTTATTTATTATTTTCGTTTTTTTAAAGCCGTCCTAATAAGATATAGGCTGCAAGGCCCATTTGTGTAGAATTGGGTCTGTTTACAAGAAACTCTAAACTTTTAGGCCCATTTCAAGCGTAACGTTGGTGGCAACATAAATAGATCTAAAACCTAGGCAAGTTAAGGCGTCCACAAAATCTGTCTTATGGAGTTTGCTTCTTGAGAAACACTCAGGGTACGGTTGCTTGTAAAAATATATTCATAGAAAAAAATCAAAATTTTTAAAAAGAAATTTCTCATGTTTGTTTTCAGTAAATTATTTATTAAAAATATTTTTTAAAAAATAAATAAAAATATAAAAACTAAAAAATATGTTTCGTATGTCGACCGGTGTCAGTTATCAACCGTCAGTCGCCGGGAGTTGGATGTCGACCATCGATCGCTCGTCGTCGGGCGTCGCGGCTGGCACCCGGTCGCGTACGACGCCCTGTGCGTGCCGAGCCCCAGACGTCAGACGTCGGGTGCCCGGTGCTAGACGTCGGACGCGGCTGGCCGGTGGCCGTCGGAAGTTGAATGCGGCCGCCGGATGCAATTGATAGACGCTAGCAGTTAGATGCCGGGCACCGGGGGCTTGGCGCTGAGCGCTGACCATCGGACGTCAGGCGCTAACTGTCGAACGCCGGGCGAACGTCGAGCGCCGACCATCGGACGTTAGGCGCTGACTGTCAAACGCTGGGCGAACATCAAATACTAATAATTAGAATGAAGATTATAGTCAAACTCATGAAAATCTTAAATGAAAGAGAAATTCAAGAAAATAATTTACGGAGTCTCATCGAAGATGTCAAAATCTATAATTTTAGTTAAAAAAAAATTATGAATTAATTTTTCATTGGTACCAAACAGATTAATATATGAATTTTTTTTCAAAAATCTTTTCTACCATAAAATTTTACATTGAAACTAACAGATACTAAATGTCTAGCGGGCGAAATGCATATCCTCCTGACCATAGGCACAAGTAAATGACTGCACCCGTTATATCTATAGGACACAAGCGGCGCTAAGTGTTTTTCTTGCTTCGTTTTTTTGTTTTTTTGGGTGGGGTGGGGGGGGGGGGGGGGGGGTCCATGATCCCATATTTTATGGTGATTTTCTTAGTGACCATTTATGATTTTTTCTTTTTTTTACAAAATCTTATGATCTTTTTCGATTCTTTTAGAGAATTGAGGTGTACTAACATGTAGTTTTCCGTCTACTAAGGGTCCATTTGGATGTAAGTAAATTATTTTCATTGGAAAATCATTTTTCATGGAATAATTTTTACATGAAAATGAAAATCTTAATTGTCCATTTGGTTGTTAAGGAAATATTTCACTGGTTATTTGTGTAAATAGAATATTAAAAAAAATAAAAGCCAACAATATTAAATGTAAGTTTTGTTAGAGAGTTACATTTGAGCATATGGAATATTATGGTGAGGTAATAGCTTCCAAGACCATGTGCTCAAATGCCCCCATAAAATGGCTTCCACACTTCTGGTGCGGATGCCAAAATCTAGAATTTTGAGGATGTAGTTTTACCGATTTTACTTTTCAAGGATGCCAAATACCTACAAAAATGAAGTTTTACTTGAAACGGTTTTCCTGCGTAACTTTTGCCTCTAACAACAGACCTAAGTCAAGGTGTTAAAAAAAAAACCCTGTAACAAAAAGTGTACTCATAAATAAGAAACACACATGATAACCGAATCAACTAAAGAGCTCAATTCCTTTCTCTCTCTCTCTCTCTCATTCTTTTTCTCACATGTATGAACATGTTTTTTTATCTCCATGGATGTGCATGCAATCGTAGCAATGTTTAGATAATATCCCTTAGTCTAGTACTGAATGTAATTAAGGACTAGCACTGCTAAACCCTAACGCTTACTTTCATCTATTATCAACCACACAGGGATTCTTCTATTTTTTTCTAAAAGAAATACTTATTGCAAGAAAGGTCTTGCAATAATAGTGAGTTAGATTGCAAGAAAGTAAATCTATTGACTCACAAGTACCAAAAATATAGTACTATTTGAGAATCTCAACCAATAAAATTGTTTTCTTACAATCCAACTTAACATTATTTATTGATCTATTTTCTCTCTTGGGTGTTCATCAAATTGTGAGGAGCTATAGCTAAATATTAGGATGGAGGTGGCTTAATTCCTAGATGTAACAGTGTCACATCAAAAGGTTCCTCATTTTCATCTGTTGCTTCATACTCATTCAGTTCTTACTAGAAATGGGGAGCAAGTTGATGGCACTTTTTGTCTGTCTTCTCCACAACGAAGCTTAGTCAGAGCACACCGCATAAAATTTTCCAATTAGGATTGGGAAGGAGCAGATATCGAATGTGTTCTTGACATCTCCACCTTTGTCCTCCCCTCGATCACAACCAAGCATTGAGGAGCTTAAGCTTTCACAGACACAAATTATAGATCAAGGACTTCTTGGATGGGCCAAGCCTTGAAACCGACGTTGTAGCCTCCACATGGAAGGACACGAGCAATTTAGAATAGAAGAAAAGAAGAAGACATCTCTAAGCATCATCCTATTATAACCTATGATCAGCCGGGCATGGTCCATGTCCTTGGTCCGTCTTTTACCAATGGGAAAATACTTAACTATTTGGTGTGGATAGCTCCTACCAATGCGGCCAACATAAGACGGATGGGATCTGTGTTCTTCAGTCATGTCTCGTATATATGTCTTGTGTCTATCACACTCACACGAATAATTCTTATTTGTGCGGTTGAATGGTAAGTATTGCTCTTCTCATAAAGTCTATAACTCAATAACATGGACATCTATGAAACATCTCTTTTTTCACAAAAGAAAAAGAAAATTAGATTCAAATTTTACTGCCCAGTGCTTCTCTTACATGAAAAAATATAGGGAAAACCTCAAGGTTGGAGCTCCGAATCTAGAATAGTCACCCAAGCAAATTCGTCGTTAGAATTATGTTAAGAAGAAGAAGAAAAATCTCTTAATTTAAAAAATGTACTGACGAGATTGCTTGGAATTGTGGGGAATCTGGTGAAAGAACAAAGCCGCTCTGTCTTTGTCAATGATGCAGGTAATATATGGGTGAAGAAAAAGTTTAAAAAAAAAGTGTAAAGTTGTTATTTTATTGAAGAGCTAAGTTTTAATAGTACATGGGCTCTTGACCCATCGCTTTCACCACCCTCCCAAACATTTTACTACACCACATGAACACAATTCACTGCTCCAGCAGGGGAAAGCACTGAACAGAAAGCTCATGTCCCCCAAAAGGCAGCTGCATCTGGAGGGGAGGAAGAAAAATGGTGCGGTTCTGCTATATGGGTACCTGTGCTCTTCATCTGTAAAGTAGCACTCTCCCTCTTCTAATCATATCGGTGAGAAGAAACCAATTGATCCCATCATCAGCAGCCATAAACGAGGCTCTCCTGCAGTGTCTGGGGCTCCCCGTCTTGCAGACAGGTGATGGGGGGGATGGTGAGCGTCTGCAGGGCGCCGTAGGCGTTCCAGCAGAAGGGGTCGTCCACCAGCTCCCCCCTGAAGGGCAGCAGCTCCACCTCCGACATGGTGATGTTGGTGCAGGGCACCGTGTCGCTGCAGGCGAAGTGTATGGGCGGGCTCCGCACGTCGTAGGTGCCCTTGATGTTGGTGTAGGAGACGTCCGTCACGTACACCGCCGACGTCTGGTTCCGGCAGCCCTTGGTGAAGCAGTAGTACTGGTCTATGATGATGCAGTTCCGCACGTTCTCCATGAACACCGTGTCGAAGGTGATGCCCGACACGGAGCCCATCCCGCCCTGCCATGTCTTGATCCGGACCCCGTTGTCCGAGTTCCGGATGACCGAGTTCCTCACGGTGACGTTGGAGACGCACGCCTGGGAGTTGTGCACGCCGAGGCTCCCAATGCTGCATTCATCCAAAAGCTAGCTTCTTGGGTCATGGCGGAAGGTCGACATGGGTGCCATTATTTCATATCAGAGGAAGCATGTGAACTTTTTGGAGGTGGGAGTGGGGGCTTTGATCAGAGCAGTACCTTATGCCATGGCTAGGACCACATGTGACGTTCTGGATGTCCACACCCGAGCAACCTGGTCCGATGGAGATGCAGTCGTCCCCTGTTCGAGTGTGAACACACCCTCTCTGTGATTAGGATGGGTGCTCCTAAACAGCTTGGTGTTAACAGATAGGAATTCACAGAGGTGGATCTTTACCGTTGCTGATGAGGGAGTTGTAGATGCCCACAGACTTGGTGTTCTCGATGTGGATGCCGTCTGTGTTGGGGCTGAGGGCAGGGGAGCTGATGGAGAGGCCCTCTATGTGGACGCCCTCGCAGCCGTCGAACTTGATGTGAAACTGGGGGCTGTTCTCGATGCAGAGGTTTCTTACAGTGATGTTGGAGCTCAAAAAGAACCGGATCAGCTGAGAAAAGGAAAATTTTTCACAGCAAATTAACAGAGGCAGGAAGGAGCTCTACTTCAGTCTTCAAGGAAAGCAAGCAAAGCTCAAGGAAGCCGTGGCTGGTGATGGGGAGTTGGGCACTTACCGCAGGGCTGTCGCAGGGACCTGGTAATGTGCTTCCGTTGGGACCCTGATATCATCATATGATCAACCCAAAGGGTAAGCCATTGTTTTGAACAGGGATTGGGATGGAAAAGATGGGATTTTGGGGGTTGGTGAAGTTACCCTGTGAGGCTTGCAGGGGAGGTTCCACCACCCCTCTCCATTCCCTTCTATCGTTCCCTGTCCTGTGAGCGTAATCCCATCGATTCTGTAGAACACCAGCCACTGGCGCTTGCTGTCGGACTCCGGCCAGCAGTCGGGGCCGTCTGGGGGCATCAGCACTCCGTCCACCTGCACGGTTCGGGTCTCCGTTAAGCAGAGGACTGGAGCTCAGAGATGTCGAAAGCTCGGAGCTTTCCGAGAGAGGAGTTACCTGGAACACGAAGCCCGGCTGGCAGGGGCCCGAAAAGATGGTGGACCGGATCATGAACGAGGAGTCGGGGGGGACGAGGAGGACCCCGTTCTCCACCGCGCAGGCGGCCTTCCAGGCCGCCTGAAACGCCGCTGTGTCGTCGGTGGAGCCGTCGCCGGCGGCCCCGTACGACCTCACGTCGAAGATGAAGGGGGGCCCCGAGGAGTAGGGGTCGCTCGGCACCGTCGGCCCGGCGGGGGAGTCCGCCGGCGGCATGGAGATGGAATTGGAGGGGCTCTCGTCATCGTCCCTGTGGCTGGTCTTCTTCTTGTGGTAGTGGGTTCTTCCGTGAGAGCTGGGAGCCCCAACGAACACAATGGCGACGACGACCCAAGCAGCAAAAAGGCGCCGGAGCACTCCCATCGCCGGACGGGAAGATTAGCCACGCAGGAGCTAGCTAGTCTACTGAGAGCTGTTGACAGGGCAAATGGGTTGGTGCCAACAACGACTAGTAGTGGTAACTAAGTTGTTGCTCTCTAGTAGTGGCAAATGGGTTGGTGCAAGAACTGAATCAAGAACTTGGGGAGGGATTGTGGGCAAGCTACAGTTGTTTGAGAGGGGCAGAGGAGTGGAGACTCTTCCGTGTGTTTCGGCAAAAGGGGGAATAAGAGGGAGGGAGGGGAGTGTGTTCTGTTGTTTGGAGATCTCCCTCTCAGGGCTGAGGGGGTTGGTCATTTTATGCTTTTGTAGCCACAAACAAGGGGAACTGTGGTTGCCATGTGTCTAGCCCTTGTTGATTGGGGCATCATTGTCATAAGAGAGAGAGCAGTTGGGTGTTGGGGAAAAGGGGCTGCTCTTTTGCTTTTGTTTCAAAGTGTGCTGCCAGTGCCTGCTGCCTTCCCGTCTTTGTTCTCTTATGAACCACAAAACACACAGAGTCTTCTCTCTTGATTATTTATAATATGGTTTTTGTGTGTTTCTTCTGGTAGCTTGGAATAATGTGCCAGGAACCCCACTGCCACTACTTGGGTGGAGTTGCGCATGCAAGAATCCAAACGAAATCTCCATTCCCTCCATCCCTTCCCTGAAGGGAGGATGATATGCTGTGTTGTATTGGAAATGCAGTGGGGTTGGGGGTGGTCTATATTACTATTAATGTAGATCTGTATGTACATATGGTGGAGACAATGGTAGCTTCCAGAGATTCACATGAAATGGCCAGGTCATGGTTCTTATTTGAATAGGGTCAGAAGCTAGCCAAATTTTGATTCTTGTTTGAGACTGGGAATAGGCGGCGAAGTACAAGCCTTATCAAAACAAGGGCAGCACAGGGAAAAAATTGTTCTCATTTTCATGTGCTTCTCCCTTGCACCTTACACTTGTGTTTTTTGTGTGTGCATTTGGTGTGCACTAAACTTGGTGTGCACCAAGGCTATCCCCTGTATGTATATATGCAGGTTCTCTCTGTGTTTCCAATCTTTAAAAATTCTCTTCTGCATTTTTGTTCCTTCTCTTCTCAGAGCTTGTTCCTGTTGAAGAAGGTGTAGATTCCAGTGGTGGGATGGATGAGTTACCAATAGGGGAGAGGTGGACATTGGTGGAGGTGGTGACAACACTAAAAAGGGAGCGGGAATGTGGTGATGTGGTGAGAGAAGGCCATTCCAACCCCCACACCCCCCCCCACCCACACCCCAAACCAAACTAAGTCCCGTGACCCTGTGTTGTTCTTTAGCTCCCTGTGGCCTGTGAGCGAGGAGGGATGAGGTGAGCTGGTGAGGAGACGTGTTCGACAACAGCAGAATTTAAGGCACTTGGGTTCACGGGTGGATCTTACGCAAACCCTTCTTAATTTGATCTCTCTCTCTCTCTCTCTCTCTCTCTCTCTCTCTCGTCCCGCCTTGTGTTTGAGGAGGAGAAAGCTCCGCAGAAAGCTACCTGGGCCATCCTTCCTCACGTGGAGGAGCTAAGCAAAAGCCCCATGCATGAGACACACAAAGATCCATGGCCACAAGGCCAGAAAATGCCCCATACCCATATCACAGGTAAAAGTGAATTAATAAGAGGATGTGAGGTCGGCATCACAAAAACAGCCGTCCGATCGATTTGGTGGAAGACCAAAATCTGTCAAAATCGACGACCGCCCAGGACTTTCTGGCCTTGAGAATTCAAAGTCTCATGTGTTCATGCATGGGGGAGTGAATCACCTGTGCATGCACCCATGTGTTGCAGTACCAGTGTGCTCTGATGAAGAAAGGAGTTCTCTCCCTTCCATTTTTGAATGGGAAAAAGAAACTTACCATACTTAGCATAATATAACACCAAAAGATGTCCTTATATCTTTTTTCTTAATCTGTGGAATAACGTTTTCCCAACATCTTCTCAATTAATAGATGCCCTTCTATGAGTATCTTTAGAGGGGAGAAAAGGATATGTCCATATGTTTCCATATGATTAGTACCTAATGGATCCCTCATTGTTTCCTATTCTTCTCTCTCTCTCTCTTCTTTCAACTGTCTATGGATCCTGGTACTACTCCACCCCCATGGGATCAACTCCCAACAACCGTTGCAACATGGTTCACATGCCTCCCTGAGGACTCTGTGCATGGGGGAGGATGCCCAAATTCTCACATGGGCCTGTGGGGTTTGTGTGTGTGCACCAGTACTGTGGGGGCTTATCAAGTTTGAGGCTCAGATTCTCTCTCTCTCTCTCTCCTCTCTCTCTCTCTCTCTCTCTCTCTCTCTCATGCATAATGGAGAGAGGTGGAGAGGTGTACCTTGGCTGTGTGGGGGTGCCTTTTCAAGTGATGGGTTCACGGGTCTTTGGGCAAAAGGGCTCTCTCAGTCATGGGGGCCGGTTGCATCGCCGTGTCCCCCCTTAACCCATATTAGGGACGGATAACAGGACAAGGTCAGGGCCATTAGTTAAAGGCAAAAGGCTTGTTGATGTGGAGAAATATTGGCACCCTACTTTGTCACAAGCCCTGGATGTTTTGTGGCAGTTGGTTCATGGTGACTGCCCACGCGTGCAGAAGATCTGTGCTCCACCTTATAATTAGGGTCCCCCCTTAAAGTTCGATCAACTGCTGTGGAGATTTTGGTCGTAGCTCTGGAGATTAGTTGGGCCGGGGAGTCATAGCCTTTCAATAAACTTCTTCTTCTGACTCCTCCTGTCGTGTGGATATCACTAGAGGTCGACACCGAAGGTGGAAGATAGATCCGATGACAACGGGGCAAGTTTGTTGTTTGTAAATGGTCTAAGATTTAGCTGCATATATACATTTCAATTATAAATTAATGTTAAAATATGGTATTTGATTAATAAACACTTAATTAGTACTAATAACCTTAAAGTTTTGTGTCCAGTCTTAGGAGTGTTGGTTAGAAGTTGATGCTTATAACTCGACAGTGAGTTGAGTAGGTTTTGTCAAGTGAGAGATGTGGGCCTCCATCCCCAAGATGGACATCGCCGGACCTCCGCTCCGGAAGCCAATGAGAACTCCGGGAACCTCCTGTGAGCACTAAGCTTCCACCTCCGACGGTGATTAAGGATATCTTAAACCAGATCACGCATGCACTGTTTAAACGAAGTTATGAATGGGTCCTGTTTAGTTCAGCCTTAACGGGATTTAAATTTGGGTCATAATTCAGTGGGTGGCGTGTTTTTGCATGGGTTTGGTGTGGACGTGGCATGCAGTTCCCAATGATCGTACGGACTGTGTTTCTCATCACCAGATGCTCCCGTGGCTGTGAAGACCAGAGAATTAATACCATCCCTAAATTTTTTTGCCATCTTTATTTAATATTGTCATTTTTTAATATTAAGGATGACAAACAATTTTAACATTCAAATTATTTATGTCACTTAGCTAATAAAATAGATATATAAATATTTTTTACATTGGGAATGTAAATCTATTTACTCTTATGTCACATGAATGACAATTTTGAAGGAAGGTGGAATCTAATGCCGAGAAACAATGTACAAAGGAAAAGCCTGCCCAAGAAGTCTTTCATTGACGACATGAACCTTTAGACAAATTAAAAAATGAAACTACATATATATAATAATATAAGAAATTAGTATAATGTGAAGCTAAAAAGAATACCCAAGTCTTTTATTTGCAACATGAATCATTTTTCAAGGCCATATGCAAAACCAAAAATAACTTTTGTCCTATGCTATGGATACTAATAAATGACTCTTGTTGTACCACCTTGAACAAAAGAATCTAATCAAAGGTTTTGGTCCTTTTGGGAAGTGACATTAATTTTTCCCGTCAGGTTGAAAACAGCCCGTCAAGGCGGGTCCTTTTCGGGCATGTGCCCCACTTTGGCGGCTTCTGGAGGTTGGAGCTGGATCTTTCGGATCCGGGCCCAGCCGCATATCCGATATGCCGAAACATGCTTTTCGGGTCATCCATAATTAGAGTCGGATCCTGTCAACAAATTTGTTCATTCAGACATCACCTGTTGATTGAGATGTACAAGATTCTTGTCAAACGTCACCCTCCAAAACCAAAATTTCCCACTGCCCACTCTTTTTTACGCATTTTTTCTAATTTTCTGTAAAGATACCATCTTTACATATTTATTTACACAGTTATATTATCTATCTTGTTTTTAATCATAGCGTTTTTTAATAAATGGAATGATTAATACTCTGCGCGGCCGGATATAAAACACCCACCCGACTGTGTTGAGATTGGCAATGGGGGGAGGGGCTGCAAACAAGAGTGGCAGGTGTGGGCCTGCTCGCTGGCGCCAATCTCGGCGAGACTGTGTTGGTGCTTCACCCAATCGCACCGGGTAAGAAGTGCAACTCTTTTAAAAATATTGAGCTTGATATACCTTTATAATCAACCTCCGTTTAAGATGTTGAAAATATTTAATTCTTATTATAGTGTAAAAATTTTGGATGAAAATATCTTAAAAAAAATAAAACATTTTGATGTGCCAAATAGAGAGAGAGAGAGAGAGAGAGAGAGAGAGAGAAGGAAAGACAAAATTTTATGAGAGATTAAGAATGGAGTGAGAGAATGAAATTAACCTAACTGTGGTGGCTATTCCTAGCCACCTACATGCGCAGAGCCCATCATGGCACATCTCAATCTAACGGACAAACGTGGCCCTTCCGCAGGACGTCACGTCCCCTTAGGAGCAACTTTAAGGTCCTGAGGACGATCCCTGCATTAAGATACCAACAGGACCTAAGGATCGTCTCCGGACGCCTTACACCTGTTCAGCCCAGGGTCCTCTTTTTCAAGTAGGCACTGCTCGGTGTGCGTCGTGGCCTCCTCGGACTGGGCAACATTTTCGTGCACTGAACATTCAGCAGCGGGCCTTGTCGCAGAGCAATGGGTTCTATTTACCGAACAGGGCACCTGTCCGGTACCTCCGACCTGGAGGATTTAGGCAGCCCTTTGTCTCCTTGTCACGGTTACAACGGCTACATCATACATGCCCCACGATTAAGTGGTGCATTAATTGTAAGGCCCCTCAACGGGCGCCTCCCCGCCAAGGGCGCTAACTGGCGCGCCCTTTTCAATGTTGTTCAGGGATGTTCCGTCCCTCTCCCTCAGCACTTCTACCTATAAAAAGATCAGGTAAGCCTCCATGCAAAGGTACGTCATCATAAACGCTCACACTGCCCTTGCACAACACACACAAGAACCCCCATTCCTCAGCCACCCTTTCAGGCCTTTACTGACTTAGGCATCGGAGGGTTCTCCCCGGTTCTTCAACTGGGCCTCCTTGACCTTGTTCTGGTTTTTGCGACTTTCGTCCGCTACCAGCGACCATCTTCCTATTCCTTCCAAGTGTAGCCCATTTGTCTCCAGCCCAAAACAGGAAACTCCTCCACACTTTTGGCGTCGTCTGTGGGAAGGACGACAGCCATGGCTCGCGGACGATCCTCATACCAGAACGTCGGGAGCTGGATGAAGAGGTCTCGTCAGTCCAGGAGGAATCTCGTCAGCGGTTCCCCCAGTGGATGTTGCTGTCACTCCCGCCAGTGCAGCCGGCGCTGTCCCTACCGTCGCCATGCCTGCAACCACCTTAGAGGTAGCAGAACTCCGGGGTCAAATGCAGCACTTGACGGGGATCTGCCTGTGTCTCCACGCCCAGATGGCCCGAGCGCCAGCCCAGACTACTCCCGCCACTGGAGCAGTAGGCGAAGTCATCCTGCCGACGATCGCATGCTCCTTTGGCACAGGAGGAGCAGCAGGAGGAGTCGCCCCACCGGTCGCATCCTGCGCAATTGGCGCGCCGAACTCACGAAAGGGCGTGGTGACTTGCCCCGTCGCTCCGCAGCGCCTCCTCTGTGCTCCGTCGTGGGCGCCACTCCCACCGGTCCAAACATGAGGGGTCGGTCCACTCTGATCAGGAGTTGGCCCAACGTCTCCGCCATGTTGTGGACCTCGAGCGCCGGTTGTCGACATGATGGTACAGCGGGCAGAGGGCAAAGCTCCGGCTGAAGAGGACCTGAACTTCCGCTCCCCGTTCATTGTGAAGATCCTGGAAGCGCGGATCTCTCCCAAGCTTTCTCTACCCACCATCGCGCCGTACGACGGCACCACCGACCCAGCGGATCACATCTACGGGTTCGAGTCGCACATGGTGTTCCACGGAGCATCCGATGAGGCCAAGTGTCGGGCCTTTCCGGCCACCCTAAAAGAAACCGCCAGGGCATGGTTCGAGGCCCTCCCTGCCGGTTCCATCTCCTCCTTCCACCAATTGAAGAAGTCCTTTCGGGACAACTTCCTTGGTGGGAGGTCACAGCCTCGCACCGTGGCCTCTCTTATGGCAGTTCGCCAGAAGAAAGGCGAGGCGTTATGGGACTTCGTCAAGAGGTTCCAGACTGAAGCGCTCTGCATCCCTCGCCTCGACGTCCCTTTAGCCACCAGTGCCCTTATCCAAGGCACCCGTGATGGCTTCCTCCAGAGGACGCTTGGCGTGCAACAGCCCTCCACCCTGGCCGAGCTACTCTCCATCGCCCAACGCCACGCGGCTTATGAGGAGAGCCTAGCTACCGGTCGAGAAGAGCAAGGCGAGCAGTCAGACAAGAAGAGGCCTTCCGATAATGTCCACGACTGTGACGAGTGAAAGGTCGGCGCAACGGATACTCACCACGCCAACCACGCCCCTTCACTGACTACACCCCTCTCACAATGGCGCCCAAACAGATTTTGGCGGAGATCCGCCATGAGCCCTATGTTCGGTGGCCACAAAGGATGCGCTTCGATCCTAGGAGACGAAACCAAGAGAGTACTGTCGTTCTTCCACCGCGACCATGGCCACGACACTTCCGAGTGCCGCCAGCTAAAGGATAAAATAGAGTCCCTGATCAAGCGTGGGTACCTTCGACGATATGTGCGCCGGAACGAAGACCGCCCCAGATGCCGATAGCGGACTCCCGAACAATTGATCAACAACGAGCCCAACGGGCAGGAAATCAATGTGATCGCGGGAGGATTCGGCGCAGGCGAAGAAAGTACCCAAAGCCGCTGGGACTACGCTCGGCGAGTACATGTCATGGACAGGCCTCTAGCGCCCTGGCTAGCCCCTTATCCTGCCAACCCTGCACGCGCCCAGTTCGAGGAGGCTATAACCTTCTCGGACGAAGATCTTGTAGGAGTTAATACTCCACACACCGATGCGCTGGTTGTTTCAGCCACCATCATCACTATAATGTGCGCCGAATTTTAGTAGATAATGGGAGTGCTCCGGACGTGTTAGCCTACGAATGTTTCTTGCTTTGGGCATGAAAACTGACCAGCTTTCCCCTGTTGAGTCACCCCTATTCGGGTTCTCAGGGGTTTCGGTTCAGCCCATGGGGCGAGCGCGTCTTCTGATCACCCTCGGAACGGCCCCCAGGAGCGTAACCAAGGTGGTGGATTTCTTGGTCGTCAGGAGTATGCCCAGCTACAACGCCATCCTTGGTAGGGGGATGATCAGACGCATCAGAGTAGTTCTGTCGTCTCTCCATCAGAAGATGAAGTTTCCCACTCCATGTGGGATCGGCGAGGTGCTTGGGTGCCAGTGCGAGTCCCGACGGTGTTATGTCCTTTCCCTAAGGGACAAACAACCTCTCGCCCCTCCGACGCCTGTTCCTCCACCAACCGATCAGCCCTCTACCAGCCGAGGGACTCATGCTGAAGACCTACTTCTGATTCAAGTCGACGACAACCCTGAGCATGTCCTATACATTGGCACCCTACTAGCAGAGGCCAAGCAGAAGGGCTACAAGGCCTTCTTGCTAGCCAACCTGAATGTGTTTGCGTGGTCGGATGATGAGCTACCGGGCATCCTTCCAGAGGTGGTGGTGCATCGCCTCTGCCTAGACCCTAGGGTCCCACTTGTACAGCAGAGGAGGCGACCCGTCAACTGAGAACGACAGTTCGTGATCTAGGATCACGCTGTCAAAAGCCAAGCTATTGGGCTCCTCCGGGAAGCCCAGTATCCGAGGTGGATCTCCAACGTAGTCCTCATACACAAAGCCAATGGCAAGTGGAGAGTGTGCGTGGACTACAAGGATCTCAACAAGGCAATGCCCAAGGACAACTTTCCTCTGCCATGCATCGCCAGCTGGTAGACGCCACATCCAGACACGAGCTGCTCAGCTTCTTGGATGCATATTCTGGTTATCACCAGATCAGTATGCACCCTCCGAACCAGAACGCCACCACGTTCGTCACCGACCTGGGCCTATACTTCTTCACCAGGATGCCCTTCGGCCTGAAGAACGCAGGCGCGACATACCAGCGATTGGTCAACAAGATGTTCGAGCAGTAGATCGGGCGCAATATGGAGGTCTACGTCGATGATATGTTTGTCAAAATGCTCCCAAGCATTGACCACCATTTCCGACCTGAGGAAACTTTCGCAACCCTGCAAAAGTACAACATGAAGCTCAACCCAGCCAAGTGTGCGTTGGAGTGCGCTTGGGTAAGTTCCTCGGCTTCCTCGTTTTGAATAGGGAAATAGAGGCTAATCCCGAGAAGATCCAAGCCATACTTGAGATGGGCAGCCCCAAACAGTGCGCGACGTCTAGTGCCTCACCGGACGCCTTGCTACGCTCAACCGGTTCATGTCCCAAGCAGCCGAGAGAAGCTTTAGCTTTTTCAAGTTGCTGTGAGGCCCCAAAGGCCCCTCACAGCAAGGGGGGCACGTACGGTGGATAGAAGACTGTGAAGCTGCCTTCACCAAGCTAAAGGCGTACCTGGCAGCCCCACCTGTTCTCTCAAAACCCGTGCTCGGAGAACCTCTGTTCGTGTACCTTTCGGTCACTGAACACTCTATCAGTGCGGTTTTGATCAGGGAAGAGGCGGCGGCACAGCGCCTAGTTTACTACATTAGCAGAGTCCTTCAAGAGGCTGAAAGAAGGTACCCTCGAGCAGAAAAACTCGCCCTCGCCCTGGTCACATCTGCCCAAAAGCTTAGGTCTTACTTTCAGGCCCATTCAATCACGGTTCTCACCGACCAGCCGTTGAAGCTTATCCTTCAGCGACCGGAAGCTTCCGGAAAGCTCATTAAATGGGCCATAGAGCTAGGCGAATTCGACATCAGCTACCTGTAAATATCGCTTTGAGTTTGTCGGGAACTCCTAGCGTCCACAAAGAGGGGGAATAAAAGATAAAAGATGAGTGTGTGGATATGGAGTGGAAAGCGGAAAAATACGGAAAATAAAAGATCGTGATCACCAGGCACGCGAGGGTGCCGAATGTGTTGAATCACTCTATGGCTGTCCTTGTATTTTGGTGATAACAAAACTTATGATGATAACATAATGAATATTTTTGTTTCATCTGTGTCGCATCAATCCCATAGCAAAATGCTAAGTCTTACATTGATGCAATATATGGCGCACTAAAATGATAAAATCGATGTTTAATCAATATACATCGATTTCTTTTTAAAGTGCCAAAGTATTAGCGCAACGATTTGTTAGAAATCGTTCCCATAACGATTTCATCTTTGAGCGCATTGATTTGATAAGAATCGTTCCCATAACGATTTCTTCTGTAAAGCGCAAGAAGTCGATGCCATAACGATTTCATAAGTGTTCGCAACGATTTCTTCTGTAAAGCGCAAGAAGTCGATGCCATAACGATTTCATAAGTATTCGCAACGATTTCTTCTGTAAAGCGCAAGAAGTCGATGCCATAACGATTTCATAAGTGTTCGCAACGATTTCTTCTGTAAGCGCAACGATTGTTAAGAAGTCGATGCCATAACGATTTCATAAGTGTTCGCAACGATTTCTTCTGTAAGCGCAACGATTTGTTAAGAATCGATGCCATAACGATTTCATAAGTATTTGCAACGATTTCTTCTGTAAAGCGCAAGAAGTCGATGCCATAACGATTTCATAAGTATTCGCAACGATTTCTTCTGTAAAGCGCAAGAAGTCGATGCCATAACGATTTCATAAGTATTCGCAACGATTTCTTCTGTAAAGCGCAAGAAGTCGATCTCATAACGATTTCATAAGTGAGTGCAACGATTTGCCCACACATCGATTGCTTGCATAACGATTTCATAAATGTTCGCATCGATTTGTTTATAAATGAGCAACGACTCTTCTCATAATGATTTCATAGTCATGCTCATAACGATTTCTTCATGGATTCTGTTCAAACACAGATTGCCTTTATATTTCAAATATGCTTGGCGCTTAAATGAAAAGTCAAATATCTTCTGACAAAAAGCTGCATGCATATCTCAGAGTCTTGTCAAAAGATATGACCTCTATTTTCAGTATGTTAGCAGAAGCACAGTACCATGCATCGTTTATCATAAACACTCTTTTATGCTAACACTCTCTTCTATGCTCACAGACATCGAAGACCATCAGAGTCTGATTAAGACAAATGAAGAGGAGATGAGCAACGGCTAGAACTCCAACGGATTTATTCAAATTGCTCATATAAAAGATGAAGCAAGGCTAAAGAAAAGCAAGAGCTTTCCTGAAGATTTTTTCAAGAGTGTACAACTGTGAGAAACCTCAACTCCACACACACTCAAGAAAGAGAGAAAGAGCCTGAGCCAAGAAGAAGCATTCAAAGCATTTCAAGCTCTCAAGCTTCCAAGCTTTCAAGCATTCGAGCCTTCTTTTCTCTCTTCTGTTTTCTCTCCGAGCTCATTGTATATCTGGGGAGAGTTTGTGACTGTGAGCTTTGCACAAGTGTTAATCTTGTAAGCTTATCAGTTTGATCTTTCTAAGGAAGATCTGTGTCCGGCTGTAGGACTGTATACAGTAGTTAACCTAGCTAGGGGTCAGTGTCTAGCAGAACCGCACTGGGGTTTGTACCAGAGGGTTGGCTTCTTTACCTGTAAGAGAAGTGGGCTGCCTTCTTGCCCGGAAAGAAAGAAGACCAGCTGGGGTGCTGGGTGTTGTAGTGTCCTTAAGGGGGACTGTACCCTTGGTTAGTGAAATCCAAGAGGTTGCTTGGGACTGACGTAGGACTTCCATGTGGGAAGGGCCGAACCAGGATAAATCTCTTGTGTTATTTGGTGATTGTTTATTTGCTTCCGCACTGCTACTCTTTATCACACTAAACAAAACCAATCCTTCAAGTGTTAATTTCTGTGTTTAAGATTCTATTTCAGATTCAGAAAAACCTATTCACCCCCCCTCTAGGTTAGCTTGCTGCCGTACCAAAAGGGCCAACAGAATGGAGAAGCACGGCGAGGGGTGCGAGTGGAAGAAGTGATAGCGAGTGTACCTTTCGGAGCGGGGGGAGATTGCGCGGGGATGATGTGGGCCCTTTCTTTCTCTACGAACACGGCCGGTTGCGGTAGAGGGCATTTTCGAATGATTACCCTGCAAAAAGACAAAGAAAAGAGAGGGGATTAGCCGAATGTGCAGTATACAAATTCTAAAAATAATGAAATAAATGAACAACATGGGAAGGACACACCTTGGTGTGTGGTTTTTAAACCCCTAAGAATAGCTATGTGTGACGAAACGCCTCGGCCAAGCCCGTTAACTGATAACGTACTTGATCCGAGTCCGCCTCCCGCGAACGGGCCGAAGCCTCGCAAGGGATACCAAACCACAGTCCGTGTAAACACAATGGAACACACCACATTGTATACATATATCACAAGTTACATAGCCATATTTCCACAAAACTGAAAAGAAGTACAAAAGCCTGGGGCATACCCCAAGGTACAACTAAAGAAAGTAAACAACTAACTATACTACACTGCTGGAGCTGCCACTACATAGCTGGAGGTACCGACCCTGCACCGCTACGGCGCGGCCCTGAACTGGACGGTCGTCGGGAAACGTCTTCCTCGCTCTCACCTGTTGTTAGACCCCGAATTTTTATTCTCTTTTATATATATGTATGTATATGAATGGTGTGTTGGGAGTTCGCTTGTTGTGTGCATAGCATGCGTAGTTCATTGTGCCTACTATAAGTTTTATACTTCTCTTGAGCATGAGCATATATATATATATATATATAATATATATATAATATATATATATATTATATATATATATATATATATATTCGCGTAGAAGTGAGCAATTAGCTAAATTAAGAAGTAATATGAATGTTCTCTTTTCTTTTCCAAGAATCTTAGACTTAGAATGGTTGAGTAATATTATGTATGTATTTTCTAAATATTGAAGAATATCCTATACCACCTATTTCATGGAATTTTGTATGAGAGCATATGAAGTACATATGTGTATGTAGGTATGTATTTATCTTATGCGTGTGACAATTGTATACCTAATTCTACATGCATAACACCTTGGTGTACTTATATACATGTGTATGTTTAATTGTAAACATGGTTCATTGCATGGTTTAGTTAATGCGTACATTGTACTTCGTACATTGCATGTACATAAAGAGTTCAAGCATGGTAGGTGTATTTAGTTTATATTGGGATTCTATACTCCTCATGAATAACATGCATGTATTTTCATGATAATTAGGTGAGGATAGTCAATTGACTAAATTATACATATAATACTTAAGCAATGTTAGGTAAAGTTGTGCAAGTTAATCTAATTATCGGTTCGCATGTGTATCCATCTATTTCAAGCATAATGTACACAAGTGTGGCTATACCCGTGTGTGTATACTATATATATGCCAAATCAAGTGTGTATGCATAGGTAGATATCTACGTACATCTCATCTTAGTGTATTCATGTATGCTTGTGTATGCCTAGGTATAAATGCTATTGATTGCCCGGTGTAGTATATAATTTATACCTTATACTTTGTATGCGTATGAAGATATTCATGTGCATGTTGTTATCTTAAATGTACCTATGTATGTATGTGTAGGATAAGTCGTAATTATTGGATATTTACGTGGTGTAGTGGTGTATACACTATACTACATAGATTTCATATGCATGTATGAGTGGGTTAAGCATGGTTTCTGCATGATTTTAAGTGCTGGCAGAAGAGTGTATTGGTGTCAACATACATGGACGCCCATGTTATGTCAGCGTCCATATCGACGGACGCCAACCCTATGTAGCCGTCCAGGGATGTGGACGTCAATATCCCTAATTTTCTGTGCTCTGCAGAGCGCAGAGAACACTCATTGGGCCAGGCCTCTGATTGGGGAGATGTCTCCCAACGTCTCTCCTGTCCCTTCAGCCCCTACACGAGCCCCTCTTGCCCCCTTATTCTTTAAAACCCTCCCTTTGCTATCCTAGAGAGCTCTTGGCTCATTTTCTAAAAGAAACCCTAGATGAGAGAAGAGATGAAGGACTGACCTTGAGAGCTCAGATCCGGCGTTCTGAGGCTTGGATCCGCGATCTTCTTCGACAAGGAGGAAGTCCAAGCATAGGAGAAGGCTTCCCCGGCGTTGGACTGCGGCTTGCAACCCCCTGGAACCCGGAGCAAAGGATTTCTGGAGGCTTCTTGGCAAGAGCCAAGGAGAGCTTCATCGGCTATTTTGATCCATTTAGAGGTTTTCTTCAGGCAAGTAAACCCTAGGTCTTGAGCCTAGATATGTCCCCTAAGTCTCAGAAATTTTGTGGATTCTAATTCGTGTCCTGGAGCCCCTATTCTGAATCTTTTTCCAAGCTCGGTCTGTGTTCTTACACAGACAGAAACTGACGGCAAGAGACCTTGCCGTCAAGTGCATCTGGTAACGGCATGCGATAATGCCGTCAACCCCTGTAAACGGCTGAACCGTTGACTGTTTTCTCTCCTCTAAATGACTATTTTCGATGGGTTTCTCGCGATGAGGATATACTTTAAACCCTATACGTTATGTAAGATATCTATTGTGGTGTGTGGATGGGTTATTGAGCATGGTATGAGTAATGCATTTAATTGTTTTGTGAAAATGCATGTATGTTAAGATAATAACCTTCTTGATTCACTGTTTGGATGATTTAGAGAGGGTCGGAAAGTGCTAAATGTTGTGAGCCATGTATGCATGCATCAGTCATCCCCTGCAATTTCTATGGTTTTTCCCATGCTTAATGATTTGTTAGAGTTTATGTTTTGGAAAATAGAGAATATGTGTAGGACTATTAAATTCTCTAGTAAATCATGCTTTGTGCAATGAATACGGGTAGAATGTCAAGTAATACAGGCATGTCAGGTCAGGGCTGAGGCATGTTAAATCAAATGCTTATGCTAGTTTTCCATGCTAATAGGGATTTCAAATAGCATGTAAAATAGATGTTTGATTTTCTGTAAATTCTATTTAGCTCAGAAAAATCTGAAAAATTGAGGGTATATCTTGAACTCGAAAATAGCACGTGGTTAAAATTTCAGGTCATTTGGACTAGTATATAAAGATTATGTGTTTTTCATGTGAAATGTAATAATCTACGTATGTTATCGTAATGTGGTTAGTTATTGCTAAACCTAACCTGATTAATGAACTTATGAATGTTAATTATGGTCATCTGTAGTAGCAGGTTAGGAGAAAAACAGAGTCACATTGTGCATGAGAAAATGAGGAAGATGTGAGTGTTATGTGTAAAATACGTGTTAAAAACTCGGCATGAGTAAAGTGTAAAAGTTGTGCCTATGTGACACTGCTACCCTAGAGGCATCGGGAGCCGTATATAGAAAAGTCCCTATAGAAGGCTCCATGTGATATAAGTTTGTCCCAAAGGCATTGGGAAAACCCGGAGGTGGACAAGTACCACTGGGATAGGGTGGAGAGGGCTTCTCCCCCGTCTGCGCAGTTACCAAGATTCACCGCTGTATTGCCTAGGTGGTGAGTATGTGTATGAGTTGTGTCATGCGTTGTGTTATGAGTTGTGTTATGAGTTGTGTTGAGAGCTGTGCTAAGGAATGAGCATGAGCTATAAGATATTTGTTAGTGTCCTCTACTGGTGGTTAGGACTATGTGTCATGGCAAATTATTTAAGCAATGAAAAATGAACAAAGTGTGAAATATGAACATGGCACGTGGTAAGTGCAATCGATGTGATACATGATAAGTGAAAGTGGTAGAGTAAATGATGTGGGAACGTGTAAATTGTGTAAGTGTGAACATGTGTACATGTCAAATGTGTAAAAGTGAACAATGTGAATGAGTAAGTGTGCAATCATGTGGGATAAATGTGTTAGATTGTGAACTTTAGATATGTCATGAAAGTGTTAAATGCATATCCAAACAGCAACCTAAATGTATGCAAAACGATGTTTCACTTGTGTAAGAATGAGTAGAATCCATATTAGGAACTTCCCTTTCAAACAATGATAATCTCACGTTAATTGCTATCATGTTGTGATTGAATTGTATATATATATAGCTCTCACGTGAATGAAATGGTAGTGAGCATGTAATAGGATTTTCACGTTTTCAAAAGTTGATTATGAATATGGCAATTGCATGAAAAATATTTGGATTCCATGCTAGTTGGAAGGCTCAATTAGTATAAAGGTTTTATACTTAAGTGCTCATGGATTGCTAAATGGTTTCACCATGTTTTAACCTTCAAGTCATGCTACAAATGTGAACCATGTGCATGTGATTTTATTATGTTAAAACAGCAAGCAAATTGTATAAATAAATACAAAAAGGTCATGTAAAAAGCAAGTAGTCATCATACTAGCTTGTTCTTTTCTTTACGCTCAATGTATGCTCTAGTAGTAGAAATATCCATGGGTTAAAAGAATGGGTGGACGAATCATGCTACATCTTAGGTGTAACTAATAAGTGCATGTGTATGATGTAATGCTCATGATTTAGAATAGAATTTTGGTAGACTAAAGCATGCTCCTGTGAAGATAATATGTCTTGCTAGTTGAGAGTAAGGACCATGAGTACCTTCGTGATTTGATGATAGTGTGCATCTCTTAAATGTTAATGCCATATTGTGAGTGTGACATGTTTAAGTTTAAGACTTGGTTTGCTTGTTGAGTCTTTGGACTCACTCTTGCTTCGGCGTACAGGTTGACAGGTGTCTTGTTCTAGAAGGAAGCTTGGTGAGGATCGTCATTAGAAGACTATTTTGTGGAGCTATTACCAGTTGTACTTCTTTTTTCCTAGCACGAAAAGGATTATTGTATGGACAATATTTGGACAATGTAGTTCTTTTATCTTGTATTAAGGTGGACATTGTCTTTCATTTCGCTATTTAGATTGTGGAATGTGTGTTAGTGATGGGTAAGAGTTGAGTTGATTATTTTATTCCGCTATACTCTATTGCTATCCAGGTACATATCAACTATCGACTAGTGTTGGGTACATGTCCCACTGTGACGACGCCCTTTATACCGATGGGGATTGGTATAATCGTACCGGTATGAAGAGGGTCGTTACACCTGTGGGGGGTAGGGGTGAGCCTCACTAGTCACTGGCTCAGTAGGGAACTCCCCCAAAACTGAGCAAACCAAAAACCACAGGTACAAAGCTATAAACAATACCAAAATTTATAGAACAGCTAAGCAGGTTATTAAAGCTGTAGTACTCACCGTCTGCCGACTACGAGAAACAAGTGTAATAATTAAACGGCAAACCAGTACAGGTGTACAAGCTAAAGTAGAGACAGCCAAACACGAGCCACGTGAACTGGTTCGCGACACCAGAAACTGACTCGGACAAGCTAACACAGGTCTACCTCTCAGTCTCGCAGCCAGAGACGAAAGGTCCAGCTGCCGCTCCACGTGAAAAGGTCAAGCAACTATAGAGACCAACTAAACACCACCACCTGCGGACCACACGGTCACAAGCCCATGCCTGACACCTCAGGAGACCCTGGCCTGGGCTCTCTAAAGTGAGGCACTGGAAAAGGACTAGTTGGGGACCAGTGTCGACTACTGGTGTCCGTACCCCCAACTACGAGCGCGCTACAAGTGACTAAAGATAAACACAAGGGTCACTATCCCACTGTCGTCTTTCCCTCAGCCGGACGTGCAACTCAAACACAAGAGTGAGGGTGTCCAGGTCAGACGACACAGACCTCGACGGTATAACACAAGTACCGGGACAAAGCCCCGAGCTAACAGCCTGGCTCACAAAGAACCTGGGGCACCCAACTGGAGAGGTAACCACGGTAGGCGTCGTACTACTCGCCATGTACACAGAACCACGTGCGCGTCACACACAAACCACGTGAAACCTCACGTAAACCACAAATAACAACGGTCCACTACACGTGAACCCAACTGGACTCGCGTAAATAACGCGCAGCCACGAAAGTAGGTTACTAACTACAAATCTTGTATGCTAAACACGAGAACTCTGTGCACTCAGTGCACCTCAGGTGCCAACGCATATGCATCATTGATAAATACCATAATTAGTCATTCATGTTTATAACCAGTAGGCGGCAACATCGACTGCCGCTTACAGAAAATCGACGGCAAGGGATCTGGCCGTCTACATCCTGGCTGATGAGCTTGGCGACAAACGATGTTGACGCCAAGTTCTTCGGCCTCTAACCCTGCAGAAACCCTAATCCGGTTCTACGGGTTTTCCAACCGTTAAAACAACGGAAAAACATACTGTAATGATCCCTCTAACATCCATGCACCATATTTAAACCAAAACAACATGTTTTACTGCCTAGATTCACCAAACCACCCATTAACCCCGCATGGCGCAACTTAACCCGAAATGCATTAAATCTGTTGTTTCAGGTGGTTAAGTCATATTTTAATGATCCTACGGAGCTAACAGGGTTCGTCCCCTACCTCAGAACACGCTAGAACCTCCCACAATCTTCCGGTTCACACCGAACCCTCCGCGAGCTCCCACAGGAATTGCACCACGGTACGACGTTTCCTCGCGCAATTCAGCGACGCCACGCGTTCTACGATCGTCCAACCACCCTTCGGTACCTGTTGGAAGCTTTAGCAACACGGGGGCAACAAGCTGGGGCAAGGGAGAATGAGAACCAGGTAAGAAACCTGCCCTCGGGTGACCCTATAACTTGCAGAATTCTCAGGTTGGCGTCAACCCCTCTGCCGCCAAGAACAACCGCCAATCTAAACGTCCACATCTAATGCCGTTAAGATCATGTAGTCAACGGCCACTTACCTGGACGCCAATAGGTCAACGACCACCCTGTCCGCCAACTCCAACTGAACTGCAGCAGGTCCTATTTCATTTCAGGACCAAACCTGCACTTTACCTGCTCAAGCCACACATCCAACCATACATTCCACACAACCAACTCACATTGGCCTCACAACGGCCGCCACAACCACAACACACATGATCCGCATGGATCCGAAAAGCACGCGACGTTACATTACTATCATCTAAAAAGAAAATTTCGACCTCGAAATTCATAACACAATTCAAAGTCAAACAACTTAAAATACATTTTTACAAGCACTATCATCTAAAAAGAAATACAAAGCTTACATAAACAGATAGGGATACCCTTTAGCCATTTCCTCGGCTAATTCCCGGTATCCTCACCACCAACCTATTTTCCCATCTCACCTTTACCAACTCAATTTCTTTATTTCTCAGCTTCTTCATCTTTCGATCTGTGATCTGAACCGGATATTCTAGCATAGTCATGTCCGGCCTCAGGTCACCACCTTGATATTTGATTATTTGAGCT
The DNA here is from genome assembly GCA_014218235.1 of Colocasia esculenta. NCBI lineage: Eukaryota > Viridiplantae > Streptophyta > Magnoliopsida > Alismatales > Araceae > Colocasia > Colocasia esculenta. The sequence goes on along the minus strand of CM024763.1, from coordinate 56,162,991 downwards.
GGATCTTCAATACATTTTCTCAACATAGAAACATGAAAAATCATGCACATCTGCAAAATCTGCTGGCAAATCCAGCCTATAAGCTGTTTCCCCAATTTCAACACTTGAAAGGGTCCCACATACCTTGGACTCAACTTTCCAGTCTTGCCAAATCTCATAATACTTTACTCGGGGAAACTCTCAAGAAAACAAAATCTCCCACCTCAAACTGAAGTGGTCTCCTCCGAACATCTGCATAACTTTTTTGCCTACTTTGAGCTGCCTGTAATTTCTCTTTAATAAGCTTTACTACTTCAGTGGTTTGCTGAATCAATTCAGGACCCACTAACTGCCTTTCTCCCACTTCATGCCAGTTCAATGGGGTTCTACATGGCCTTCCATATAAGGTTCATCATGGTGCCATCCCAAGACTGGTATGATAACTATTATTGTAGGCAAACTCAACCATTCCCAAATGATGTTCCCAGCTACCTCCCCAAACCAAACAACAAGCTCGCAACATATCTTCAATTGTCTGGATAGTCCTCTCTGTCTGACCATCTGTTTGGGGATGATAAGCGGAGCTATACCTCAACTCAGAACCAATCACTCTTTGCAGACTTCTCCAAAACCAGAAGTAAATCTTGGATCTCTATCTGACACAATAGTCTTCGGAATACCATGCAGTGGAACAATTCTTTCAACATAAATATTTGCTAATCTATCCACTGTCCAAGACATACTCACTGCCACTAATCTGCACACTTTGGTCAATCTATCAACAACACCCATATTCCATTATGCCCTGAACTCGATCTTGGTAAACTGCCACAAAGTCCATAGCAATATCATCCCATTTCCACTGTGGAATGGGTAACGGTTGCAATAGACCTCCAGGCTTCTGATGCTCTGCTTTAATCTGCTGACAAATAACACACCTCGCAACAAATTCTGCTATTTCTTTCTTCATAAGAGGCCACCAAAATGCTTCCTCAAATCATGGTACATTTTAGTACTACCCGGATGAATAGTGTACCTAGATTTATGAGCCTCTTCCAATACTCGCTGCTTCACCTCTCTTTCTGCAGGAACAAACAACCTGCCCTGAGCCTGACCACACAATTATCATCAATAGAAACTCCTTCCATCTTTACAATTTCAGGTAAACTTGCATCTGCTCTCTGAGCCTCAATAATCTGCCAATAAAAGACGGCTCTACAGTACTAGCAGCTAGTACTGCCCGTCGCTGACTACTGGGCACATATAAGGAGTTCTCCACTATCTCTTCATACAACTTCCATTCTTTAATCATCATCAATTCATATATGCCTTTCTGCTCAAGGCATCAGCTACAACATTGGCCTTACCCGGATGGTAAGCCAAACTGAAATCATAATCCTTCAAATATTCAATCCATCTACGCTGGCGAAGGTTCAAATCTTTCTGCGAGAAGATATACTTCAAGCTTTTATGATCTGTAAAGATCTCAAATCTCTCGCCATACAGATAATGCCTCCACATTTTCAAGGCAAACACCACAGCTGCCAATTCTAAATCATGAGTAGGTAATTCTCCTCTGCTGGCTTTAATTGCCTAGACGCATAAGCTATCACTTTACCATGCTGCATAAGTACTGCGCCAAGTCCTCTCCTTGAAGCATCAGTATACAACACAAACACCACACTCCAGCCGGCAATGTCAATATAGGTGCTGATGTGAGTCTTTTCTTCAATTCCATAAAACTTTTCTGACATTCACCGGACCACACAAAAGGCACCCCTTCCTGGTTATTTAGTCATAGGTGCTGCAATCTTAGAAAAATCTTGAATAAGCGCCTATATAACCCGCTAATCCCAGAAAACTTCTAATCTCGGTTATTGTCTTAGGCACTTCCCATCTCATCACTGCTTCCACTTTACTTGGGTCCACTGCTACTCCTTTAGCTGAGATGACATGACCCAAAAACTGAATTTCTTTCAACCAAAATTCACACTTACTGAATTTAGCAAACAACTGGTTATCCCTTAACAACTGCAGAGTAAACCTCAAATGAGCTGCATGCTCCTCTTCAGATGCTGAGTAAATTAAAATATCATCAATAAAGACCACAATGAATTGGTCTAAATATGGATGAAAAATTTATTCATCAGATCCATGAAACCTGCAGGAGCATTAGTCAACCCAAAAGGCATAACCACAAACTCATAGTGACCATATCTAGTTCTAAAAGCTGTCTTATCTATATCCTCCTCTTTAATTCTCAACTGATGGTACCAGACCTCAAATCAATTTTAGAAAACACTTTTGCTGATTGCAACTGATCAAACAGATCATCTATCCTCGGCAACGGGTACTTATTCTTAATGGTCACATCATTCAACTTTCTATAATCAATACATCATCCGAAAACTCCATCTTTCTTTTTCACAAATAAAACCGGCGCTCCCCACGGGGAATGACTCGGTCTAATAAACCTTTCTGCAACAATTCTTCTAACTTTTTTTCAATTCTTTAAGTTCTGCTGGTGCCATCCGATATGGAGCTTTAGAAATCGGCATGGTACCTGGCAGCAACTCAATAGAAAAGTCCACCTCTCTATGTGGAGCTAAACCAGGCAAATCTTCAGGAAAAACATCAGCAAATTCCCTAACCACGGGAACTGCTTCTACTGGCTGACTGGCTTCTACCAGACTTACCGAGGCTAAATAAGCCACACACCCATCATTTATCAACTTTCTAGCTTTAATTGCAGAAATTAGAAACTTAGAGGTATAAAAAGGCATACCTTGATATTCAAATACTGCACCATTAGGATGACAAAATCTGATCCTTTTCTTTCTGCAATCTAACATTGCTCCATACATCTCAAGCCAATCCATACCCAAAATAATATCATAATCTGACAATGCAAGGCATACAACCGACCCGGCATCTGGTTCCCTTCAATCATAACAGAGCTTCATCTATATAGCTCGAAGTGAGTAAGAACTCACCTGAAGGAACCTCCACTACTAACTCACAGGTCTTTCCTAAAGGATGAGCTATACAATCCAGAAATTCTTCGAAATAAAAGAATGAGAGGCACCCGAATCAAATAAAACTCTTGCTGAATATTCATAAAGAGGTAAAGTACCTTCTATCATATTCGATGCCTCCGCCTGGGCTCGGGTGATAGCCATAACCCGGCCTCTTCCTCGCTGCTGCGGTACTCCTCTGCCACGACCTGCCTGTGGCTGCTGAAACTGCTGAGGCTGCTGCTGCACACCTCTTCCATACCCATATTCTCTCGGATAGGGACAATTGCGGATCAAATGTCCCAGCTGATTACAATTATAACATCTATACCCTGGTGGAGTAATGGGCTGCCTGGCAGTACTCTGCTGCGACTCCTCCACCTCAGGCCTACCTCGGCCCTGCTGAAACTGCTGACGACCTCCCCATCCTCTTCCTTTACCTTTAAATGCTTGCTTTAATTTCTGACCCCATTTTCAAAGCCTGATGAAGAAGGTCCTGCTGGTGCTTTACCTTACTTGCACCCACTGACTGCTGCGGTAGCCGAAACTACCTGAACCTGACTCGCCCACCTGACGAGTCCGAATAGACCTCTCCAAAGTAGCTGCTCTCTGAGCTGCCTCTTCCACTGTCTTGCACATGAGAGGTACTATCGCATCCTGCAATTCCACTCTCAAGCCTCTAATGAAATACTCAACCATCATATTATTATCTGAAACCACATATGGCGCATAACGGCTAAGTGCCATAAATCTCATCTGGTACTCTAAAACTGAAGAGTTACCTTGCTGGAGAGTCCGAAACTGCTCCCTTTTTACTTGCTGCACTTGGATCAGAAAGAATGTATCATTAAATACATCGAGAAATTCCGACCAAGTGAGCCTCCTCTGTCCTGCCTGCAAAGGTGGTCTGCATCTTCAGTCGCCACCATTCCAAGCAAAACCCTCAACTGATAAGCAGCTAACACCACTCTATCTGCTGCCGGACACATAGTCGCAAAAACTCTTTCAATCTCATGAACCCAGTGCTCTGCTGTATCTGGATTCGGCCCTCCTGAGTAAGTAGGCGGCTGCAATCTCAGAAACTTCTCCACCTGCATCACTGGTTCTTCTGCTATAGCACTGGTGGTGGTGGTGGCACAGGTGCTACAAAAGGCACCTCCACTCTCGGCGGAACTGGAGCAACAGGTACAGCCTCTCCATCCCCAGGTGGCACTGCAACCGGTGGTACGGCGCCTGCTGATCCATCCTCGCCCGAATATCCGTGAGGCTTTCCCAGATTCTTTCAATCATACGCTGGGTACTTTCCTCCGGATCATCTCCTCCACCACCCCAATCTCTTCTATCAGCCATTCCAGAAATTTCTACATAAACAAAACACCAAACAAAATCAAAAAACAAATTATCAAAAACCAGGGTCCCTACCAGCAGTGTACAAAGACCGAAATAAGGCTATGTATCTTTCTAGTTCCCTTATATTAACACGGACCTTGCTCTGATACCAACTGTGACGGAACGCCTCGGCCAAGCCCGTTAACTGATAACGTACTTGATCCGAGTCCGCCTCCCGCGAACGGGCCGAAGCCTCGCAAGGGATACCAAACCACAGTCCGTGTAAACACAAAGGAACACACCACATTTATATATTATCACAAGTTACATAGCCATATTTCCACAAAACTGAAAAGAAGTACAAGAGCCTGGGGCATACCCCGAGGTACAACTGAAGAAAGTAAACAAACTATACTACACTGCTGGAGCTGCCACTACACAGCTGGAGGTACCGACCCTGCACCGCTACGGCGCGGCCTGAACTGGACGACGGTCGGGAACGTCCTCCTCGCTCTCACCTGTGGGGGTAGGGGTGAGCCTCACTAGTCACTGGCTCAGTAGGGAACTCCCCCAAAACCGAGCAAACCAAAACCACAGGTACAAAGCTATAAACAATACCAACAATTTATAGAACAGCTAAGCAGGTATTAAAGCTGTAAAAGTACTCACCGTCTGCCGACTACGAGAAACAACTGTAATAATAAACGGCAAACCAGTACAGGTGTACAAGCTAAAGTAGAGACAGCCAAACACGAGCCACGTGAACTGGTTTGCGACACCAGAAACTGACTCGGACAAGCTAACACAGGTCTACCTCTCAGTCTCGCAGCCACGGACGAAAGGTCCAGCTGCCGCTCCACGTGAAAAGGTCAAGCAACTGTGGAGACCAACTAAACACCACCACCTGCGGACCACACGGTCACAGGCCCATGCCTGACACCTAGGAGTCCTGGCCGGGCTCTCTAGAGTGAGGCACTGGAAAAGGACTAGCTGGGGACCAGTGTCGACTACTGGTGTCCGTACCCCCAACTACGAGCGCGCTACAAGTGACTAAAGACAAACACAAGTGTCACTGTCCCACTGTCGTCTTTCCCTCAGCCGGACGTGCAACTCAAACACAAGAGTGAGGGTGTCCAGGTCAGACGACACAGACCTCGACGGTACAACACAAGTACCGGGACAAAGCCCCGAGCTAACAGCCTGGCTCACAAAGAACCTGGGGCACCCAACTGGAGAGGTAACCACGGTAGGCGTCGTACTACTCGCCACGTACACAGAACCACGTGCACGTCACACACAAACCACGTGAAACCTCACGTAAACACAAATAACAACGGTCCACTACACGTGAACCCAACTGGACTCGCGTAAATAACGCGCAGCCACGAAAGTAGGTACTAACTGCAACCTTGTATGCTAAACACGAGAACTCTGTGCACTCAGTGCACCTCAGGTGCCAATGCACATGCATCATCGATAATACCATAATTAGTCATTCCTGTTTATAACCAGTAGGCGGCAACATCGACTACTGCTTACAGGAAATCGACGGCAAGGATCTGGCCGTCTACATCCTGGCTGATGAGCTTGGCGACAAACGATGTTGACGCCAAGTTCTTCGGCCTCTAACCTGCAGAAACCCTAATCCGGTTCTAGGGTTTTCCAACCGTTAAAACAACGGAAAAACATACTGTAATGATCCCTCTAACATCCATGTACATATTTAAACCAAAACAACATGTTTTACTGCCTAAATTCACCAAACCACCCATTACCCCGCATGGTGCAACTTAACCCGAAATGCATTAAATTTGTTGTTTCAGGTGGTTAAGTCATATTTTAATGATCCTACAGAGCTAACAGGGTTCGTCCCCTACCTCAGAACACGCTAGAACCTCCCACAATCTTCCGGTTCACACCGAACCCTCCGCGAGCTCCCATAGGAATTGCACCACGGTACGGGTTTCCTCGCGCAATTCAGCGACGCCACGCGTTCTACGATCGTCCAACCACCCTTCGGTACCTGTTGGAAGCTTTAGAAACATGGGGGAAACAAGCTGGGGCAAGGGAGATGAGAACCAGGTAAGAACCTGCCCTCGGGGACCCATAACCTGCAGAATTCTCAGGTTGGCGTCAACCCCTCTGCCGCCAAGAACAACCGCCAATCTAAACGTCCACATCAATGCCGTTAAGATCATGCAACGACCACTTACCTGGACGCCAACAGGTCAACACACCACCCCTGGCCACCAACTCCAACTGAACTGCAGCAGGTCCTATTTCATTTCAGGACCAAACTTGCACTTTACCTGCTCAAGCCACACATCACACACACCATTCAACACAACCAACTCACATGGCCTCACAACGCCGCCACAACCACAACACACTTGATCCGCATGGATCCGAAAAGCACGCGACGTTACAGTTGTGGTGTGGTATGCATGCATGTGTGTGTATGTGTGAAAGTAAAGAAGGGCCACGTGGGCCCAGAGGAGACGAAAGGGGGAAAGGGGAGGGGGTGCTTCCCGAAAGTGGATGGCGCAGCGGCGTTGCGGAGGAAGTGGAGGAAGACTGTGCTCCGCCCGCCTCACTCCGATACGTGAAATGGTAGACGGCGCTTCGAACTCCGAGGGTGTCGAGTCGTCGATCCGGCAGGGCTCCGCCGGGGGAAGTCGCGAGCAGAATCCGGCAGGGCTCCGCCAGGGTGAAGGGGATTGGATGAAATAGTTATCCTCGGGGGTTATTTATAGCATCAGATTCTTGAATCGCGTCCAGATAGGAAGCCGCGATTATAAGTTTGAATCGTGTCTGGGGAGGCTGTGTGATTAAGAAAGTCAAACTGATGTGATAGGAACATGATGACGCAGCCTAGCTATGCTTCTGAATCACGTCGAGCCAGGCCTCCGCAACTTGAAATGCATCCGCCTTGTCCGCCACGATTAAGACTCGCATGGTTTCGAGGCAATCGGCTCATAAATGCGCCTGACGCATCCGTAGGGGTTAGGTGTTGACTTTATAATCACGGCGTCCTTAGAGGACATGATTTCAGGATTTTGTCATGATTACGGACGTGCGCGACGTCTTGTTGGGTCAGACCTTTTTGACTTTTAAATCACGTCCGACATGATAGACGCAATTTGAATTAGAGCATGTGCCAGATAAATGCGTCTGCGACCGAACCACATGGGGAAGCACCGAGAAAGAATGGGTACGATCCAGAAGTATTGGAAAAAACACTCTTGTGAGGTAAAAAGAGGCCATTTGTGGTATTATGGCGCAATATAAAATTTGCCCGCGGTGGAGCCAAATTTGCGTATCTACACTACCGACCAAGGACGGCCATCAAGGTATAAGCGTTGGCTGACTTTGTAGCAGAATGCACTCTCCCCCCGAGCAGGACCCACCACTGGCTGACGAGCCCCCATGGGGCTCTACGTGGATGGATCCTCTTGTGTCGCAGGGAGTGGAGCTGGCTTGGTCCTCACCTCCCGGAGGGCTTAGCGTTCCAATACACCCTCAGGTTCCGCTTTACGGCTTCCAACAACGTAGCTGAGTATGAAGCATTGCTGTCCAAAATCCGAATGGCCAGGCATCTCGGAGCACTCCGATTACGGGTCTTCAGTGACTCGCAATTGGTCGCCAATCAGGTGAACGGATAGTTCGAAGCAAGGGAGCCTCGCATGGCCCATACCTCCAGCAGGTCAAGAGCCAAATAGAGGGCCTCCTCTACTTCAAAGTCATACACGTCCCGCGGGAGCAGAATGTGCGAGCCGATGCACTCGCCATTGGCATCTTCAGGTGACATCGCCCCTTCTCGCTCCTATTCATAGAAGAGCTTGCTTCACCAAGCATCGAAGTAGACGTAGCGTCCATTGAGACCAGTCCCCCGGCTCTGAGCTGGATGGACCCTCTCCTGGACTACCTACTTCGAGGTGAGCTACCCCCCGAGCAGGGCGAAGCTCGGAAGATCAGGGTACGTGCCCAGCGGTTCACCCTTGTTGAAGGCAAGTTATACCGACGATTTCTCTCAAGGCCTCTCTTACGATGCCTTAGCCTTGAAGAGGCGCTTGCGGCAACCGAGGAGGTCTATGAGGGTTTGTGCCGAAGTCACTTGGAAGGTAGAATGCTGGCGCGCAACATAATTCGGGCAGGGTTCTGGTGGCCTTCCCTGCAAAAGGACTGTATGTCCTTCGTCAAAAGGTGCCCGGAATGTCAGAAGTTTGGGCAGCTGATCAAGCAGCCTGCCGAACAACTTCATAACCTGTTCGAACCTCATCCTTTCGCCAGATGGGGCATTGACCATCTTGGGTCCGTTCCCGGAGTCTCAAGGGCGAAAGAAGTTCCTGTTCGTGGCTATCGACTACTTCACCAGTAGATCAAAGCGGAACCTGTCGCCGCGATCACCGAGCAAGCTGCATGGAAGTTCGTCTGGAAGAACATCCTCTACCGGTTTGGCATCCCCAGGGTGATTACTTCAGACAATGGGAAGCAGTTTGATAGCACCTTTTTCAAGCAGAAATGCTCTAAGCTCAGCATCTACAACCACTTCACCTTCGTTGCACATCCCCAAGAAAACGGTCTGGTCGAAAACGCCAACCGAACATTGCTGCACAGAATATGCACACGAGTGGAAGCCGCAGGAAGTTCGTGGATTGATGAGCTCCCCAATGTGCTGTGGTGCCACCGAACAACAGCTCGAGTGGCCACAAGAGAGACTCTTTTCCATTTGGCCTACGACTTCGAAGCCGTTGTGCCTTTGGAAGTCGCTCTACCTACTCTTCGGACAACCCACTTCGACGAAGCCGCCAACAACCGTGCTCTTCGAGAGAACCTCGACATGCTTGGCGAACTGCAGGGTGACGCCAGCATTCGTATGGTCTCCTATCAGCAACGACTCGCGCAGTACTACAACGCCCGAGTTCGGGAACGACGCTTCTTCGAAGGAGATCTCGTCATGCACCGCTGCTCGGCATCAGACCCCCGAAAAGCAGTTGGAAAACTCGCCCCTAAATGGGAAGGACCTTATCAGGTCACCCAGGTCCTCGGGAAGGGCTCTTATAAGCTTACTACTCCTAGTGGCGAAGCCATACCCAGAACTTGGCATGTATCTAATCTGAAGAGTTACTACTTATAAAGTCTTCTGTTCGGCATCCTACTTCTCTTCCTCCCGTTCTTTTGGTCAGCTTGAGCTGGTATCTGAAACCATCCCTGTTCAAAGCTTTTCAGCTCAAAAAGATCGAGGCGATACCACCAAGTATAAAGCGTTCCGCACAACACCCCTGGTCAGAACTTTTTGATAGTTCCAAATGACATGTGTGCGGTAATTGCAAACCCTTTAAAATGACCGACGAATTTTTATTCGGACAGAACAATCGCAAGGGAAGGAGATTGAAAAAGGAAAGCCATTCACATGCTTAAAAGTGGAAAGATCTTTCAGACTTTTTACAAGAGGCTCTTTGGAGCCGAGCTACAAAAAGGTAGATCAGTCAAGGGGCTTGTTTGGAGGGACCAGCGCCCCCAGAAGTCATCCGCCCCGACTGGAAGTGCACAAACTACACTTCATCTCGGCGCAGATCTTGGGTCCGGCGTCGGCACTCCTGAACAGCAGCTTGAAAGGCCTCATGGGCGTACTCGGATGTGGCTAGGCGGCGTCCTCGGTCTTCTCCAGTTTCAAGGCCGACATTGTAGCAACGCGCACCAAACTGCTCCAAATCTTCCTTGAAGTCTGGCCCTTCTTTATATTCAGCCACCCCGTGGGCCTTGGCATCAGTTAAGACAGCGGCGAGTGCCTCCTTTTCCGCCCGAGCAAGGGCTAAGTTAACTCGAAAGTACAAAGTACGTTTTGGAGATTTTTTACCTTCCCTGTAGTTCGGTCTCACGAGCCTTGTACTTTGCCTCAAGCTCCTCGCAGAAGTCAAATTCAGCTTCCCACATCTGCTTATGATCCCGGGCACGCGCGACGAGTCTCTTCAGCACCTTCAGCGACTTAGAGATCCCGTCAACTAGCGCCTCTACATCCGCGTCCCCGTCGCTGTCCCGCTCGGCTTGATATCCTGCTCGGCACGCCCCACTTGAGTGCTCGGGGGTCTCCTCCGGGCTCAACTGCTGACACCACGCCAGCACTTCTAGTTGGGACGCGGTAGGGCACGGAGGAAGGACCCTCGAGGGTTCTCCTTTGAGGTGCTCCAGGGCCGCTTCTAGCATGGCCTCTGAAGGAAGCGTCGGCGACTTCCGCCCCAACACTTGGGAGAGAGGCCTCCGATCTTCTTCAGAGGCAACTTGGTCTTCGGCAGCCTGGCTCGTCTGCCTTGCGGAAGGGCCTTCTCCAGCCACCTCGAGCACACTAGCTGCCGCCCCCTGGCTCCCCGCAACGACGGGAGATTTCCGAAGTCCCCCCTTCTCGGTCTGCTTGGCTCATTGCCACCCGCGCCGACTGTTTGTGCTATCGCCTCACAACCGCTTCGATGGTGGGGGGGGGGGGGGGGGGGGGGGGGGGGATGGGGGCAGGTGCCCGTCATCGTTGAAGTTCTCTCCATGGGCAGGGCGGCCGTCGTCGTCAGACTCTTCTCCACGACTGCAGGGCCCGCCGTCGCTGAGGGCACGGTCCCCTCGGGTACTTCAGCGATGTGCGGAGCTCCTCGCCCCTTTGCGCGGATGTCTCCTCACCAACGAGCGCAGCACTCTGCTTGTCGACTCCGGTGCTTGAGACCCCCGTCAGAGCCACCTCCTGTGAACGACCCTCAACAGGACCTTGAGGCACAAATGTCCTCATCCGCTCCTCGGAAGAACTCTTTGACTCTTCGCTCACCACGACAAGCCCGAGTTTGGTAGCCATCCTCCTTATGGCTTCGGGTCGTGTCATGGGCGGGGTCTGTAGCGTCCTCCGTTCAGTCATCTCTGCAGACTTACGCTTCTTCAGCGCTGCAAGATGAGGACTTCTCCCTCAATACCTTCCTCATCGTCCCCTTCCGCCACTCACGGCCTCCTCCAGCTGCCTCTTCATCTTCCTCCTCATCAGAGATTGCTGATCCACCTCCTCCTCTTCTGCTCCATCCTTGACGTCTACTGCTCGGTGACCACCGGTCTTTTCTTTGTGGTCTGAGGCTGGCTTGCTCCTCCTTCCTCGGTCAAGGACGGCAGCACCACCCTCGCAGTAGCCTTCATCACGGTCTTCTTCTTCAACTGGATCTTCTGTGACCTCTTCTCAGCGATCGGTGAACTTCTTGCGGGGCGCCCCTGCAGGAGCCAACGCCGACATGGCGGTGGTCACCGAAGAAGGAACCCTCACTGCAGTAGGGACCCTTTCCACGGCGGAAATGTCATCACCCTCGAACACCAAATGAGGAGTGACAGTGATCTGCTCGGCATAATCCTCATTAGCCTCCTGGTCCCGACCGGCGGCTACCTCTTCAGCGCCTGCAAGCCAAAAAGGAGGAAAGCGTACAGTCAGAAGACAATTATGCGACAGACATACGACTGCAACGTGATCGGGTACTTACTCCATGGTCGACTTAGACCATGCTGGACAAGTTGAAACTCCGTCAGGTAACCCTCTCTCGTTTGCGCACGTATGCTCGGTTCAGGCTATCCGAGGCCTTCGCTTCATCTTGGATCAGGAAGGGATACGTATCCTTCCTCGTCGTTTGGACCTGGTCGGGAACCCACACTCCGCACCGTCTTGTCGCTTGATGAAGAAGAGCCCTTCATCCAACCTTTGTTGTTGGAATATTTCTTCGCCAAGTCGATTTGCATCCTGTCCGGCCGGTGCTTGGTATAGTAGACACCAGCCCCGGACCCTGGCGAGGAGGTGAGGCGGAATTGCGCCTGAAACACCTCCACTGAACCCCGGACTTTCCAGAGCTTACAGACGATGCAGAAAATATAGATTGTTCACCACGAGTTTGGCGTTAGCGATCGGCGCGAGTCCCATCGGTTCAGCAACGCCTTCGCACCCTCCGACAGCGGTAGCCAGAATCCAGCCTCCATGTGGTCGAGCGACAGAGTGAGACCCCTGGCTTGTTCATCAATTGCAAGTCCTCCTCCCTCGCCATCATGATCTCGTACTCATCGCCAATCTGAAAGCGCTCGCGGAGGCCTTCGTAGTGGTGACATCGTGGCCCCTGGGGCCCATCGGCACCACTCCACTCACTTCGGCGACTGCGGTAGCTTTTCCCTTGTTGGCCATCACCGGAAGTTACAAAGACAAAGGGGCTGGTGGAGCTGGAGATTGCAAGGAGGAAGACGAAGAAGGGATGCTTGGGGGGCAAGCAGGCACTCCGAAAAATTTTGAAGGTGTGGGCTCTCCGCCTTCACCCCTCCTCTTCCTAATAAGGAAGGAGGGCACAAAATTCGAAATATCAAGGCGGCGCTCCCCGCTCCAAAGAGACCATTCAGATGTACTGCGGAGAGCCCCCGGGTCGACATGTCATCCTGCCATCATGGGATTTTCTCCGCTATCGAGGAGGCATCGGGAGCGTCATCGCCCTGCCGCCGCTCACGCATCCGAGGTCATCGTCGCATTTAATACGGAAGTGACGTTAGAGCAGGCTTCCGCCCTCGAGCATCCCGGTTCCCGAGCTCACTCGATGGCGTGGGGGGCAAGTGTGGTGGCTATTCCTAGCCACCTACATGCGCAGAGCCCATCATGGCCCATCTCAATCCAACGGACAAATGTGGCCCTTCCGCAGGGCGCCACGTCCCCTCAGGAGCAACTTTAAGGTCCCGAGGACGATCCCTACATTAAGGTACCAGCGGGACCCAAGGACCATCTCCGAATGCCTTACAGCCTGTTCGGACCAGGGTCCTCTTTTTCAAGCAGGCACTGCTCGTGTGTGCGTCGTGGCCTCCTCGGACTGGGCAACACTTCCGTGCACCGAACATCCAGCAACGGGCCTTGTCGCCGAGCAACGGGTTCTATTTACCGAACAGGGCACCTGTTCGTACCACCTCCGACCAGGAGGATTTAGGCAGCCCTTCATCTCCTTGTGACGGTTACAATGGCTGCATCATGCATGCCTCACGATTAAGTGGTGCATTAACTGCAAGGCCCCTCAACAAGCACCTCCCCGCCAAGGGCGCTAACCGGTGCGCCCTTTTCGGCGTTGTTCAGGGACGTTCCGTCCCTCTCCCTCAGCACTTCTGCCTATAAAAGGCTCAGGTAAGCCTCCATGCAGAGGTATGTCATCATAAACGCTCACACTTGCCCTTGCGTAGCACACACGAGAACCCCCATTCCTCAGCACCCTTTCAGGCCTTTACTAACTTAGCATCGGAGGGTTCTCCCCGATTCTTCAACCGGGCGTCCTTGACCTCGTTCTAATTTTTGCAGACTTCCGTCCACTACCAGTGACCGTCTTCCTATTCTTTCAAGTGTAGGCCCGTTTAGCTCCGGCCCAAACAGGAACTCTCCTCCACACTAACCATTACGTTGCTCTCTGTAGCAGCTCATGAAAGGTTGACATAAGTCTAATCCACCAGAGAAAGACTTAGTAACTTTTGTATTGCACTTAAGTGCAATATGACTAGGTAATAATATGTGACATCCAACAATTGGATTATTGCTTTATCACCCTCATGTGATAGGTACCACATGAACTATTGCCTAGTCATATTGCACTTAAAGTGCAATATAAAAGTGCACTAAGTCTTTCTCAAACGACCAAGCTGCATCCTCTTGTCAGGGGTAAGTCCTCTACCTCCCAACTCATATCAAGACTTTTCTCGTTAAGACTCAGGTACATCTACATCCACTGTTAGATCAGTCCCTACCATATGTCAGGCAAGACCAACTAGTCTCATGACATGCACCTGCAATTATAGGGAATGACTTCCCTTCCAACTTAACACATCAATATTTCCCTATCTCAGAGAGGTTAACGACATCCACAGTCTTACCTATACTACAGGAACAATGCACACTGACTTGAAAGCTCATTTTAGTAACCACTCCTTTAAAAGTGCACGTTTGACCATTTCTTACGATCAAGTTACATGGCCAAAAGGGAGCAACATATTAAGGGAGCCATCAACATACGTTTAAAAGAGACTATCCAATAGTCGAAGGGAAGGACCAAAACAAGCAGAGCCCAAGAACCTACAAACCCACGGAGAGACTTTCACCCAGAACTTGATAATGGGGCAAGAATTAAGCAAGTAGGTTAGTTCATTACTGAGAGGAGGCCACTGATCAGCTCCTCTGAGCTCAAGGGACTCTGGCCCTCCTTGCCCCTCTTTCTCTCTCACTCCACTTCTCAACTTCCCCACCTTTCGACTAGTTTTCATGACTTGAGTATTGGACTAGATCTGTTCTTCTCGAATTCATTTTCAGAGCTTCCCTTGATCTTTTGTCCTTGATCATAAGTGCAGGCAATGTTTCTTTCATCATCAACATAAGGAGCATGTGGAGATCGAACATTGAGAAACCATCGACTGTTTGTGGATCTCAACAAAGAATAATTTATAAAATTTAATAAAATTTAATATAATTACATAAAATATTATGTTGAAATACTGATGCATGATAACTCCAAGGGCATTGTGTTAAGTATGTTTCACAATGCAATACTCTTGTCGAATTACCTAAACTATTTTCCAATCTTAATAATAACACCTATTTCTCAACATCAAGAAAAGGTACGTAGAAGAGGGCTACATAATTAAAAATTTGACAATGACAACTTTTCACTTTTTGGTGGTTGGGTTGGGGGGTTTTGAATCAACACAAAGCCAAAAAAAAAAACTCAAAATTGTGATCCCAACCTACATGTAGGACCACCTTCACAAGCCGGCCTAACTATGCGCAAACCTAACTTGGGGAATCTGTCCACTTTATTCAATAATATACATATAGGATTCAGCATTCCCTGTCAAAAAAAATATATGATTCAGCATCACCTAGATGCATATGGGGCATTATCTTATGTCGAGCATAACTTCGTACAGCCAAAGTTGGGCCACGTCTCCCTACAACTTATCTCAAAAGACTAATCATATGTGAGATCAGCACTAGTTACATGTTTTACTGCTTATAATTTATATTATAATAAGGTTAGATAAGTTAGATTAAAGTATCAAAAACTCAGCTATAAATTTTGCAGAAAAAGAGAAATCAAAGGCAAGGTTGGTCAAACCACACCGTACCTATGCGGCTTGGCCAAATCACACCATGTCATGGCTCACGGTCGGGTCACTCCAATGGGGTGACCTGGATGTGCCGCAACAGTACGTCGTGGTAAGTCACAGACCGTTCAGGTTCGGTCCGTGGCAGTTCTATTTTTTTTTTTAACTTTCTATCTCACATCCTATGTATTTAAGGGGTCTAAATGATATTTAATTGAGATAAAATTTTAAACATAAACTAATTAAAAGATGATAAAAATTATAATAGTTTTAGTTTAATTTTTTAAATTAAAATTTTATCAAGTAAAAATTAAAAATTATTAAATCGACTTAATCTCAACATCTAAGGGATCTGAATGGTGTATAATTGAGATGAAATTTCAAAGATAAGCTAACTAAGAGATGATACAAATTATCATAATTTTAATTTATTTTTTTAATTATTTTTTTGTCAAGAAAAAATTATCTCAAAAATCATTAGGTCGACTTAATCTCAACCATAGTTCGCGTGGTACGTGCGAATTGTACCGTGCTTGGGTTCTTGCGAGTCCAGATATGGTTGGTCACCCCAATGGGATGACTTGGGCGTACTGCGGCGGCACGCCACAGCACACTACGGACCGTACGGTTCGGTCGGCTGAATATAAATATTTTTTTCATTCCTCTCTCATATCTGGTATATTTAAGGGCTCTAAATAGTGTCTAATTGAGATAAAATTTCAAACATAAACTAATTAAGAGATGATACAAATTATAATAATTTTATTTTATTTTTTTAATTATTTTTTTTGTCAAATAAAAATTATCCCAAAAATCATTAGGTCGACTTAATCTCAACATCTATGTATGAATAATTCATGATATTTTATATTTTTAGAATCAGTATATATTTTTAGTAATTATGATGACTTCAGATTTGACTTTATTTTCAGAATCAAATGTCTTCCCGTTGAAGTGCATAGAGGGCTCTCCGTACCGCAGTAAACCCTGTGTGCAGTTAAGGGGTCTAAATAGTGTCTAATTGAGATGAAATTTTAAACATAAGCTAATAATTAGAGATGATACAAATTATAGTATTATAGTTTAATTTTTTAAATTAATTTTCTATCAAGAAAAATTGTATCAAAAAGCATTAGGTCGACTTAATCTCAACATCTATGCATCAATAATTTTTGATATTTTATATTTATTGTACTGTGCCTGGGTTTTCGCGAGTCCAGATATGGTTGGTCACCCTAATGGGATGACTTGGGCATACCGCGACGGCACGCCGCAGCACATTGCGGACCGTACGGTCCAGTCTGCTGAATATAAATATTTTTTTCATTCCTCTCTCATATCCAGTATATTTAAGGGCTGTAAATAGTGTCTAATTGAGATAAAATTTCAAACATAAACTAATTAAGAGATGATACAAATTATAGTAATTTTATTTTAATTTTTTAAATTATTTTTTATCGAATAAAAATTATCTCAAAAATCATTAGGTCGACTTAATCTCAACATCTATGCATGAATAACTCATGATATTTTATATTTTTAGAATCAATATATATTTTTTTAGTAATTATGATGACTTCAGATTTGACTTCATTTTCAGAATCAAATGTCATCCTGTTGAAGCGCATAGAGGGTTTCTCGTACTGCAGTAAACCCTGTGTGCAGTTAAGGAGTCTAAATAGTATCTAATTGAGATGAAATTTTAAACATAAGTTAATTAAGAGATGATAAAAATTATAGTAATTATAGTTTAATTTTTTAAATTAATTTTCTATCAAGTAAAAATTGTCTCAAAAATCATTAGGTCGACTTAATCTCAACATCTATGCATCAATAATTTTTGATATTTTATATTTTTAGAATCAATATATTTTTCTAGTAATTATGATGACTTCAGTTTTGATTTTATTTTTAGAACCGAATGTCGTCACGTTGAAGTGCACACAATCAAAGATAGTACCAGAATTATATTAATAATATAAAAATATTCTAAAATTAAAGATATTTATGTTTTATATAAGTGATCATGTCTTACGTATAATTTACTATCTCTTTTAATTTCTTAGTGTCATGTTAATATTTTATTATAAAATTTAAGACATTATAGTTTTGTTTCTATTTTTGGATTCTTAATGTTGATTTAATGGAATACATTGGTCATATCATGAACAACTTTTATGAAGATTCTAAAGACTGGATCTCCCTCGTTTAGGCTATAAAGAGGCTGCACTCACTGCTAGTTTGGATCGCGATATGAGAGAAGGTCAACAATAATTCACTGTATCTTTAAGCGTAGATCTTCATTTTTTGTGATTCTAGGTGAAGCTCGTAGAGGAAGTCGTGGGGAACAACTTTCATGAAGAAGTCTCAAAGAGATATACCCTCGTTTGAGATGTGAAAGGCATAATAATCTTGATTTGAGATAGAATGTGAAGAATAATCTGCTATAACTTTGGGCACAAACCACCAATTGAGTTGATTCTACTTCGAGGACCAAGCTGAAGAAGAATAGAACAACTTTGATGAAGATCTCGTGAGCATATCAACTCCTTTTCAGGCTGTAGAAGTCGTGATATCCTTTATAGTTTTGGAGGATATGAAAAAGAAAGGGGAGAGAGAATGGGTGCATGCATGAGAAGAGATGGAAAGTCTATCTTGAGTTTAGATGGAGAGTCTTCTTTTGAAATTTACTCATTTTAAATATTCATCAAGTCACAAAATTAAAAAATAAAAAATAAAAATTCAAACAAGTTCTTTCCTCATCGTATTTCAGTGGTACAGTATGGTACGATACCATACCGTACTACGAAGAATGCGGCACAATCGATCCAAACAATACGGTGAACTTTTGGTTGGTTAAACCATTATACCGACTGGATCGAACGAGTATTTGCTTGATTAGATAAGGTATCGATTTGGCTCAGACTTAACGTTCCAATAAATTCTAAAATTTTATTTTAAATATAAAAAATATTTATATTAAACCATATCAAATTAGAAAATATCTAATAGGGCACGATATATAAATACGTATCGAACCAATTCGATCTAAATCTAATACGTGCAAACCATAAACCAGGGTTCTTTCGAGAGTAAAAGAACATACGTTTCCTTGAGAAGATCTGCAAGTTACCTCTATGCAAAGATCGATCAGAACGACTCCTGCATAAATTAAAGTACTTCAATATATATATATAATATATAGGTGGGGAATCCATCCAAGTACTACTGCCCACAGTTTGGAATTTCATCATCTCACACTCACGCACACATCAATATTCTTTTTTTTTTATTACTTTTGACAGTGAACACTGAACACACATCAATGTTCGAAAGTCGGATGTTAGCACAGCTCTTACAGAAGTTTAAAAGGGAAAGATTTTGGGTACGTTTCCCTTTTTTTTTACAGTAATGCCGACAAGGACAAGACACCCCCCTGTGTTATTATTTGGAGTGGTGGTGGGGGTACTGATCTAAACCCGTTTACCTATGTGTTCATGTGATTCTTTTACTGATCAGTGTTTCGTATTCTTCATGTGAGAGGAACCAGTACTTTCCATTGCTTCCTGGTACCATAACAACACCCCCCCCCCTCACTTCATGTGAGCTCTTTTGCATGTCTTTTTTGGCGAGGTCTTCTCTTCTTTTGAGGGAGAAAAAGAAGAAAATAAAGAAAGTCTTGAATACATAGTGCATATATGTGTGTTTAGAGAAAACATTTCTCCCTCTATGTGAAACAGGCAAAAATGTTATTTGGCTCTCAACTTAATTGATTGAACGGTCAATTCCACAGTTCACTAAAACGTAAAGTTTGACATCTAATCAATTAATCGGAGGCCGAATTATATTTGCTACATGTTTCATGAGTAACAAGTATTTCTTATGTGTTTGATAGAATTTTTTTTGCATGGCTTGGGGTGGGTAAGTAGTAACTGTTGGTTCGGATCCAACTAAGGTGATCCACTTATCAGATTTAGATTACACATTAAGAATATATGTTGTCGATCTAGCCAAAAAGATATTTTGATGGGCCTAACCCATATGTGGCTCATGGGTTCCTGTTATGGGTAGGAGCTCAATAAGACATCTCTTGGACTGGTCCCTCTTCTCTATATATAATTTGTATTCCCCATGGATAGATGAGACATCCAATGAACATAGAGAGAGGAAACTAGGGAGACTCTCATGAGTTACGTTCGTCTCCTCTAACACATGACGTTCTCGTTGTCTTCCTCCTCATGATTGCAATGGAATCTACTTCCGCTACAGGTATGTGCACATGCTCCAACATTAATAACCCTAGGCACATGTAAATTGGTGTGAGATTAACGGATTCTACGTACATATGTCTAAAATATTTGTAATGTGCGTAGGAAACTATTCTCTGTGTCTTCAATCTATTGTATATAGATCATTATATAATATTTTAAAAGGTAAATTAGTTAAGAATTCTTAACTGTAATATATGTCTTTACTATAATAGAGTTTATTGTAATGAGTTATAATTCTATCAGAGACTAAAAAATAAGTAAAATATCTGATGGAGACTCCTAATTAATTTGTCATATCTTAAATACACATATATTATCTTTCACATTCATGAACAGTCAAACAATGTATGACCTCAAGTTTTAGGGTTTGTTAAGACACGATGAGATGCCATGCATACCCTTCGAGATACTTATCAACTTCTCAATAATTTTATGACATGTTTTATTATGATTAGTCGAACCGATTTATAGGATTGAATTGGTATGATATCAGATGTATCATATCATGCATATCAATTGGTTCAATCCAAAAACTTCAATTTGTAATTATAAAAAAGAAGAAAAGGTGAATGATAACTATGTCGATATGTACCAGAGATTGGGCCTGTTTGGAAAAGGGTTGGGGTTAACCAACTCAACCCCAAGCATAACTTTAGACGGGTTAAATTACAGTTTATTTTGGTAATGCAAGTGTTAATCCTATGGGTTAAAATAGGTTAACCTATTTTTTGTCTTAGTGGTTTGAAAGGCCAAAATGACTAACTCAACTAATTTTGTATTGTCTTTCCTAAAATACATTTATCCTATACCCTCTATTATTTTTTATTATACTATGTGCTACTATCTTTCTTATACTATCTAGATGCATATTAAAATTATATAAAATATATTATAAGTAAATTGTAGCAATATATTGAGATTATCATATTTAATATTTAACATTATTTTTTTATATCTTGTGTTATCATCATATAAAGATGCAAGGAGGAAGAAAAGATGGGTGGGCGGTACACTGAAAGAGAAGAAAAAGTATAAATAGGGTATGAAAAGTGAGGACGAAAGGGTAATAAAAAAGAATTAAAATGAGTTAACTCTACTCCTCCTCTAGAGGTGGGTTAGGGTAACCCAGATTAACTCAGTTTAGATCTAATCTAATCTATTTTGACCGATGTTAAAATTTATGACTTTTTAAATCACTTTTTAGCCTAACTCAAGATTAACTTAGGTTAACTCTATCTTAACCCTTTTTCAAAAGGGATTCTAGACATAATATGCCTCGATCGTGCCGCACTGATATAGTTATCAGGCATATTTTTGTCGAACAATATATAAAAATATGAAATTTAAGGGTTATATATACAAAACCTGATATATAATAAAATATTTGGAGAAAGAACTTTGTGTTGCATCGTGCTTCATAAATGAGAAATGCCGCAGTTCCCATTTATTGCGAAGATGCTAGATGAAATTGTAAGACACTTTAATTTGTGATGTTCTTCTACTGTCACAAGATGTTATGAAGGCCAATGATACAAAATTAATGACATCTTTTGTGGGCAACAGCCTGCAGAGTTGCCTCCTGAGCTCTACTATAGTAAGGTCTTTCTTTTCTTCTTCTACTGGCAGTTCTCAGTTGTACTAGATATGTCTTGATGTTGGTATGTATAGATGATGAGGGTGGAGAGAGGAGGAATCCCTTACGAAGGGTGGAGAGAGGTGGAGGAAGTAAGAGAAGGAAGACACAACTATATTAAAAGATACCAAATAGTGAAGTGGCTTGAACCAAGTACATTTTGTACTCAAGGAATGACCTGGTTTTGGTAGAATAGTCTACTGTGTACATCAGGTGGGAGGGATTCCATTCTTAAAATTTTTCAAGTTTATAAAAGATTTTTTTCTTAAGAAATTGTAAATAGACAAGAAATAGGTACGTGTCCTACTTTGGTTCAAGTTTAAGCCAATGGGTCTAGCACATTAAAAAATTGTCTTAATTGATCCTGATGGGTCCCGATGATCAGCCCAATGTTGATATACCAATTTGATCTTACGTCTAATGACAATCTCTGTCTAAATGAAGATCGGCTTGATAACAAACCTCGACCTAGATAAAGATCCATTAAAGATGACACCATTTGTGACTCGTAGTCATGCGCGCCATCACTCAAAATTCACCTTCCCCCATCTCGGTCTTCTTGACGAAGGATTCGAAACCCATTATTACTCTAACTCCACTTCGGAGACTTACTCAAAGACATACATCGACTCCCACTAGGAGTCTCAATCAAATATCCCACAACCTCTTGGAGTTTATCTTACGCAAGGAGTTCGAATTGAACTCTACTTCTCAGTCTATAAATACAGTCCTACATGTATAGGTAAAGGGGCCAAGGTTCAGATCTTCACGAGAGATCTCAACTGAACCAACTCGCCCTCACCCTTCAGAACACACTTATTCCCCTTCTTAGACTAACATCTGACTTGAATGTTGGATGGTTGATTTTGGAAACTCCTTTCCAAACTTGACTTCCTACAAGAAGATTTAGCGTCGATATATCAGCAACTTCGACTACTCTCTTCATCAACACGATATGAGTTCCTTGTCTTGGATATCTAGAGTAGTTAGTCCATAACGATCTTTACAGGTTCGGGATCAACTTCATTAGATCCATATGAAGATGACAAGATATAAAATTACATATTTTTTCCCTAAAAATTTTAATGCCAAGACTAAAAGAGCAGCATTGCTCCTAAAGCAATCCCAAGAGGCTAGTTAAGCTGCTAGGCCAAAGGATATCCATAAGTGAAATTTCTCCAAGGAAAATAAGATAAGATGAGAGGGGTGTGAGGATCTACAGTGACCTGAGATCAATAAAATGCAACTGAAAAATGGATTTAAAACTTGATCTCGATTCGTTTTGGGATTCGCAAACCAGACTATTGGATAGTCGAAATCACCTTGCGCGGAATCAGATCTACGTTCGTACGATTCCGTAGAGGTGACGCCACAAGCCGTTAATCCGTTGGGCCACTAGCAGTGTCCACGCGATCTTCCTCGCAACGATCTCCACCCACTCCCTCAGGTCCCACAATGCTCGAAGAGAGAGCTTGGATCCGCGCCAATCTCCTCGACATACGTGACCCGGCCAGGATGAAAACCCGAAAGGGTGTCGTGGGCAAAATTGGGAACCCTGCTACGTGAAAATCCGAAAGGGCGCATAGGCAAAAGCAAGAAGGGGCTGACTCCGGTGAAAACCAAAAGGGCACTTGGGTCAGTAATGTGGTAAAAAAAATTGAAAATGAATGAAGTCAAATGTCAAAATGGCAAGAAGGGGGAGTTCCATCTCTGCTCTTTCAAGAAATCCTCTTTTTGCTATGCGTTCTCTAAATCCAGCTATGCACGCTCTTGTCAAAAAAAAAAAAAACCTCAAAAACTTAGACAAGCTGTCTCTTACCATCCACGCCTCACATTTATCTCTATGTGGTATTCCCTAGTAGGACTCTAGGTTTAGATAACCACTGCCTTTTCAAAATTCCAAATAAAGTCCCGCCTTGACTTCTTGCCTTGGCTGGCCAGTAGAGGCTTACCTTTAGAATCCATGTTGAAATCAGCACATAGGTTTTCTAGGTTATCATTTCGCAATCTACCCAAATAACCTCACACCATCTACCAACATCATGGTATGATGGGTGGTTGAGTTCTATTCCACTTATAAACTTCTCTTTATAATATATATATATAATAATATATATATATATATATATTATGTATTAAAAAAAAACAAAAGGAGAGGCTTAAAATAGAGGTGCCTCGCTGGACTTGTCTAGGTTTCTCCTGGACAAGGGTAAAAAGAGCTAAAACCCGGTCATGGCAAAAACCCGAAAGGGCGCCATGGGCAAAATTGGGCATCCCGCTTCGTGAAAACTCAAAAGGGCGCGTAGGCAAAAGCAAGAGGGGATTGTAGACACGCCAATTTGGCTTCACATTGAGCAAATTTCATGTTATAATGTGATGCCTCAAAGTGGCTCTTTTCCATTAACCTCTTGAGTGGTGTTCCTATTTTTCCATATTATTTTAGAATTTTTAGAAATTCCCCAAAGGGTCTGATGAACTTTATTTAAACGCGTCCAAGGCAGCGGACGTCTTTTGTAGGATCGATGCGCGGCGGC
>CM024763.1:56091410-56139010 GCA_014218235.1 Colocasia esculenta | reverse complement strand
CATCGCCGGACCTCCGCGCCGGAAGCCAATGAGAACTCCGGGAACCTCCTGTGCCTCCGACGGTGATTAAGATATCTTAAACCAGATCACGCATGCACTGTTTAAACGAAGTTATGAATGGGTCCTGTTTAGTTCAGCCTTAACGGGATTTAAATATTGGGTCATAATTCAGTGGGTGGCGTGTTTTTGCATGGGTTTGGTGTGGACGTGGGCATGCAGTTCCCAATGATCGTACGGACTGTGTTTCTCATCACCAGATGCTCCCGTGGCTGTGAAGAAACAGAGAAATTAATACCATCCCATAAATTTTTTGCCATCTTTAATTTAATATTTGTCATTTTTAATATTAAGGATGACAAACAATTTTAACATTCAAATTATTTATGTCACTTAGCTAATAAAAATAGATATATAAATATTTTTACATTGGGAATGTAAATCTATTTACTCTTATGTCACATGAATGACAAATTTGAAGAAGGTGGAATCTAATGCCGAGAAACAATGTACAAAGGAAAAGCCTGCCCAAGAAGTCTTCATTGACGACATGAACCTTTAGACAAATTAAAAAATGAAACTACATATATATATATATATATAAGAAATTAGTATAATGTGAAGCTAAAAAGAATACCCAAGTCTTTTATTTGCAACATGAATCATTTTTCAAGGCCATATGCAAAACCAAAAATAACTTTTGTCCTATGCTATGGATACTAATAAATGACTCTTGTTGTACCACCTTGAACAAAAGAATCTAATCAAAGGTTTTGGTCCTTTTGGGAAGTGACATTAATTTTTCCCGTCAGGTTGAAACCAGCCCGTCAAGGCGGGTCCTTTTCGGGCATGTGCCCCACTTTGGCGGCTTCTGGAGGTTGGAGCTGGATCTTTCGGATCCGGGCCCAGCCGCATATCCGATATGCCGAAACATGCTTTTCGGGTCATCCATAATTAGAGTCGGATCCCTGTCAACAAATTTGTTCATTCAGACATCACCTGTTGATTGAGATGTACAAGATTCTTGTCAAACGTCACCCTCCAAAACCAAAATTTCCCACTGCCCACTCTTTTTTACGCATTTTTTCTAATTTTCTGTAAAGATACCATCTTTACATATTTATTTACACAGTTATATTATCTATCTTGTTTTTAATCATAGCGTTTTTTTAATAAATGGAATGATTAATACTCTGCGCGGCCGGATAAAACACCCACCCGACTGTGTTGAGATTGGCCAATGGGGGGAGGGGCTGCCAAACAAGAGTGGCAGGTGTGGGCCCTGCTCGCTGGCGCCCAATCTCGGCGAGACTGTGTTGGTGCTTCACCCAATCGCACCGGGTAAGAAGTGCAACTCTTTTAAAAATATTGAGCTTGATATACCTTTATAATCAACCTCCGTTTAAGATGTTGAAAATATTTAATTCTTATTATAGTGTAAAAATTTTGGATGAAAATATCTTAAAAAAAATAAAACATTTTGATGTGCCAAATAGAGAGAGAGAGAGAGAGAGAGAGAGAGAGAGAAGGAAAGACAAAATTTTATGAGAGATTAAGAATGGAGTGAGAGAATGAAATTAACCTAACTGTGGTGGCTATTCCTAGCCACCTACATGCGCAGAGCCCATCATGGCACATCTCAATCTAACGGACAAACGTGGCCCTTCCGCAGGACGTCACGTCCCCTTAGGAGCAACTTTAAGGTCCTGAGGACGATCCCTGCATTAAGATACCAACAGGACCTAAGGATCGTCTCCGGACGCCTTACACCTGTTCAGCCCAGGGTCCTCTTTTTCAAGTAGGCACTGCTCGGTGTGCGTCGTGGCCTCCTCGGACTGGGCAACATTTTCGTGCACTGAACATTCAGCAGCGGGCCTTGTCGCAGAGCAATGGGTTCTATTTACCGAACAGGGCACCTGTCCGGTACCTCCGACCTGGAGGATTTAGGCAGCCCTTTGTCTCCTTGTCACGGTTACAACGGCTACATCATACATGCCCCACGATTAAGTGGTGCATTAATTGTAAGGCCCCTCAACGGGCGCCTCCCCGCCAAGGGCGCTAACTGGCGCGCCCTTTTCAATGTTGTTCAGGGATGTTCCGTCCCTCTCCCTCAGCACTTCTACCTATAAAAAGATCAGGTAAGCCTCCATGCAAAGGTACGTCATCATAAACGCTCACACTGCCCTTGCACAACACACACAAGAACCCCCATTCCTCAGCCACCCTTTCAGGCCTTTACTGACTTAGGCATCGGAGGGTTCTCCCCGGTTCTTCAACTGGGCCTCCTTGACCTTGTTCTGGTTTTTGCGACTTTCGTCCGCTACCAGCGACCATCTTCCTATTCCTTCCAAGTGTAGCCCATTTGTCTCCAGCCCAAAACAGGAAACTCCTCCACACTTTTGGCGTCGTCTGTGGGAAGGACGACAGCCATGGCTCGCGGACGATCCTCATACCAGAACGTCGGGAGCTGGATGAAGAGGTCTCGTCAGTCCAGGAGGAATCTCGTCAGCGGTTCCCCCAGTGGATGTTGCTGTCACTCCCGCCAGTGCAGCCGGCGCTGTCCCTACCGTCGCCATGCCTGCAACCACCTTAGAGGTAGCAGAACTCCGGGGTCAAATGCAGCACTTGACGGGGATCTGCCTGTGTCTCCACGCCCAGATGGCCCGAGCGCCAGCCCAGACTACTCCCCCGCCACTGGAGCAGTAGGCGAAGTCATCCTGCCGACGATCGCATGCTCCTTTGGCACAGGAGGAGCAGCAGGAGGAGTCGCCCCACCGGTCGCATCCTGCGCAATTGGCGCGCCGAACTCACGAAAGGGCGTGGTGACTTGCCCCGTCGCTCCGCAGCGCCTCCTCTGTGCTCCGTCGTGGGCGCCACTCCCACCGGTCCAAACATGAGGGGTCGGTCCACTCTGATCAGGAGTTGGCCCAACGTCTCCGCCATGTTGTGGACCTCGAGCGCCGGTTGTCGACATGATGGTACAGCGGGCAGAGGGCAAAGCTCCGGCTGAAGAGGACCTGAACTTCCGCTCCCCGTTCATTGTGAAGATCCTGGAAGCGCGGATCTCTCCCAAGCTTTCTCTACCCACCATCGCGCCGTACGACGGCACCACCGACCCGCGGATCACATCTACGGGTTCGAGTCGCACATGGTGTTCCACACGGAGTATCTGATGAGGCCAAGTGTCGGGCCTTTCCGGCCACCCTAAAACGAAACCGCCAGGGCATGGTTCGAGGCCCTCCCTGCCAGTTCCATCTCCTCCTTCCACCAATTGAAGAAGTCCTTTCGGGACAACTTCCTTGGTGGGAGGTCACAGCCTCGC
This sequence comes from Colocasia esculenta, assembly GCA_014218235.1. Classification (NCBI taxonomy): domain Eukaryota; kingdom Viridiplantae; phylum Streptophyta; class Magnoliopsida; order Alismatales; family Araceae; genus Colocasia; species Colocasia esculenta. The sequence goes on along the minus strand of CM024763.1, from coordinate 56,135,691 downwards.
ACCGTAGCCTCTCTTATGGCAGTTCGCCAGAAGAAAGGCGAGGCGTTATGGGACTTCGTCAAGAGGTTCCAGACTGAAGCGCTCTGCATCTCTCGCCTAGACGTCCCTTTAGCCACCAGTGCCCTTATCTAAGGCACCCGTGATGGCTTCCTCCAGAGACGCTTGGCGTGCAACAGCCCTCCACCTTGGCCGAGCTACTCTCCATCGCCCAACGCCACGCGGCTTGTGAGGAGAGCCTAGCTGCCGGCCGAGCAGAGCAAGGCGAGCAGTCAGACAAGAAGAGGCCTTCCGATAATGTCCACGACTGTGACGAGTGAAAGGTCGGCGCAACGGATACTCACCACGCCAACCACGCCCCTTCACTGACTACACCCCTCTCACAATGGCGCCCAAACAGATTTTGGCGGAGATCCGCCATGAGCCCTATGTTCGGTGGCCACAAAGGATGCGCTTCGATCCTAGGAGACGAAACCAAGAGAGTACTGTCGTTCTTCCACCGCGACCATGGCCACGACACTTCCGAGTGCCGCCAGCTAAAGGATAAAATAGAGTCCCTGATCAAGCGTGGGTACCTTCGACGATATGTGCGCCGGAACGAAGACCGCCCCAGATGCCGATAGCGGACTCCCGAACAATTGATCAACAACGAGCCCAACGGGCAGAAATCAATGTGATCGCGGGAGGATTCGGCGCAGGCGAAGAAAGTACCCAAAGCCGCTGGGACTACGCTCGGCGAGTACATGTCATGGACAGGCCTCTAGCGCCCTGGCTAGCCCCTTATCCTGCCAACCCTGCACGCGCCCAGTTCGAGGAGGCTATAACCTTCTCGGACGAAGATCTTGTAGGAGTTAATACTCCACACACCGATGCGCTGGTTGTTTCAGCCACCATCATCACTATAATGTGCGCCGAATTTTAGTAGATAATGGGAGTGCTCCGGACGTGTTAGCCTACGAATGTTTCTTGCTTTGGGCATGAAAACTGACCAGCTTTCCCCTGTTGAGTCACCCCTATTCGGGTTCTCAGGGGTTTCGGTTCAGCCCATGGGGCGAGCGCGTCTTCTGATCACCCTCGGAACGGCCCCCAGGAGCGTAACCAAGGTGGTGGATTTCTTGGTCGTCAGGAGTATGCCCAGCTACAACGCCATCCTTGGTAGGGGGATGATCAGACGCATCAGAGTAGTTCTGTCGTCTCTCCATCAGAAGATGAAGTTTCCCACTCCGTGTGGGATCGGCGAGGTGCTCGGGTGCCAACGCGAGTCCCGACGGTGTTATGTCCTTTCCCTAAGGGACAAAAAACCTCTCGCCCCTCCGACGCCTGTTCCTCCGCCAACCGATCAGCCCTCTACCAGCCGAGGGACTCCTGCTGAAGACCTACTTCTGATTCAAGTCGACGACAACCCCGAGCATGTCCTATACATTGGCACCCTACTAGCAGAGGCCGAGCAGCAGCGCTACAAGGCCTTCTTGCTAGCCAACCTGAATGTGTTCGCGTGGTCGGATGATGAGCTACCGGGCATCTCTCCAGAGGTGGTGGTGCATCGCCTCCGCCTAGACCTTAGGGTCCCACCTGTACAGCAGAGGAGGCGACCCGTCAACCGAGAACGACAGTTCGTGATCCAGGATCACGCTGTCAAAAGCCAAGCTATTGGGCTCCTCCGGGAAGCCCAGTATCCGAGGTGGATCTCCAACGTAGTCCTCATACACAAAGCCAATGGCAAGTGGAGAGTGTGCGTGGACTACAAGGATCTCAACAAGGCAACGCCCAAGGACAACTTTCCTCTGCCATGCATCGCCAGCTGGTAGACGCCACATCCAGACACGAGCTGCTCAGCTTCTTGGATGCATATTCTGGTTATCACCAGATCAGTATGCACCCTCCGAACCAGAACGCCACCACGTTCGTCACCGACCTGGGCCTATACTTCTTCACCAGGATGCCCTTCGGCCTGAAGAACGCAGGCGCGACATACCAGCGATTGGTCAACAAGATGTTCGAGCAGTAGATCGGGCGCAATATGGAGGTCTACGTCGATGATATGTTTGTCAAAATGCTCCCAAGCATTGACCACCATTTCCGACCTGAGGAAACTTTCGCAACCCTGCAAAAGTACAACATGAAGCTCAACCCAGCCAAGTGTGCGTTGGAGTGCGCTTGGGTAAGTTCCTCGGCTTCCTCGTTTTGAATAGGGAAATAGAGGCTAATCCCGAGAAGATCCAAGCCATACTTGAGATGGGCAGCCCCAAACAGTGCGCGACGTCTAGTGCCTCACCGGACGCCTTGCTACGCTCAACCGGTTCATGTCCCAAGCAGCCGAGAGAAGCTTTAGCTTTTTCAAGTTGCTGTGAGGCCCCAAAGGCCCCTCACAGCAAGGGGGGCACGTACGGTGGATAGAAGACTGTGAAGCTGCCTTCACCAAGCTAAAGGCGTACCTGGTAGCCCCCCCTGTTCTCTCAAAACCCGTGCTCGGAGAACCTCTGTTCGTGTACCTTTCAGTCACTGAACACTCTATCAGTGCGGTTTTGATCAGGGAAGAGGCGGCGGCACAGTGCCTAGTTTACTACATTAGCAGAGTCCTTCAAGAGGCTAAAAGAAGGTACTCTCGAGCAGAAAAACTCACCCTCGCCCTGGTCACATCTGCCCAAAAGCTTAGGTCTTACTTTCAGGCCCATTCAATCACGGTTCTCACCGACCAGCCGTTGAAGCTTATCCTTCAGCGACCGGAAGCTTCCGGAAAGCTCATTAAATGGGCCATAGAGCTAGGCGAATTCGACATCAGCTACCTGTAAATATCGCTTTGAGTTTGTCGGGAACTCCTAGCGTCCACAAAGAGGGGGAATAAAAGATAAAAGATGAGTGTGTGGATATGGAGTGGAAAGCGGAAAAATACGGAAAATAAAAGATCGTGATCACCAGGCACGCGAGGGTGCCGAATGTGTTGAATCACTCTATGGCTGTCCTTGTATTTTGGTGATAACAAAACTTATGATGATAACATAATGAATATTTTTGTTTCATCTGTGTCGCATCAATCCCATAGCAAAATGCTAAGTCTTACATTGATGCAATATATGGCGCACTAAAATGATAAAATCGATGTTTAATCAATATACATCGATTTCTTTTTAAAGTGCCAAAGTATTAGCGCAACGATTTGTTAGAAATCGTTCCCATAACGATTTCATCTTTGAGCGCATTGATTTGATAAGAATCGTTCCCATAACGATTTCTTCTGTAAAGCGCAAGAAGTCGATGCCATAACGATTTCATAAGTGTTCGCAACGATTTCTTCTGTAAAGCGCAAGAAGTCGATGCCATAACGATTTCATAAGTATTCGCAACGATTTCTTCTGTAAAGCGCAAGAAGTCGATGCCATAACGATTTCATAAGTGTTCGCAACGATTTCTTCTGTAAGCGCAACGATTGTTAAGAAGTCGATGCCATAACGATTTCATAAGTGTTCGCAACGATTTCTTCTGTAAGCGCAACGATTTGTTAAGAATCGATGCCATAACGATTTCATAAGTATTTGCAACGATTTCTTCTGTAAAGCGCAAGAAGTCGATGCCATAACGATTTCATAAGTATTCGCAACGATTTCTTCTGTAAAGCGCAAGAAGTCGATGCCATAACGATTTCATAAGTATTCGCAACGATTTCTTCTGTAAAGCGCAAGAAGTCGATCTCATAACGATTTCATAAGTGAGTGCAACGATTTGCCCACACATCGATTGCTTGCATAACGATTTCATAAATGTTCGCATCGATTTGTTTATAAATGAGCAACGACTCTTCTCATAATGATTTCATAGTCATGCTCATAACGATTTCTTCATGGATTCTGTTCAAACACAGATTGCCTTTATATTTCAAATATGCTTGGCGCTTAAATGAAAAGTCAAATATCTTCTGACAAAAAGCTGCATGCATATCTCAGAGTCTTGTCAAAAGATATGACCTCTATTTTCAGTATGTTAGCAGAAGCACAGTACCATGCATCGTTTATCATAAACACTCTTTTATGCTAACACTCTCTTCTATGCTCACAGACATCGAAGACCATCAGAGTCTGATTAAGACAAATGAAGAGGAGATGAGCAACGGCTAGAACTCCAACGGATTTATTCAAATTGCTCATATAAAAGATGAAGCAAGGCTAAAGAAAAGCAAGAGCTTTCCTGAAGATTTTTTCAAGAGTGTACAACTGTGAGAAACCTCAACTCCACACACACTCAAGAAAGAGAGAAAGAGCCTGAGCCAAGAAGAAGCATTCAAAGCATTTCAAGCTCTCAAGCTTCCAAGCTTTCAAGCATTCGAGCCTTCTTTTCTCTCTTCTGTTTTCTCTCCGAGCTCATTGTATATCTGGGGAGAGTTTGTGACTGTGAGCTTTGCACAAGTGTTAATCTTGTAAGCTTATCAGTTTGATCTTTCTAAGGAAGATCTGTGTCCGGCTGTAGGACTGTATACAGTAGTTAACCTAGCTAGGGGTCAGTGTCTAGCAGAACCGCACTGGGGTTTGTACCAGAGGGTTGGCTTCTTTACCTGTAAGAGAAGTGGGCTGCCTTCTTGCCCGGAAAGAAAGAAGACCAGCTGGGGTGCTGGGTGTTGTAGTGTCCTTAAGGGGGACTGTACCCTTGGTTAGTGAAATCCAAGAGGTTGCTTGGGACTGACGTAGGACTTCCATGTGGGAAGGGCCGAACCAGGATAAATCTCTTGTGTTATTTGGTGATTGTTTATTTGCTTCCGCACTGCTACTCTTTATCACACTAAACAAAACCAATCCTTCAAGTGTTAATTTCTGTGTTTAAGATTCTATTTCAGATTCAGAAAAACCTATTCACCCCCCCTCTAGGTTAGCTTGCTGCCGTACCAAAAGGGCCAACAGAATGGAGAAGCACGGCGAGGGGTGCGAGTGGAAGAAGTGATAGCGAGTGTACCTTTCGGAGCGGGGGGAGATTGCGCGGGGATGATGTGGGCCCTTTCTTTCTCTACGAACACGGCCGGTTGCGGTAGAGGGCATTTTCGAATGATTACCCTGCAAAAAGACAAAGAAAAGAGAGGGGATTAGCCGAATGTGCAGTATACAAATTCTAAAAATAATGAAATAAATGAACAACATGGGAAGGACACACCTTGGTGTGTGGTTTTTAAACCCCTAAGAATAGCTATGTGTGACGAAACGCCTCGGCCAAGCCCGTTAACTGATAACGTACTTGATCCGAGTCCGCCTCCCGCGAACGGGCCGAAGCCTCGCAAGGGATACCAAACCACAGTCCGTGTAAACACAATGGAACACACCACATTGTATACATATATCACAAGTTACATAGCCATATTTCCACAAAACTGAAAAGAAGTACAAAAGCCTGGGGCATACCCCAAGGTACAACTAAAGAAAGTAAACAACTAACTATACTACACTGCTGGAGCTGCCACTACATAGCTGGAGGTACCGACCCTGCACCGCTACGGCGCGGCCCTGAACTGGACGGTCGTCGGGAAACGTCTTCCTCGCTCTCACCTGTTGTTAGACCCCGAATTTTTATTCTCTTTTATATATATGTATGTATATGAATGGTGTGTTGGGAGTTCGCTTGTTGTGTGCATAGCATGCGTAGTTCATTGTGCCTACTATAAGTTTTATACTTCTCTTGAGCATGAGCATATATATATATATATATATAATATATATATAATATATATATATATTATATATATATATATATATATATTCGCGTAGAAGTGAGCAATTAGCTAAATTAAGAAGTAATATGAATGTTCTCTTTTCTTTTCCAAGAATCTTAGACTTAGAATGGTTGAGTAATATTATGTATGTATTTTCTAAATATTGAAGAATATCCTATACCACCTATTTCATGGAATTTTGTATGAGAGCATATGAAGTACATATGTGTATGTAGGTATGTATTTATCTTATGCGTGTGACAATTGTATACCTAATTCTACATGCATAACACCTTGGTGTACTTATATACATGTGTATGTTTAATTGTAAACATGGTTCATTGCATGGTTTAGTTAATGCGTACATTGTACTTCGTACATTGCATGTACATAAAGAGTTCAAGCATGGTAGGTGTATTTAGTTTATATTGGGATTCTATACTCCTCATGAATAACATGCATGTATTTTCATGATAATTAGGTGAGGATAGTCAATTGACTAAATTATACATATAATACTTAAGCAATGTTAGGTAAAGTTGTGCAAGTTAATCTAATTATCGGTTCGCATGTGTATCCATCTATTTCAAGCATAATGTACACAAGTGTGGCTATACCCGTGTGTGTATACTATATATATGCCAAATCAAGTGTGTATGCATAGGTAGATATCTACGTACATCTCATCTTAGTGTATTCATGTATGCTTGTGTATGCCTAGGTATAAATGCTATTGATTGCCCGGTGTAGTATATAATTTATACCTTATACTTTGTATGCGTATGAAGATATTCATGTGCATGTTGTTATCTTAAATGTACCTATGTATGTATGTGTAGGATAAGTCGTAATTATTGGATATTTACGTGGTGTAGTGGTGTATACACTATACTACATAGATTTCATATGCATGTATGAGTGGGTTAAGCATGGTTTCTGCATGATTTTAAGTGCTGGCAGAAGAGTGTATTGGTGTCAACATACATGGACGCCCATGTTATGTCAGCGTCCATATCGACGGACGCCAACCCTATGTAGCCGTCCAGGGATGTGGACGTCAATATCCCTAATTTTCTGTGCTCTGCAGAGCGCAGAGAACACTCATTGGGCCAGGCCTCTGATTGGGGAGATGTCTCCCAACGTCTCTCCTGTCCCTTCAGCCCCTACACGAGCCCCTCTTGCCCCCTTATTCTTTAAAACCCTCCCTTTGCTATCCTAGAGAGCTCTTGGCTCATTTTCTAAAAGAAACCCTAGATGAGAGAAGAGATGAAGGACTGACCTTGAGAGCTCAGATCCGGCGTTCTGAGGCTTGGATCCGCGATCTTCTTCGACAAGGAGGAAGTCCAAGCATAGGAGAAGGCTTCCCCGGCGTTGGACTGCGGCTTGCAACCCCCTGGAACCCGGAGCAAAGGATTTCTGGAGGCTTCTTGGCAAGAGCCAAGGAGAGCTTCATCGGCTATTTTGATCCATTTAGAGGTTTTCTTCAGGCAAGTAAACCCTAGGTCTTGAGCCTAGATATGTCCCCTAAGTCTCAGAAATTTTGTGGATTCTAATTCGTGTCCTGGAGCCCCTATTCTGAATCTTTTTCCAAGCTCGGTCTGTGTTCTTACACAGACAGAAACTGACGGCAAGAGACCTTGCCGTCAAGTGCATCTGGTAACGGCATGCGATAATGCCGTCAACCCCTGTAAACGGCTGAACCGTTGACTGTTTTCTCTCCTCTAAATGACTATTTTCGATGGGTTTCTCGCGATGAGGATATACTTTAAACCCTATACGTTATGTAAGATATCTATTGTGGTGTGTGGATGGGTTATTGAGCATGGTATGAGTAATGCATTTAATTGTTTTGTGAAAATGCATGTATGTTAAGATAATAACCTTCTTGATTCACTGTTTGGATGATTTAGAGAGGGTCGGAAAGTGCTAAATGTTGTGAGCCATGTATGCATGCATCAGTCATCCCCTGCAATTTCTATGGTTTTTCCCATGCTTAATGATTTGTTAGAGTTTATGTTTTGGAAAATAGAGAATATGTGTAGGACTATTAAATTCTCTAGTAAATCATGCTTTGTGCAATGAATACGGGTAGAATGTCAAGTAATACAGGCATGTCAGGTCAGGGCTGAGGCATGTTAAATCAAATGCTTATGCTAGTTTTCCATGCTAATAGGGATTTCAAATAGCATGTAAAATAGATGTTTGATTTTCTGTAAATTCTATTTAGCTCAGAAAAATCTGAAAAATTGAGGGTATATCTTGAACTCGAAAATAGCACGTGGTTAAAATTTCAGGTCATTTGGACTAGTATATAAAGATTATGTGTTTTTCATGTGAAATGTAATAATCTACGTATGTTATCGTAATGTGGTTAGTTATTGCTAAACCTAACCTGATTAATGAACTTATGAATGTTAATTATGGTCATCTGTAGTAGCAGGTTAGGAGAAAAACAGAGTCACATTGTGCATGAGAAAATGAGGAAGATGTGAGTGTTATGTGTAAAATACGTGTTAAAAACTCGGCATGAGTAAAGTGTAAAAGTTGTGCCTATGTGACACTGCTACCCTAGAGGCATCGGGAGCCGTATATAGAAAAGTCCCTATAGAAGGCTCCATGTGATATAAGTTTGTCCCAAAGGCATTGGGAAAACCCGGAGGTGGACAAGTACCACTGGGATAGGGTGGAGAGGGCTTCTCCCCCGTCTGCGCAGTTACCAAGATTCACCGCTGTATTGCCTAGGTGGTGAGTATGTGTATGAGTTGTGTCATGCGTTGTGTTATGAGTTGTGTTATGAGTTGTGTTGAGAGCTGTGCTAAGGAATGAGCATGAGCTATAAGATATTTGTTAGTGTCCTCTACTGGTGGTTAGGACTATGTGTCATGGCAAATTATTTAAGCAATGAAAAATGAACAAAGTGTGAAATATGAACATGGCACGTGGTAAGTGCAATCGATGTGATACATGATAAGTGAAAGTGGTAGAGTAAATGATGTGGGAACGTGTAAATTGTGTAAGTGTGAACATGTGTACATGTCAAATGTGTAAAAGTGAACAATGTGAATGAGTAAGTGTGCAATCATGTGGGATAAATGTGTTAGATTGTGAACTTTAGATATGTCATGAAAGTGTTAAATGCATATCCAAACAGCAACCTAAATGTATGCAAAACGATGTTTCACTTGTGTAAGAATGAGTAGAATCCATATTAGGAACTTCCCTTTCAAACAATGATAATCTCACGTTAATTGCTATCATGTTGTGATTGAATTGTATATATATATAGCTCTCACGTGAATGAAATGGTAGTGAGCATGTAATAGGATTTTCACGTTTTCAAAAGTTGATTATGAATATGGCAATTGCATGAAAAATATTTGGATTCCATGCTAGTTGGAAGGCTCAATTAGTATAAAGGTTTTATACTTAAGTGCTCATGGATTGCTAAATGGTTTCACCATGTTTTAACCTTCAAGTCATGCTACAAATGTGAACCATGTGCATGTGATTTTATTATGTTAAAACAGCAAGCAAATTGTATAAATAAATACAAAAAGGTCATGTAAAAAGCAAGTAGTCATCATACTAGCTTGTTCTTTTCTTTACGCTCAATGTATGCTCTAGTAGTAGAAATATCCATGGGTTAAAAGAATGGGTGGACGAATCATGCTACATCTTAGGTGTAACTAATAAGTGCATGTGTATGATGTAATGCTCATGATTTAGAATAGAATTTTGGTAGACTAAAGCATGCTCCTGTGAAGATAATATGTCTTGCTAGTTGAGAGTAAGGACCATGAGTACCTTCGTGATTTGATGATAGTGTGCATCTCTTAAATGTTAATGCCATATTGTGAGTGTGACATGTTTAAGTTTAAGACTTGGTTTGCTTGTTGAGTCTTTGGACTCACTCTTGCTTCGGCGTACAGGTTGACAGGTGTCTTGTTCTAGAAGGAAGCTTGGTGAGGATCGTCATTAGAAGACTATTTTGTGGAGCTATTACCAGTTGTACTTCTTTTTTCCTAGCACGAAAAGGATTATTGTATGGACAATATTTGGACAATGTAGTTCTTTTATCTTGTATTAAGGTGGACATTGTCTTTCATTTCGCTATTTAGATTGTGGAATGTGTGTTAGTGATGGGTAAGAGTTGAGTTGATTATTTTATTCCGCTATACTCTATTGCTATCCAGGTACATATCAACTATCGACTAGTGTTGGGTACATGTCCCACTGTGACGACGCCCTTTATACCGATGGGGATTGGTATAATCGTACCGGTATGAAGAGGGTCGTTACACCTGTGGGGGGTAGGGGTGAGCCTCACTAGTCACTGGCTCAGTAGGGAACTCCCCCAAAACTGAGCAAACCAAAAACCACAGGTACAAAGCTATAAACAATACCAAAATTTATAGAACAGCTAAGCAGGTTATTAAAGCTGTAGTACTCACCGTCTGCCGACTACGAGAAACAAGTGTAATAATTAAACGGCAAACCAGTACAGGTGTACAAGCTAAAGTAGAGACAGCCAAACACGAGCCACGTGAACTGGTTCGCGACACCAGAAACTGACTCGGACAAGCTAACACAGGTCTACCTCTCAGTCTCGCAGCCAGAGACGAAAGGTCCAGCTGCCGCTCCACGTGAAAAGGTCAAGCAACTATAGAGACCAACTAAACACCACCACCTGCGGACCACACGGTCACAAGCCCATGCCTGACACCTCAGGAGACCCTGGCCTGGGCTCTCTAAAGTGAGGCACTGGAAAAGGACTAGTTGGGGACCAGTGTCGACTACTGGTGTCCGTACCCCCAACTACGAGCGCGCTACAAGTGACTAAAGACAAACACAAGTGTCACTGTCCCACTGTCGTCTTTCCCTCAGCCGGACGTGCAACTCAAACACAAGAGTGAGGGTGTCCAGGTCAGACGACACAGACCTCGACGGTATAACACAAGTACCGGGACAAAGCCCGAGCTAACAGCCTGGCTCACAAAGAACCTGGGGCACCCAACTGGAGAGGTAACCACGGTAGGCGTCGTACTACTCGCCACGTACACAGAACCACGTGCACGTCACACACAAACCACGTGAAACCTCACGTAAACCACAAATAACAACGGTCCACTACACGTGAACCCAACTGGACTCGCGTAAATAACGCGCAGCCACGAAAGTAGGTAACTAACTACAAACCTTGTATGCTAAACACGAGAACTCTGTGCACTCAGTGCACCTCAGGTGCCAACGCATATGCATCATTGATAAATACCATAATTAGTCATTCATGTTTATAACCAGTAGGCGGCAACATCGACTGCCGCTTACAGAAAATCGACGGCAAGGGATCTGGCCGTCTACATCCTGGCTGATGAGCTTGGCGACAAACGATGTTGACGCCAAGTTCTTCGGCCTCTAACCCTGCAGAAACCCTAATCCGGTTCTACGGGTTTTCCAACCGTTAAAACAACGGAAAAACATACTGTAATGATCCCTCTAACATCCATGCACCATATTTAAACCAAACAACATGTTTTACTGCCTAAATTCACCAAACCACCCATTAACCCCGCATGGTGCAACTTAACCCGAAATGCATTAAATCTGTTGTTTCAGGTGGTTAAGTCATATTTAATGATCCTACGGAGCTAACAGGGTTCGTCCCCTACCTCAGAACACGCTAGAACCTCCCACAATCTTCCGGTTCACACCGAACCCTCCGCGAGCTCCCACAGGAATTGCACCACGGTACGACGTTTCCTCGCGCAATTCAGCGACGCCACGCGTTCTACGATCGTCCAACCACCCTTCGGTACCTGTTGGAAGCTTTAGCAACACGGGGGCAACAAGCTGGGGCAAGGGAGAATGAGAACCAGGTAAGAAACCTGCCCTCGGGTGACCCTATAACTTGCAGAATTCTCAGGTTGGCGTCAACCCTCTGCCGCCAAGAACAACCGCCAATCTAAACGTCCACATCTAATGCCGTTAAGATCATGTAGTCAACGGCCACTTACCTGGACGCCAATAGGTCAACGACCACCCTGTCCGCCAACTCCAACTGAACTGCAGCAGGTCCTATTTCATTTCAGGACCAAACCTGCACTTTACCTGCTCAAGCCACACATCCAACCATACATTCCACACAACCAACTCACATTGGCCTCACAACGGCCGCCACAACCACAACACACATGATCCGCATGGATCCGAAAAGCACGCGACGTTACATTACTATCATCTAAAAAGAAAATTTCGACCTCGAAATTCATAACACAATTCAAAGTCAAACAACTTAAAATACATTTTTACAAGCACTATCATCTAAAAAGAAATACAAAGCTTACATAAACAGATAGGGATACCCTTTAGCCATTTCCTCGGCTAATTCCCGGTATCCTCACCACCAACCTATTTTCCCATCTCACCTTTACCAACTCAATTTCTTTATTTCTCAGCTTCTTCATCTTTCGATCTGTGATCTGAACCGGATATTCTAGCATAGTCATGTCCGGCCTCAGGTCACCACCTTGATATTTGATTATTTGAGCTGGATCTTCAATACATTTCTCAACATAGAAACATGAAAAATCATGCACATCTGCAAAATCTGCTGGCAAATCCAGCCTATAAGCTGTTTCCCCAATTTCAACACTTGAAAGGGTCCCACATACCTTGGACTCAACTTTCCAGTCTTGCCAAATCTCATAATACTTTACTCGGGGAAACTCTCAAGAAACAAAATCTCCCACCTCAAACTGAAGTGGTCTCCTCCGAACATCTGCATAACTTTTTTGCCTACTTTGAGCTGCCTGTAATTTCTCTTTAATAAGCTTTACTACTTCAGTGGTTTGCTGAATCAATTCAGGACCCACTAACTGCCTTTCTCCCACTTCATGCCAGTTCAATGGGGTTCTACATGGCCTTCCATATAAGGTTCATCATGGTGCCATCCCAAGACTGGTATGATAACTATTATTGTAGGCAAACTCAACCATTCCCAAATGATGTTCCCAGCTACCTCCCCAAACCAAACAACAAGCTCGCAACATATCTTCAATTGTCTGGATAGTCCTCTCTGTCTGACCATCTGTTTGGGGATGATAAGCGGAGCTATACCTCAACTCAGAACCAATCACTCTTTGCAGACTTCTCCAAAACCAGAAGTAAATCTTGGATCTCTATCTGACACAATAGTCTTCGGAATACCATGCAGTGGAACAATTCTTTCAACATAAATATTTGCTAATCTATCCACTGTCCAAGACATACTCACTGCCACTAATCTGCACACTTTGGTCAATCTATCAACAACACCCATATTCCATTATGCCCTGAACTCGATCTTGGTAAACTGCCACAAAGTCCATAGCAATATCATCCCATTTCCACTGTGGAATGGGTAACGGTTGCAATAGACCTCCAGGCTTCTGATGCTCTGCTTTAATCTGCTGACAAATAACACGCCTCGCAACAAATTCTGCTATTTCTTTCTTCATAAGAGGCCACCAAAAATGCTTCCTCAAATCATGGTACATTTTAGTACTACCCGGATGAATAGTGTACCTAGATTTATGAGCATCTTCCAATACTCGCTGCTTCACCTCTCTTTCTGCAGGAACAAACAACCTGCCCTGAGCCTGACCACACAATTATCATCAATAGAAACTCCTTCCATCTTTACAATTTCAGGTAAACTTGCATCTGCTCTCTGAGCCTCAATAATCTGCCAATAAAAGACGGCTCTACAGTACTAGCAGCTAGTACTGCCCGTCGCTGACTACTGGGCACATATAAGGAGTTCTCCACTATCTCTTCATACAACTTCCATTCTTTAATCATCATCAATTCATATATGCCTTTCTGCTCAAGGCATCAGCTACAACATTGGCCTTACCCGGATGGTAAGCCAAACTGAAATCATAATCCTTCAAATATTCAATCCATCTACGCTGGCGAAGGTTCAAATCTTTCTGCGAGAAGATATACTTCAAGCTTTTATGATCTGTAAAGATCTCAAATCTCTCGCCATACAGATAATGCCTCCACATTTTCAAGGCAAACACCACAGCTGCCAATTCTAAATCATGAGTAGGTAATTCTCCTCTGCTGGCTTTAATTGCCTAGACGCATAAGCTATCACTTTACCATGCTGCATAAGTACTGCGCCAAGTCCTCTCCTTGAAGCATCAGTATACAACACAAACACCACACTCCAGCCGGCAATGTCAATATAGGTGCTGATGTGAGTCTTTTCTTCAATTCCATAAAACTTTTCTGACATTCACCGGACCACACAAAAGGCACCCCTTCCTGGTTATTTAGTCATAGGTGCTGCAATCTTAGAAAAATCTTGAATAAGCGCCTATATAACCCGCTAATCCCAGAAAACTTCTAATCTCGGTTATTGTCTTAGGCACTTCCCATCTCATCACTGCTTCCACTTTACTTGGGTCCACTGCTACTCCTTTAGCTGAGATGACATGACCCAAAAACTGAATTTCTTTCAACCAAAATTCACACTTACTGAATTTAGCAAACAACTGGTTATCCCTTAACAACTGCAGAGTAAACCTCAAATGAGCTGCATGCTCCTCTTCAGATGCTGAGTAAATTAAAATATCATCAATAAAGACCACAATGAATTGGTCTAAATATGGATGAAAAATTTATTCATCAGATCCATGAAACCTGCAGGAGCATTAGTCAACCCAAAGGCATAACCACAAACTCATAGTGACCATATCTAGTTCTAAAAGCTGTCTTATCTATATCCTCCTCTTTAATTCTCAACTGATGGTACCAGACCTCAAATCAATTTAGAAAACACTTTTGCTGATTGCAACTGATCAAACAGATCATCTATCCTCGGCAACGGGTACTTATTCTTAATGGTCACATCATTCAACTTTCTATAATCAATACATCATCCGAAAACTCCATCTTTCTTTTTCACAAATAAAACCGGCGCTCCCCACGGGGAATGACTCGGTCTAATAAACCTTTCTGCAACAATTCTTCTAACTTTTTTTCAATTCTTTAAGTTCTGCTGGTGCCATCCGATATGGAGCTTTAGAAATCGGCATGGTACCTGGCAGCAACTCAATAGAAAAGTCCACCTCTCTATGTGGAGCTAAACCAGGCAAATCTTCAGGAAAAACATCAGCAAATTCCCTAACCACGGGAACTGCTTCTACTGGCTGACTGGCTTCTACCAGACTTACCGAGGCTAAATAAGCCACACACCCATCATTTATCAACTTTCTAGCTTTAATTGCAGAAATTAGAAACTTAGAGGTATAAAAAGGCATACCTTGATATTCAAATACTGCACCATTAGGATGACAAAATCTGATCCTTTTCTTTCTGCAATCTAACATTGCTCCATACATCTCAAGCCAATCCATACCCAAAATAATATCATAATCTGACAATGCAAGGCATACAACCGACCCGGCATCTGGTTCCCTTCAATCATAACAGAGCTTCATCTATATAGCTCGAAGTGAGTAAGAACTCACCTGAAGGAACCTCCACTACTAACTCACAGGTCTTTCCTAAAGGATGAGCTATACAATCCAGAAATTCTTCGAAATAAAAGAATGAGAGGCACCCGAATCAAATAAACTCTTGCTGAATATTCATAAAGAGGTAAAGTACCTTCTATCATATTCGATGCCTCCGCCTGGGCTCGGGTGATAGCCATAACCCGGCCTCTTCCTCGCTGCTGCGGTACTCCTCTGCCACGACCTGCCTGTGGCTGCTGAAACTGCTGAGGCTGCTGCTGCACACCTCTTCCATACCCATATTCTCTCGGATAGGGACAATTGCGGATCAAATGTCCCGGCTGATTACAATTATAACATCTATACCCTGGTGGAGTAATGGGCTGCCTGGCAGTACTCTGCTGCGACTCCTCCACCTCAGGCCTACCTCGGCCCTGCTGAAACTGCTGACGACCTCCCCATCCTCTTCCTTTACCTTTAAATGCTTGCTTTAATTTCTGACCCCATTTTCAAAGCCTGATGAAGAAGGTCCTGCTGGTGCTTTACCTTACTTGCACCCACTGACTGCTGCGGTAGCCGAAACTACCTGAACCTGACTCGCCCACCTGACGAGTCCGAATAGACCTCTCCAAAGTAGCTGCTCTCTGAGCTGCCTCTTCCACTGTCTTGCACATGAGAGGTACTATCGCATCCTGCAATTCCACTCTCAAGCCTCTAATGAAATACTCAACCATCATATTATTATCTGAAACCACATATGGCGCATAACGGCTAAGTGCCATAAATCTCATCTGGTACTCTAAAACTGAAGAGTTACCTTGCTGGAGAGTCCGAAACTGCTCCCTTTTACTTGCTGCACTTGGATCAGAAAGAATGTATCATTAAATACATCGAGAAATTCCGACCAAGTGAGCCTCCTCTGTCCTGCCTGCAAAGGTGGTCTGCATCTTCAGTCGCCACCATTCCAAGCAAAACCCTCAACTGATAAGCAGCTAACACCACTCTATCTGCTGCCGGACACATAGTCGCAAAAACTCTTTCAATCTCATGAACCCAGTGCTCTGCTGTATCTGGATTCGGCCCTCCTGAGTAAGTAGGCGGCTGCAATCTCAGAAACTTCTCCACCTGCATCACTGGTTCTTCTGCTATAGCACTGGTGGTGGTGGTGGCACAGGTGCTACAAAAGGCACCTCCACTCTCGGCGGAACTGGAGCAACAGGTACAGCCTCTCCATCCCCAGGTGGCACTGCAACCGGTGGTACGGCGCCTGCTGATCCATCCTCGCCCGAATATCCGTGAGGCTTTCCCAGATTCTTTCAATCATACGCTGGGTACTTTCCTCCGGATCATCTCCTCCACCACCCCAATCTCTTCTATCAGCCATTCCAGAAATTTCTACATAAACAAAACACCAAACAAAATCAAAAAACAAATTATCAAAAACCAGGGTCCCTACCAGCAGTGTACAAAGACCGAAATAAGGCTATGTATCTTTCTAGTTCCCTTATATTAACACGGACCTTGCTCTGATACCAACTGTGACGGAACGCCTCGGCCAAGCCCGTTAACTGATAACGTACTTGATCCGAGTCCGCCTCCCGCGAACGGGCCGAAGCCTCGCAAGGGATACCAAACCACAGTCCGTGTAAACACAAAGGAACACACCACATTTATATATTATCACAAGTTACATAGCCATATTTCCACAAAACTGAAAAGAAGTACAAGAGCCTGGGGCATACCCCGAGGTACAACTGAAGAAAGTAAACAAACTATACTACACTGCTGGAGCTGCCACTACACAGCTGGAGGTACCGACCCTGCACCGCTACGGCGCGGCCTGAACTGGACGACGGTCGGGAACGTCCTCCTCGCTCTCACCTGTGGGGGTAGGGGTGAGCCTCACTAGTCACTGGCTCAGTAGGGAACTCCCCCAAAACCGAGCAAACCAAAACCACAGGTACAAAGCTATAAACAATACCAACAATTTATAGAACAGCTAAGCAGGTATTAAAGCTGTAAAAGTACTCACCGTCTGCCGACTACGAGAAACAACTGTAATAATAAACGGCAAACCAGTACAGGTGTACAAGCTAAAGTAGAGACAGCCAAACACGAGCCACGTGAACTGGTTTGCGACACCAGAAACTGACTCGGACAAGCTAACACAGGTCTACCTCTCAGTCTCGCAGCCACGGACGAAAGGTCCAGCTGCCGCTCCACGTGAAAAGGTCAAGCAACTGTGGAGACCAACTAAACACCACCACCTGCGGACCACACGGTCACAGGCCCATGCCTGACACCTAGGAGTCCTGGCCGGGCTCTCTAGAGTGAGGCACTGGAAAAGGACTAGCTGGGGACCAGTGTCGACTACTGGTGTCCGTACCCCCAACTACGAGCGCGCTACAAGTGACTAAAGACAAACACAAGTGTCACTGTCCCACTGTCGTCTTTCCCTCAGCCGGACGTGCAACTCAAACACAAGAGTGAGGGTGTCCAGGTCAGACGACACAGACCTCGACGGTACAACACAAGTACCGGGACAAAGCCCCGAGCTAACAGCCTGGCTCACAAAGAACCTGGGGCACCCAACTGGAGAGGTAACCACGGTAGGCGTCGTACTACTCGCCACGTACACAGAACCACGTGCACGTCACACACAAACCACGTGAAACCTCACGTAAACACAAATAACAACGGTCCACTACACGTGAACCCAACTGGACTCGCGTAAATAACGCGCAGCCACGAAAGTAGGTACTAACTGCAACCTTGTATGCTAAACACGAGAACTCTGTGCACTCAGTGCACCTCAGGTGCCAATGCACATGCATCATCGATAATACCATAATTAGTCATTCCTGTTTATAACCAGTAGGCGGCAACATCGACTACTGCTTACAGGAAATCGACGGCAAGGATCTGGCCGTCTACATCCTGGCTGATGAGCTTGGCGACAAACGATGTTGACGCCAAGTTCTTCGGCCTCTAACCTGCAGAAACCCTAATCCGGTTCTAGGGTTTTCCAACCGTTAAAACAACGGAAAAACATACTGTAATGATCCCTCTAACATCCATGTACATATTTAAACCAAAACAACATGTTTACTGCCTAAATTCACCAAACCACCCATTACCCCGCATGGTGCAACTTAACCCGAAATGCATTAAATTTGTTGTTTCAGGTGGTTAAGTCATATTTTAATGATCCTACAGAGCTAACAGGGTTCGTCCCCTACCTCAGAACACGCTAGAACCTCCCACAATCTTCCGGTTCACACCGAACCCTCCGCGAGCTCCCATAGGAATTGCACCACGGTACGGGTTTCCTCGCGCAATTCAGCGACGCCACGCGTTCTACGATCGTCCAACCACCCTTCGGTACCTGTTGGAAGCTTTAGAAACATGGGGAAACAAGCTGGGGCAAGGGAGATGAGAACCAGGTAAGAACCTGCCCTCGGGGACCCATAACCTGCAGAATTCTCAGGTTGGCGTCAACCCCTCTGCCGCCAAGAACAACCGCCAATCTAAACGTCCACATCAATGCCGTTAAGATCATGCAACGACCACTTACCTGGACGCCAACAGGTCAACACACCACCCCTGGCCACCAACTCCAACTGAACTGCAGCAGGTCCTATTTCATTTCAGGACCAAACTTGCACTTTACCTGCTCAAGCCACACATCACACACACCATTCAACACAACCAACTCACATGGCCTCACAACGCCGCCACAACCACAACACACTTGATCCGCATGGATCCGAAAAGCACGCGACGTTACAGTTGTGGTGTGGTATGCATGCATGTGTGTGTATGTGTGAAAGTAAAGAAGGGCCACGTGGGCCCAGAGGAGACGAAAGGGGGAAAGGGGAGGGGGTGCTTCCCGAAAGTGGATGGCGCAGCGGCGTTGCGGAGGAAGTGGAGGAAGACTGTGCTCCGCCCGCCTCACTCCGATACGTGAAATGGTAGACGGCGCTTCGAACTCCGAGGGTGTCGAGTCGTCGATCCGGCAGGGCTCCGCCGGGGGAAGTCGCGAGCAGAATCCGGCAGGGCTCCGCCAGGGTGAAGGGGATTGGATGAAATAGTTATCCTCGGGGGTTATTTATAGCATCAGATTCTTGAATCGCGTCCAGATAGGAAGCCGCGATTATAAGTTTGAATCGTGTCTGGGGAGGCTGTGTGATTAAGAAAGTCAAACTGATGTGATAGGAACATGATGACGCAGCCCTAGCTATGCTTCTGAATCACGTCAGGCCAGGCCACCGCAACTTGAAACACATCCACCTTGTCTACCGTGATTAAGACTCGCATGGTTTCGAGGCAATCGGCTCATAAATGCGCCTGATGCAGCCGTAGGGGTTAGGTGTTGACTTTATAATCGCGGCGTCCTTAGAGGACGTGATTTCAGGATTTTGTCATGATTACGGACGTGCGCGACGTCTTGTCGGGTCAGACCTTTTTGACTTTTAAATCACGTCCGACATGATAGATGCAATTTGAATTAGAGCATGTGCCAGATAAATGCGTCTGCGACCGAACCACATGGGGAAGCACCGAGAAAGAATGGGTACGATCCAGAAGTATTGGAAAAAACACTCTTGTGAGGTAAAAAGAGGCCATTTGTGGTATTATGGCGCAATATAAAATTTGCCCGCGGTGGAGCCAAATTTGCGTATCTACACTACCGACCAAGGACGGCCATCAAGGTATAAGCGTTGGCTGACTTTGTAGCAGAATGCACTCTCCCCACCGAGCAGGACCCACCACTGGCTGACGAGCCCCCATGGGAGCTCTACGTGGATGGATCCTCTTGTGTCGCAGGGAGTGGAGCTGGCTTGGTCCTCACCTCCCCGGAGGGCTTAGCGTTCCAATACACCCTCAGGTTCCGCTTTACGGCTTCCAACAACGTAGCTGAGTATGAAGCATTGCTGTCCAAAATCCGAATGGCCAGGCATCTCGGAGCACTCCGATTACGGGTCTTCAGTGACTCGCAATTGGTCGCCAATCAGGTGAACGGATAGTTCGAAGCAAGGGAGCCTCGCATGGCCCAATACCTCCAGCAGGTCAAGAGCCAAATAGAGGGCCTCCTCTACTTCAAAGTCATACACGTCCCGCGGGAGCAGAATGTGCGAGCCGATGCACTCGCCAAGTTGGCATCTTCAGGTGACATCGCCCCTTCTCGCTCCTATTCATAGAAGAGCTTGCTTCACCAAGCATCGAAGTAGACGTAGCGTCCATTGAGACCAGTCCCCCGGCTCTGAGCTGGATGGACCCTCTCCTGGACTACCTACTTCGAGGTGAGCTACCCCCCGAGCAGGGCGAAGCTCGGAAGATCAGGGTACGTGCCCAGCGGTTCACCCTTGTTGAAGGCAAGTTATACCGACGATTTCTCTCAAGGCCTCTCTTACGATGCCTTAGCCTTGAAGAGGCGCTTGCGGCAACCGAGGAGGTCTATGAGGGTTTGTGCCGAAGTCACTTGGAAGGTAGAATGCTGGCGCGCAACATAATTCGGGCAGGGTTCTGGTGGCCTTCCCTGCAAAAGGACTGTATGTCCTTCGTCAAAAGGTGCCCGGAATGTCAGAAGTTTGGGCAGCTGATCAAGCAGCCTGCCGAACAACTTCATAACCTGTTCGAACCTCATCCTTTCGCCAGATGGGGCATTGACCATCTTGGGTCCGTTCCCGGAGTCTCAAGGGCGAAAGAAGTTCCTGTTCGTGGCTATCGACTACTTCACCAGTAGATCAAAGCGGAACCTGTCGCCGCGATCACCGAGCAAGCTGCATGGAAGTTCGTCTGGAAGAACATCCTCTACCGGTTTGGCATCCCCAGGGTGATTACTTCAGACAATGGGAAGCAGTTTGATAGCACCTTTTTCAAGCAGAAATGCTCTAAGCTCAGCATCTACAACCACTTCACCTTCGTTGCACATCCCCAAGAAAACGGTCTGGTCGAAAACGCCAATCGAACATTGCTGCACAGGATACGCACACGAGTGGAAGCCGCAGGAAGTTCGTGGATTGATGAGCTCCCCAATGTGCTGTGGTGCCACCGAACAACAGCTCGAGTGGCCACAAGAGAGACTCTTTTCCATTTGGCCTACGACTTCGAAGCCGTTGTGCCTTTGGAAGTCGCTCTACCTACTCTTCGGACAACCCACTTCGACGAAGCCGCCAACAACCGTGCTCTTCGAGAGAACCTCGACATGCTTGGCGAACTGCAGGGTGACGCCAGCATTCGTATGGTCTCCTATCAGCAACGACTCGCGCAGTACTACAACGCCCGAGTTCGGGAACGACGCTTCTTCGAAGGAGATCTCGTCATGCACCGCTGCTCGGCATCAGACCCCCGAAAAGCAGTTGGAAAACTCGCCCCTAAATGGGAAGGACCTTATCAGGTCACCCAGGTCCTCGGGAAGGGCTCTTATAAGCTTACTACTCCTAGTGGCGAAGCCATACCCAGAACTGGCATGTATCTAATCTGAAGAGTTACTACTTATAAAGTCTTCTGTTCGGCATCCTACTTCTCTTCCTCCCGTTCTTTTGGTCAGCTTGAGCTGGTATCTGAAACCATCCTGTTCAAAGCTTTTCAGCTCAAAAAGATCGAGGCGATACCACCAAGTATAAAGCGTTCCGCACAACACCCCTGGTCAGAACTTTTTGATAGTTCCAAATGACATGTGTGCGGTAATTGCAAACCCTTTAAAATGACCGACGAATTTTTATTCGGACAGAACAATCGCAAGGGAAGGAGATTGAAAAAGGAAAGCCATTCACATGCTTAAAAGTGGAAAGATCTTTCAGACTTTTTACAAGAGGCTCTTTGGAGCCGAGCTACAAAAAGGTAGATCAGTCAAGGGGCTTGTTTGGAGGGACCAGCGCCCCCAGAAGTCATCCGCCCCGACTGGAAGTGCACAAACTACACTTCATCTCGGCGCAGATCTTGGGTCCGGCGTCGGCACTCCTGAACAGCAGCTTGAAAGGCCTCATGGGCGTACTCGGATGTGGCTAGGCGGCGTCCTCGGTCTTCTCCAGTTTCAAGGCCGACATTGTAGCAACGCGCACCAAACTGCTCCAAATCTTCCTTGAAGTCTGGCCCTTCTTTATATTCAGCCACCCCGTGGGCCTTGGCATCAGTTAAGACAGCGGCGAGTGCCTCCTTTTCCGCCCGAGCAAGGGCTAAGTTAACTCGAAAGTACAAAGTACGTTTTGGAGATTTTTTACCTTCCCTGTAGTTCGGTCTCACGAGCCTTGTACTTTGCCTCAAGCTCCTCGCAGAAGTCAAATTCGGCTTCCCACATCTGCTTATGATCCCGGGCACGCGCGGCGAGTCTCTTCAGCACCTTCAGCGACTTAGAGATCCCGTCAACTAGCGCCTCTACGTCCGCGTCCCCGTCGCTGTCCCGCTCGGCTTGATATCCTGCTCGGCACGCCCCACTCGAGTGCTCGGGGGTCTCCTCCGGGCTCAGCTGCTGACACCGCGCCAGCACTTCTAGCTGGGACGCGGTAGGGCACGGAGGAAGGACCCTCGAGGGTTCTCCTTTGAGGCGCTCCAGGACCGCTTCTAGCATGGCCTCTGAAGGAAGCGTCGGCGACTTCCGCCCCAACACTTGGGAGAGAGGCCTCCGATCTTCTTCAGAGGCAACTTGGTCTTCGGCAGCCTGGCTCGTCTGCCTTGCGGAAGGGCCTTCTCCAGCCACCTCGAGGACACCAGCTGCCGCCCCCTGGCTCCCCGCAACGACGGGAGATTTCCGAAGTCCCCCCTTCTCGGTCTGCTTGGCTCATTGCCACCCGCGCCGACTGTTTGTGCTATCGCCTCACAACCGCTTCGATGGTGGGGGGGGGGGGGGGGGGGGGGGGGGGGATGGGGGCAGGTGCCCGTCATCGTTGAAGTTCTCTCCATGGGCAGGGCGGCCGTCGTCGTCAGACTCTTCTCCACGACTGCAGGGCCCGCCGTCGCTGAGGGCACGGTCCCCTCGGGTACTTCAGCGATGTGCGGAGCTCCTCGCCCCTTTGCGCGGATGTCTCCTCACCAACGAGCGCAGCACTCTGCTTGTCGACTCCGGTGCTTGAGACCCCCGTCAGAGCCACCTCCTGTGAACGACCCTCAACAGGACCTTGAGGCACAAATGTCCTCATCCGCTCCTCGGAAGAACTCTTTGACTCTTCGCTCACCACGACAAGCCCGAGTTTGGTAGCCATCCTCCTTATGGCTTCGGGTCGTGTCATGGGCGGGGTCTGTAGCGTCCTCCGTTCAGTCATCTCTGCAGACTTACGCTTCTTCAGCGCTGCAAGATGAGGACTTCTCCCTCAATACCTTCCTCATCGTCCCCTTCCGCCACTCACGGCCTCCTCCAGCTGCCTCTTCATCTTCCTCCTCATCAGAGATTGCTGATCCACCTCCTCCTCTTCTGCTCCATCCTTGACGTCTACTGCTCGGTGACCACCGGTCTTTTCTTTGTGGTCTGAGGCTGGCTTGCTCCTCCTTCCTCGGTCAAGGACGGCAGCACCACCCTCGCAGTAGCCTTCATCACGGTCTTCTTCTTCAACTGGATCTTCTGTGACCTCTTCTCAGCGATCGGTGAACTTCTTGCGGGGCGCCCCTGCAGGAGCCAACGCCGACATGGCGGTGGTCACCGAAGAAGGAACCCTCACTGCAGTAGGGACCCTTTCCACGGCGGAAATGTCATCACCCTCGAACACCAAATGAGGAGTGACAGTGATCTGCTCGGCATAATCCTCATTAGCCTCCTGGTCCCGACCGGCGGCTACCTCTTCAGCGCCTGCAAGCCAAAAAGGAGGAAAGCGTACAGTCAGAAGACAATTATGCGACAGACATACGACTGCAACGTGATCGGGTACTTACTCCATGGTCGACTTAGACCATGCTGGACAAGTTGAAACTCCGTCAGGTAACCCTCTCCGTTGCGCACGTATGCTCGGTTCAGGCTATCCGAGGCCTTCGCTTCATCTTGGATCAGGAAGGGATACGTATCCTTCCTCGTCGTTTGGACCCTGGTCGGGAACCCACACTCCGCACCGTCTTGTCGCTTGATGAAGAAGAGCCACTTCATCCAACCTTTGTTGTTGGAATATTTCTTCGCCAAGTCGATTTGCATCCTGTCCGGCCGGTGCTTGGTATAGTAGACACCAGCCCCGGACCCTGGCGAGGAGGTGAGGCGGAATTGCGCCTGAAACACCTCCACTGAACCCCGGACTTTCCAGAGCTTACAGACGATGCAGAAAATATAGATTGTTCACCACGAGTTTGGCGTTAGCGATCGGCGCGAGTCCCATCGGTTCAGCAACGCCTTCGCACCCTCCGACAGCGGTAGCCAGAATCCAGCCTCCATGTGGTCGAGCGACAGAGTGAGACCCCTGGCTTGTTCATCAATTGCAAGTCCTCCTCCCTCGCCATCATGATCTCGTACTCATCGCCAATCTGAAAGCGCTCGCGGAGGCCTTCGTAGTGGTGACATCGTGGCCCCTGGGGCCCATCGGCACCACTCCACTCACTTCGGCGACTGCGGTAGCTTTTCCCTTGTTGGCCATCACCGGAAGTTACAAAGACAAAGGGGCTGGTGGAGCTGGAGATTGCAAGGAGGAAGACGAAGAAGGGATGCTTGGGGGGCAAGCAGGCACTCCGAAAAATTTTGAAGGTGTGGGCTCTCCGCCTTCACCCCTCCTCTTCCTAATAAGGAAGGAGGGCACAAAATTCGAAATATCAAGGCGGCGCTCCCCGCTCCAAAGCGACCATTCAGATGTACTGCGGAGAGCCCCCGGCTCGACACGTCACCCTGCCATCATGGGATTTCCTCCGCTATTGAGGAGGCATCGGGAGCGTCGTCGCCCTGCCGCCGCTCACGCATCCGAGGTCATCGTCGCATTTAATACGGAAGTGACGTTCGAGCAGGCTTCCGCCCTCGAGCATCCCGGTTCCCGAGCTCACTCGATGGCGTGGGGGGCAAGTGTGGTGGCTATTCCTAGCCACCTACATGCGCAGAGCCCATCATGGCCCATCTCAATCCAGCGGACAAATGTGGCCCTTCCGCAGGGCGCCACGTCCCCTCAGGAGCAACTTTAAGGTCCCGAGGACGATCCCTGCATTAAGGTACCAGCGGGACCCAAGGACCGTCTCCGGATGCCTTACAGCCTGTTCGGCCCAGGGTCCTCTTTTTCAAGCAGGCACTGCTCGGTGTGCGTCGTGGCCTCCTCGGACTGGGCAACACTTCCGTGCACCGAACATCCAGCAACGGGCCTTGTCGCCGAGCAACGGGTTCTATTTACCGAACAGGGCACCTGTTCGTACCACCTCCGACCAGGAGGATTTAGGCAGCCCTTCATCTCCTTGTGACGGTTACAATGGCTGCATCATGCATGCCTCACGATTAAGTGGTGCATTAACTGCAAGGCCCCTCAACAAGCACCTCCCCGCCAAGGGCGCTAACCGGTGCGCCCTTTTCGGCGTTGTTCAGGGACGTTCCGTCCCTCTCCCTCAGCACTTCTGCCTATAAAAGGCTCAGGTAAGCCTCCATGCAGAGGTATGTCATCATAAACGCTCACACTTGCCCTTGCGTAGCACACACGAGAACCCCCATTCCTCAGCACCCTTTCAGGCCTTTACTAACTTAGCATCGGAGGGTTCTCCCCGATTCTTCAACCGGGCGTCCTTGACCTCGTTCTAATTTTTGCAGACTTCCGTCCACTACCAGTGACCGTCTTCCTATTCTTTCAAGTGTAGGCCCGTTTAGCTCCGGCCCAAACAGGAACTCTCCTCCACACTAACCATTACGTTGCTCTCTGTAGCAGCTCATGAAAGGTTGACATAAGTCTAATCCACCAGAGAAAGACTTAGTAACTTTTGTATTGCACTTAAGTGCAATATGACTAGGTAATAATATGTGACATCCAACAATTGGATTATTGCTTTATCACCCTCATGTGATAGGTACCACATGAACTATTGCCTAGTCATATTGCACTTAAAGTGCAATATAAAAGTGCACTAAGTCTTTCTCAAACGACCAAGCTGCATCCTCTTGTCAGGGGTAAGTCCTCTACCTCCCAACTCATATCAAGACTTTTCTCGTTAAGACTCAGGTACATCTACATCCACTGTTAGATCAGTCCCTACCATATGTCAGGCAAGACCAACTAGTCTCATGACATGCACCTGCAATTATAGGGAATGACTTCCCTTCCAACTTAACACATCAATATTTCCCTATCTCAGAGAGGTTAACGACATCCACAGTCTTACCTATACTACAGGAACAATGCACACTGACTTGAAAGCTCATTTTAGTAACCACTCCTTTAAAAGTGCACGTTTGACCATTTCTTACGATCAAGTTACATGGCCAAAAGGGAGCAACATATTAAGGGAGCCATCAACATACGTTTAAAAGAGACTATCCAATAGTCGAAGGGAAGGACCAAAACAAGCAGAGCCCAAGAACCTACAAACCCACGGAGAGACTTTCACCCAGAACTTGATAATGGGGCAAGAATTAAGCAAGTAGGTTAGTTCATTACTGAGAGGAGGCCACTGATCAGCTCCTCTGAGCTCAAGGGACTCTGGCCCTCCTTGCCCCTCTTTCTCTCTCACTCCACTTCTCAACTTCCCCACCTTTCGACTAGTTTTCATGACTTGAGTATTGGACTAGATCTGTTCTTCTCGAATTCATTTTCAGAGCTTCCCTTGATCTTTTGTCCTTGATCATAAGTGCAGGCAATGTTTCTTTCATCATCAACATAAGGAGCATGTGGAGATCGAACATTGAGAAACCATCGACTGTTTGTGGATCTCAACAAAGAATAATTTATAAAATTTAATAAAATTTTAATATAATTACATAAAATATTATGTTGAAATACTGATGCATGATAACTCCAAGGGCATTGTGTTAAGTATGTTTCACAATGCAATACTCTTGTCGAATTACCTAAACTATTTTCCAATCTTAATAATAACACCTATTTCTCAACATCAAGAAAAGGTACGTAGAAGAGGGCTACATAATTAAAAATTTGACAATGACAACTTTTCACTTTTTGGTGGTTGGGTTGGGGGGTTTTGAATCAACACAAAGCCAAAAAAAAAAACTCAAAATTGTGATCCCAACCTACATGTAGGACCACCTTCACAAGCCGGCCTAACTATGCGCAAACCTAACTTGGGGAATCTGTCCACTTTATTCAATAATATACATATAGGATTCAGCATTCCCTGTCAAAAAAAATATATGATTCAGCATCACCTAGATGCATATGGGGCATTATCTTATGTCGAGCATAACTTCGTACAGCCAAAAGTTGGGCCACGTCTCCCTACAACTTATCTCAAAAGACTAATCATATGTGAGATCAGCACTAGTTACATGTTTACTGCTTATAATTTATATTATAATAAGGTTAGATAAGTTAGATTAAAGTATCAAAAACTCAGCTATAAAATTTTGCAGAAAAAGAGAAATCAAAGGCAAGGTTGGTCAAACCACACCGTACCTATGCGGCTTGGCCAAATCACACCATGTCATGGCTCACGGTCGGGTCACTCCAATGGGGTGACCTGGATGTGCCGCAACAGTACGTCGTGGTAAGTCACAGACCGTTCAGGTTCGGTCCGTGGCAGTTCTATTTTTTTTTTTAACTTTCTATCTCACATCCTATGTATTTAAGGGGTCTAAATGATATTTAATTGAGATAAAATTTTAAACATAAACTAATTAAAAGATGATAAAAATTATAATAGTTTTAGTTTAATTTTTTAAATTAAAATTTTATCAAGTAAAAATTAAAAATTATTAAATCGACTTAATCTCAACATCTAAGGGATCTGAATGGTGTATAATTGAGATGAAATTTCAAAGATAAGCTAACTAAGAGATGATACAAATTATCATAATTTTAATTTATTTTTTTAATTATTTTTTTGTCAAGAAAAAATTATCTCAAAAATCATTAGGTCGACTTAATCTCAACCATAGTTCGCGTGGTACGTGCGAATTGTACCGTGCTTGGGTTCTTGCGAGTCCAGATATGGTTGGTCACCCCAATGGGATGACTTGGGCGTACTGCGGCGGCACGCCACAGCACACTACGGACCGTACGGTTCGGTCGGCTGAATATAAATATTTTTTTCATTCCTCTCTCATATCTGGTATATTTAAGGGCTCTAAATAGTGTCTAATTGAGATAAAATTTCAAACATAAACTAATTAAGAGATGATACAAATTATAATAATTTTATTTTATTTTTTTAATTATTTTTTTTGTCAAATAAAAATTATCCCAAAAATCATTAGGTCGACTTAATCTCAACATCTATGTATGAATAATTCATGATATTTTATATTTTTAGAATCAGTATATATTTTTAGTAATTATGATGACTTCAGATTTGACTTTATTTTCAGAATCAAATGTCTTCCCGTTGAAGTGCATAGAGGGCTCTCCGTACCGCAGTAAACCCTGTGTGCAGTTAAGGGGTCTAAATAGTGTCTAATTGAGATGAAATTTTAAACATAAGCTAATAATTAGAGATGATACAAATTATAGTATTATAGTTTAATTTTTTAAATTAATTTTCTATCAAGAAAAATTGTATCAAAAAGCATTAGGTCGACTTAATCTCAACATCTATGCATCAATAATTTTTGATATTTTATATTTATTGTACTGTGCCTGGGTTTTCGCGAGTCCAGATATGGTTGGTCACCCTAATGGGATGACTTGGGCATACCGCGACGGCACGCCGCAGCACATTGCGGACCGGTACGGTCCAGTCTGCTGAATATAAATATTTTTTTCATTCCTCTCTCATATCCGGTATATTTAAGGGCTCTAAATAGTGTCTAATTGAGATAAAATTTCAAACATAAACTAATTAAGAGATGATACAAATTATAGTAATTTTATTTTAATTTTTTAAATTATTTTTTATCAAATAAAAATTATTCCAAAAATCATTAGGTCGACTTAATCTCAACATCTATGCATGAATAACTCCTGATATTTTATATTTTTAGAATCAATATATATTTTTTTAGTAATTATGATGACTTCAGATTTGACTTCATTTTCAGAATCAAATGTCATCCTGTTGAAGCGCATAGAGGGTTTCTCGTACTGCAGTAAACCCTGTGTGCAGTTAAGGAGTCTAAATAGTATCTAATTGAGATGAAATTTTAAACATAAGTTAATTAAGAGATGATAAAAATTATAGTAATTATAGTTTAATTTTTTAAATTAATTTTCTATCAAGTAAAAATTGTCTCAAAAATCATTAGGTCGACTTAATCTCAACATCTATGCATCAATAATTTTTGATATTTTATATTTTTAGAATCAATATATTTTTCTAGTAATTATGATGACTTCAGTTTTGATTTTATTTTTAGAACCGAATGTCGTCACGTTGAAGTGCACACAATCAAAGATAGTACCAGAATTATATTAATAATATAAAAATATTCTAAAATTAAAGATATTTATGTTTTATATAAGTGATCATGTCTTACGTATAATTTACTATCTCTTTTAATTTCTTAGTGTCATGTTAATATTTTATTATAAAATTTAAGACATTATAGTTTTGTTTCTATTTTTGGATTCTTAATGTTGATTTAATGGAATACATTGGTCATATCATGAACAACTTTTATGAAGATTCTAAAGACTGGATCTCCCTCGTTTAGGCTATAAAGAGGCTGCACTCACTGCTAGTTTGGATCGCGATATGAGAGAAGGTCAACAATAATTCACTGTATCTTTAAGCGTAGATCTTCATTTTTTGTGATTCTAGGTGAAGCTCGTAGAGGAAGTCGTGGGGAACAACTTTCATGAAGAAGTCTCAAAGAGATATACCCTCGTTTGAGATGTGAAAGGCATAATAATCTTGATTTGAGATAGAATGTGAAGAATAATCTGCTATAACTTTGGGCACAAACCACCAATTGAGTTGATTCTACTTCGAGGACCAAGCTGAAGAAGAATAGAACAACTTTGATGAAGATCTCGTGAGCATATCAACTCCTTTTCAGGCTGTAGAAGTCGTGATATCCTTTATAGTTTTGGAGGATATGAAAAAGAAAGGGGAGAGAGAATGGGTGCATGCATGAGAAGAGATGGAAAGTCTATCTTGAGTTTAGATGGAGAGTCTTCTTTTGAAATTTACTCATTTTAAATATTCATCAAGTCACAAAATTAAAAAATAAAAAATAAAAATTCAAACAAGTTCTTTCCTCATCGTATTTCAGTGGTACAGTATGGTACGATACCATACCGTACTACGAAGAATGCGGCACAATCGATCCAAACAATACGGTGAACTTTTGGTTGGTTAAACCATTATACCGACTGGATCGAACGAGTATTTGCTTGATTAGATAAGGTATCGATTTGGCTCAGACTTAACGTTCCAATAAATTCTAAAATTTTATTTTAAATATAAAAAATATTTATATTAAACCATATCAAATTAGAAAATATCTAATAGGGCACGATATATAAATACGTATCGAACCAATTCGATCTAAATCTAATACGTGCAAACCATAAACCAGGGTTCTTTCGAGAGTAAAAGAACATACGTTTCCTTGAGAAGATCTGCAAGTTACCTCTATGCAAAGATCGATCAGAACGACTCCTGCATAAATTAAAGTACTTCAATATATATATATAATATATAGGTGGGGAATCCAATCCAAGTACTACTGCCCACAGTTTGGAATTTCATCATCTCACACTCACGCACACATCAATATTCTTTTTTTTTTATTACTTTTGACAGTGAACACTGAACACACATCAATGTTCGAAAGTCGGATGTTAGCACAGCTCTTACAGAAGTTTAAAAGGGAAAGATTTTGGGTACGTTTCCCTTTTTTTTTACAGTAATGCCGACAAGGACAAGAACACCCCCCTGTGTTATTATTTGGAGTGGTGGTGGGGGTACTGATCTAAACCCGTTTACCTATGTGTTCATGTGATTCTTTTACTGATCAGTGTTTCGTATTCTTCATGTGAGAGGAACCAGTACTTTCCATTGCTTCCTGGTACCATAAACAACACCCCCCCCCCTCACTTCATGTGAGCTCTTTTGCATGTCTTTTTTGGCGAGGTCTTCTCTTCTTTTGAGGGAAAAAAAGAAGAAGAAGAAAGAAAGTCTTGAATACATAGTGCATATATGTGTGTTTAGAGAAAACATTTCTCCCTCCACGTGAAACAGGCAAAAATGTTATTTGGCTCTCAACTTAATTGATTGAACGGTCAAATTCCACACTTCACTAAAACGTAAAGTTTGACATCTAATCAATTAATCGGAGGCCGAATTATATTTGCTACATGTTTCATGAGTACAAGTATTTCTTATGTGTTTGATAGAATTTTTTTTGCATGGCTTGGGGTGGGTAAGTAGTAACTGTTGGTTCGGATCCAACTAAGGTGGTCCACTTATCAGATTTAGATTACACATTAAGAATATATGTTGTCGATCTAGCCAAAAAGATATTTTGATGGGCCTAACCCATATGTGGCTCATGGGTTCCTGTTATGGGTAGGAGCTCAATAAGACATCTCTTGGACTGGTCCCTCTTCTCTATATATAATTTGTATTCCCCATGGATAGATGAGACATCCAATGAACATAGAGAGAGGAAACTAGGGAGACTCTCATGAGTTACGTTCGTCTCCTCTAACACATGACGTTCTCGTTGTCTTCCTCCTCATGATTGCAATGGAATCTACTTCCGCTACAGGTATGTGCACATGCTCCAACATTAATAACCCTAGGCACATGTAAATTGGTGTGAGATTAACGGATTCTACGTACATATGTCTAAAATATTTGTAATGTGCGTAGGAAACTATTCTCTGTGTCTTCAATCTATTGTATATAGATCATTATATAATATTTTAAAAGGTAAATTAGTTAAGAATTCTTAACTGTAATATATGTCTTTACTATAATAGAGTTTATTGTAATGAGTTATAATTCTATCAGAGACTAAAAAATAAGTAAAATATCTGATGGAGACTCCTAATTAATTTGTCATATCTTAAATACACATATATTATCTTTCACATTCATGAACAGTCAAACAATGTATGACCTCAAGTTTTAGGGTTTGTTAAGACACGATGAGATGCCATGCATACCCTTCGAGATACTTATCAACTTCTCAATAATTTTATGACATGTTTTATTATGATTAGTCGAACCGATTTATAGGATTGAATTGGTATGATATCAGATGTATCATATCATGCATATCAATTTGGTTCAATCCAAAAACTTCAATTTGTAATTATAAAAAAGAAGAAAAGGTGAATGATAACTATGTCGATATGTACCAGAGATTGGGCCTGTTTGGAAAAGGGTTGGGGTTAACCCAACTCAACCCCAAGCATAACTTTAGACCGGGTTAAATTACAGTTTATTTTGGTAATGCAAGTGTTAACCCTATGGGTTAAAATAGGTTAACCTACTTTTTGTCTTAGTGGTTTGAAATACCAAAATGACTAACTCAACTACTTTTGTATTGTCTTTCCTAAAATACCTTTATCATATACCCTCTATTACTTTTTTTATTGTACTATGTGCTACTATCTTTCTTATACTATCTAGATGCATATTAAGATTATATAAAATATATTATAAGTAAATTGTAGCAATATATTGAGATTATCATATTTAATATTTAACATTATTTTTTTATATCTTGTGTTATCATCATATAAAGATGCAAGGAGGAAGAAAAGATGGGTGGGCGGTACACTGAAAGAGAAGAAAAAGTATAAATAGGGTATGAAAAGTGAGGACGAAAGGGTAATAAAAAAGAATTAAAATGGGTTAACTCTACTCCTCCTCTAGAGGTGGGTTAGGGTAACCCAGATTAACCCAGTTTAGATCTAATCTAATCTATTTTGACCGATGTTAAAATTTATGACTTTTTAAATCACTTTTTAGCCTAACTCAAGATTAACTTAGGTTAACTCTATCTTAACCCTTTTTCAAAAGGGATTCTAGACATAATATGCCTCGATCGTGCCGCACTGATATAGTTATCAGGCATATTTTTGTCGAACAATATATAAAAATATGAAATTTAAGGGTTATATATACAAAACCTGATATATAATAAAATATTTGGAGAAAGAACTTTGTGTTGCATCGTGCTTCATAAATGAGAAATGCCGCAGTTCCCATTTATTGCGAAGATGCTAGATGAAATTGTAAGACACTTTAATTTGTGATGTTCTTCTACTGTCACAAGATGTTATGAAGGCCAATGATACAAAATTAATGACATCTTTTGTGGGCAACAGCCTGCAGAGTTGCCTCCTGAGCTCTACTATAGTAAGGTCTTTCTTTTCTTCTTCTACTGGCAGTTCTCAGTTGTACTAGATATGTCTTGATGTTGGTATGTATAGATGATGAGGGTGGAGAGAGGAGGAATCCCTTACGAAGGGTGGAGAGAGGTGGAGGAAGTAAGAGAAGGAAGACACAACTATATTAAAAGATACCAAATAGTGAAGTGGCTTGAACCAAGTACATTTTGTACTCAAGGAATGACCTGGTTTTGGTAGAATAGTCTACTGTGTACATCAGGTGGGAGGGATTCCATTCTTAAAATTTTTCAAGTTTATAAAAGATTTTTTTCTTAAGAAATTGTAAATAGACAAGAAATAGGTACGTGTCCTACTTTGGTTCAAGTTTAAGCCAATGGGTCTAGCACATTAAAAAATTGTCTTAATTGATCCTGATGGGTCCCGATGATCAGCCCAATGTTGATATACCAATTTGATCTTACGTCTAATGACAATCTCTGTCTAAATGAAGATCGGCTTGATAACAAACCTCGACCTAGATAAAGATCCATTAAAGATGACACCATTTGTGACTCGTAGTCATGCGCGCCATCACTCAAAATTCACCTTCCCCCATCTCGGTCTTCTTGACGAAGGATTCGAAACCCATTATTACTCTAACTCCACTTCGGAGACTTACTCAAAGACATACATCGACTCCCACTAGGAGTCTCAATCAAATATCCCACAACCTCTTGGAGTTTATCTTACGCAAGGAGTTCGAATTGAACTCTACTTCTCAGTCTATAAATACAGTCCTACATGTATAGGTAAAGGGGCCAAGGTTCAGATCTTCACGAGAGATCTCAACTGAACCAACTCGCCCTCACCCTTCAGAACACACTTATTCCCCTTCTTAGACTAACATCTGACTTGAATGTTGGATGGTTGATTTTGGAAACTCCTTTCCAAACTTGACTTCCTACAAGAAGATTTAGCGTCGATATATCAGCAACTTCGACTACTCTCTTCATCAACACGATATGAGTTCCTTGTCTTGGATATCTAGAGTAGTTAGTCCATAACGATCTTTACAGGTTCGGGATCAACTTCATAGATCCATATGAAGATGACAAGATATAAAATTACATATTTTTTCCCTAAAAATTTTAATGCCAAGACTAAAAGAGCAGCATTGCTCCTAAAGCAATCCCAAGAGGCTAGTTAAGCTGCTAGGCCAAAGGATATCCATAAGTGAAATTTCTCCAAGGAAAATAAGATAAGATGAGAGGGGTGTGAGGATCTACAGTGACCTGAGATCAATAAAATGCAACTGAAAAATGGATTTAAAACTTGATCTCGATTCGTTTTGGGATTCGCAAACCAGACTATTGGATAGTCGAAATCACCTTGCGCGGAATCAGATCTACGTTCGTACGATTCCGTAGAGGTGACGCCACAAGCCGTTAATCCGTTGGGCCACTAGCAGTGTCCACGCGATCTTCCTCGCAACGATCTCCACCCACTCCCTCAGGTCCCACAATGCTCGAAGAGAGAGCTTGGATCCGCGCCAATCTCCTCGACATACGTGACCCGGCCAGGATGAAAACCCGAAAGGGTGTCGTGGGCAAAATTGGGAACCCTGCTACGTGAAAATCCGAAAGGGCGCATAGGCAAAAGCAAGAAGGGGCTGACTCCGGTGAAAACCAAAAGGGCACTTGGGTCAGTAATGTGGTAAAAAAAATTGAAAATGAATGAAGTCAAATGTCAAAATGGCAAGAAGGGGGAGTTCCATCTCTGCTCTTTCAATAAATCCTCTTTTTGTTATGGGTTCTCTAAATCCAGCTATGCACGCTCTTGTCAAAAAAAAAAAAAACCTCAAAAACTTAGACAAGCTGTCTCTTACCATCCACGCCTCACATTTATCTCTATGTGGTATTCCCTAGTAGGACTCTAGGTTTAGATAACCACTGCCTTTTCAAATTCCAAATAAAGTCCCGCCTTGACTTCTTGCCTTGGCTGGCCAGTAGATGCTTACCTTTAGAATCCCTGTTGAAACCAGCACATAGATTTTCTAGGTTATCATTTCGTAATCTACCCAAATAACCTCACACCATCTACCAACATCATGGTATGATGGGTGGTTGAGTTCTATTCCACTTATAAACTTCTCTTTATAATATATATATATAATAATATATATATATATATATATTATGTATTAAAAAAAAACAAAAGGAGAGGCTTAAAATAGAGGTGCCTCGCTGGACTTGTCTAGGTTTCTCCTGGACAAGGGTAAAAAGAGCTAAAACCCGGTCATGGCAAAAACCCGAAAGGGCGCCATGGGCAAAATTGGGCATCCCGCTTTGTGAAAACCAAAAGGGCGCATAGGCAAAAGCAAAAGGGGGTGTAGACACGCCAATTTGGCTTCACATTGAGCAAATTTCATGTTATAATGTGATGCCTCAAAGTGGCTCTTTTCCATTAACCTCTTGAGTGGTGTTCCTATTTTCCATATTATTTTAGAATTTTTAGAAATTTCCCCAAAGGGTCTGATGAACTTTATTTAAACGCGTCCAAGGCAGCGGACGTCTTTTGTAGGATCGATGCGCGGCGGCGGTCACCGACGCGTATCGAACCTACAATTAGGCACATGGTCTATTTCTGAACCGCGTCCTTCCGGCTCGCCGCGATTTAAAAGTCAAGGATTCTGACCGCGCCCTGTCAGGTCCATTTAATGGACGCCATGTCAGCAATCATGATATTCCTTGAAAACGTGTCCGGGCGTCTCACCGTGTTTATAAACATCAAATCAAGGATCTGATTTCATCAAAGATCTGATTTACCTAAGAAAACGTAGTCGGCCACCCAGACGCGATTCAGAACCTAGCTTACAGCTACGAGCATGATGAAAATGTCAAATCCCCGCAAATCAAGCGGATCTTATAAAATGCGGCTTGTCAGGCGGACGCCTTTTAGTCCTAATAGATGTCCGCTGTATTGGACGTGATTTCGGCTATAAATACAGACCCGAGGGTCCCTCATTTGGCATCCATCCCAACCACGGTGAAGCCCTGTCAAACTCTCACCCCGACCCACGAGCTTCAATTCTCCAACCCTTCGAGGCGGGACTCTACCGGATCGGGAGCTCACATTCCGAAGCCGAGGTGGAGTGCGTGCGCCGTCCTCGCGTCGCCTTCCTTGCGAGCCGGAATTCCCAAGTGACGGAGTAGCAGCGGGAGGGACTCCACCGGCGCTCTCTCTCTCATTTCCCCTCGTCCTTCGCCACCACCGGGCTACGCCGCCGCCTCCATTCCTCCATCCCTTTCTCTTTTAGTCCTTTTCTTTCTTAGTTACATACATTTCACCAAATTTCCACACATGCACATACATCATACTTCCATCCATCTACTTCTTAGGGGTTTGACACCGCCTCCACGAGGTGTGTTAGCCCCCATTTGCATGTTTACATTCACCTCGCAGACTAATCCTTCTTTCACGTGTTTTCTGTCTTTTCTTCTTGCAAGGTAACCGCATCAAATCTTCTTCGTCGGCAGCCGGCGGGAGAAGGAAGAGAGAATCCACCGCACATTCCCGTGTTTTCTTCGGGTGGAGGTAAGTACACTACGTCATTCCCTTCTGCCCGTTACATTCGGTGCCACGTGCACCTGGCGATCGCGACACATTCCTCGTGCACACACGCACGTTCATTTTTTATTTTCACATCCTCATCTCCATTTCCATTAATCACACTTTTCTGTTAAATTCTGTATTTCCCGTCGTGGGACAAGTGTTTTCCGGAGAGTCAAGGAAAAACGTCGTCTACAACTGGCGATCGTGATGGGACCCTTCTTCTTTTGATTCTGTTTGCTTCATTTGGCACCACGTGTGCCCTCCTTTGGCACCCACGTGTGCCCCTCCTTCGTACCCATGTGGTACAATCTCTCCCTTTCTGCACCCCACGCGGTGCCATTTGAAGAGTCCCGTCGCCATTACCAAACTGTAGTCGTGTTACCTTTACTTTTCGTTACATTTCTTACATTGGGATTTATTGAAAAAAAAAAATACCATCTTGATCCCCACCCATGTACCTACTTTTACCTGAAAGAAAGCATCTTTATTTGGGTTGTACTTCTTCCTCCATAATTGTTAGAAAGCATGCAAGTTGATTTCCTATTTTTTACTGTTCTCGGTTGCACTTTTGATCCGCATCAGTACAGAGGATGCTTTTTATGTTTTTTTTTTGTGTGGATGACAGACTGGATGTGATTTTGTGAAGAGTCTGGAGGGAGTTTCCTCGGCTCTTACAGCTTTCAGGAGCTGTCAGGATCCGTGGCCGACAGAAAGGACGCCATTTACTGAACTGCGCCCACTATACTGGATGCGATTCAGTCTGTCACAGAGCGCCAATTTTTCTGCCATTTGTGTTATATTTGCATTATTTGCATTTGTAGGGCATTTCGGACGAGGGACCTCCTTCCCTCCCCCCTAGGATCCACACACCTTGTCGGTGAGGGCTATCTCCCCATGGGCATTCCATCTTATTGGGCTAGAGAATCCTCATCGGGACCTCCGTAGTCTCCGTACCAGTGGATTCCCTCATGGTGGACCGAGCCGGTTTACCATCCCGGTGTCCCGAGTTAAAAACTCGTCACGCGAGAGGAAGTTGCTTAGAAAAGCCCGGAGTTGTCGTCTCACCCATTTTAGGCCCTACCCCGTTAGAGAGACACATAATAATAAAATCCACATTAAGTTTTATTGAATATTCTAAGTGGACGTAATCATTTTCAAGTGTGTGATTTAAAAGCCATTAACTCCTTCTCTTAAACTGTTTGAGTAGTTGTCTATTAGTTGTTTGTTAATTACACCGTGTGTTTCAAACGTTGTGCATGCAACATCATTCCGGTCGATCCCTTTCAATGGCCGAGTACGAGGATATGGGCTATGATAATGTCTATGATGAGGCGTATGATCCTAGCCAACGGCTTACCCAACTCCACAACCACCCCATGTTGATCATCTAATCCGCATGTCAATGCGATGGATGCTCAAATCCCTCAACTTCCTCAAATCTCCCCGAGGCGTGATCCTGCGAATCCTCCACCTCGTTTGACATATCCCAACTCGTGGACATCCTGCAAACCTCCAGGGCACCCCAGCTTCAGGAGGTTCAATCTGCTTTCAAGGGGAAGTCCGTTCCCAATCCCAATCCATCTCACCACTCGAACATGGGAATCCACATTGAGTCCGCTCGTGACCCGACAGGACGAGCCTCTCTTTCCCCCTCGCGGGCCCATTCTATTATCCACTCTCGCCCCCATGGCCCCCAAGGGAGGCACCTTCATGTTCGCCCAAGCCCCAACGCAGCAAGGCCCACCTATCAACCCCGAGTCCCAACCCACGTTCCCGCACACGCCAGTGCTCCTCCCCATTATCCTCCTCAGGTGAATGTCCCCCACCACCACCTTCCTTCTGGGGCACCTCACCAACCATCTACCAATCAGCTCGCCCAAGCCCTCCTGGCGAAGGTGCGTAAGTTAGAACAAGAGCTGAAAAGGGTGTCCGTACCCAAGGATTCATTCGAACTGGCACTTCCTTCCATGCCAGTCTTTCATCTTCCCCCCTCTGAGATGCCGATCTACTGCCGCTACAACGGCACCGGCAACCCCTTCGTGCACATCAAAGAATTTATGTATGAATCTTCTTTCTGGCAAGACGACAATCGTGCTCTTGCCTTTCTCCTCCGCCGGTCCCTGGAAGGGCCCGCCCTTGAGTGGTTCTATTCCCTGGAACCTGCAGATGTCGAGAATTTAGAGATAGTGCAGAGGAAGTTTTTGCAATGATACAGAGACAGAGTAGGTCCAGTATTGTCAATTATTTATCTAATGGCTGAAAAGATGAGGGCAAATGAAGATTTCACACATTATGCTGATAGGTGGAGGGCCCTAGCTAAAAGGTTAAGAGATCCACTATCCGAGGCCGAGCAAGTGAAAATGATTACGGCGAATGTCGTGCCTCAGTTTAGGCACATATGGCTATGAATAAGCTAACCACTATGGAAGAGTTGTATGAGAGAGCCCGATACATCCCAGACCAGCTAAAAGACTCTCCCATCATGGCCATGTTTGAGCCAAAGGCCCGAACCTTCAAGAAGAGTGTCGGTGCTCCAGCTGGTGGCCCCACGACCGAGGGGGTTATTCAAAACGAGCAGGTGAGTGCAATGGGCAACCCCAGTCCTTCCACCTACGCCAAACACCAACACCAGAGCCCCCAAACCCAACAGCCAGCCCCTAGGCCGAACAACCCACCAATATTTAGGACGCCACCTCGCAGCCCCAGCAACCCTAGCAGCCCTCATATTACCAGCAGCCCCAGTCGCCACAGTACACAAACCTCCCCCGTACCACCATCAACCTCTGCAGTCGCAATACCGCCAGTCTCCACAGCCTCAATACCTGCAGCACGCTCCTCCCCAGTACCAACCCCAACACCTCCTCCTGCACCTCCCAATACAATCAGGTCCCTCCTCCAAGCAAATATGAGCCTCAACTACCCGACAACCCCCTGGCCCAAGGAGGACCCACTATCCCCCATTGCCAGAAACCCTTCAGAATATCTTTAATGCCCTAATGGCGCTGGCGCACTACCTTGCCGAGGGAGAGGCTACAATGGCCTCCCAATGTTGACACCTCTCGATATTGTGAGTTCCACCGGGGACCAGGCCGCACCCTGGAGGCGTGCTTTCACTTCAATATTACATCTATAATCTGAACAACAGTGGAGGCATTGATTGGGCAAGAAATGAAGAAATTCATTGCAGAGATGAAAGACGAAGGCTGGCTAGGCAGGAACAGCAACAGCAGCAGCAGTAGCAGCAGCTTCAGCCCCAACAGCAGC
This sequence comes from Colocasia esculenta, assembly GCA_014218235.1. Lineage (NCBI taxonomy): Eukaryota > Viridiplantae > Streptophyta > Magnoliopsida > Alismatales > Araceae > Colocasia > Colocasia esculenta. The sequence goes on along the minus strand of CM024763.1, from coordinate 56,095,291 downwards.
CCAGTATGGGCATTGTCAGAACCCACTCCCGGAGAACCAGACTCCGAATAAGCAAAGTCAATGCCTTTAGAGCATCTCCCCAATATGAAATTTCCAGTCGACCGACAGAAGTAGCTTCTACATCCACCTCCCCTTCCCAGTCATCCTTCACCCTGCCACCCTTCATCTGTACACCTACTCCCTATAATCCACTACCCTCCTTCCTACGCATCCCTACCCAGCACACCGCACCATCCAGTCAACCCGCCTACTCGCCGCTCATCCGCTAGTCTACCGCCGCTACGGCACCTCCACCCCCCAACATACAAGCCCCTTTCCTACACAACCCTTCCACCATCCCACCACAACCAATCCACACATCCCATTCTACCATAGTCCCACAACCACCATCAGCTAACCCACCTATTCTCTGCATGCCATCGACCGTACCCTTCATTAACCCCAACCATCGAGCCCTATTTCTTCGTATCCCCACTCAACCCTCCAGTGCAGCAACTATCCAATTGCCGCACCAAAGTTCTTCGATCAACCCTCTACCTCCTCCCCTCCAACTTCTACTTCGTCGGCTCCAACAACAATATCAGGAGACACCCTGAGGCGACAATGGTGCTCTGGAGTGGGCGCATGTTCAATAGGGTGTTTCCCCGCAGCAAGAGTAGACATTGGCACCCAAGAAGAAGAAGAGGCCCAACCAGAGGAGTCCGTCCCGGAGACGCAATATGATTTGCTGAAGCATTTAGATAAGACCTCGGCCAGAATCTCCATTCTGGAATTGATTAAGAGATCAGTGGTCCACCAAGAAGCCCTCATGCAATATTTACAAAAGGTGATGGTGAACGAGGACCTGCCAGTAAACGAGATTAGTCATGTCTTAACTCCCACAAGCACACGCCTGGCCATCACATTCCACGAAGAAGAGTTAGCACCAGTCGAGTCTCAGCGGTTGTGCCCTATGCCTCGCAATCTATGTTAATGCATCTTGTGGATCGTTGCTTAGTAGATTCCGGCGCGTCAATCAATGTCGTGTCCTCGACACACCAACTCTGTGGGGTGCCAGTTCAAGCAATCCGGCCTTTGCCATCACCGTCACGGCCTACGACAAACACCAGCAGGCCACCAAAGGGTTGTCACTTTGGGAATCAGGCTGGGACCATCTTTAATGAAATGGACTTTCGCATTTTGGATATGGACCCAATTTCCGCATGATCCTGGGTCGGCGTTTTCATCAAAGCCTTGGTGCCGTTATATCTACCGTCCATCAGTGTCCTTAAATTTCCGTTCAATGGGTGGATTGTCAAGGTGCCCAGTAAGCCTGTTATGGCATAAATGAATGCCATAACGGACAACTCGGTCCTTCCATTTGGCCCAGCAATCAGCCTTTAATGTCAATATGGGCGCGCCAAGTATGTATCGCGGCCCGAATAGTCCGTCTGTTAATGCTGCTAGAAGAAGCAAAATCATTACTGAACAGGGTGGCATATTATGAAGCAGATGGGATACCAGCCAGGTAAGGGATTGGGAGCACAGCTGCAAGGCAGAACAGAGGCAGTAAAGGACTGCAAGATGAGACCCAGGGTGGGGTTGGGTTACAAACCAGGCAAGACCAGGCAGAAGCCTAAAGAACCCCTCACATGGACACTGTACGAACATTTTAAGAGAGGACCACTATAGCCGGGAAGTGAGCAAGCATCAACTGTCATTGTCAGATCTACTTGTCAGTCGTCTCCAACCATACACCGAAATACAGATAATCACAGGCCAGCTAAGCATGTCAAAAGAACTGAGTCAGAGCCGGAATGGAGCAAGTGGTTTGATATGAGCGATGTGGCAGCATCTCTCAACCAAATCTTCGCACTGGAGGAGACTGAGCAGCAACTAGACACAGGCCAAGACGTGCAAGCCAAAGAAGCGGCCACGACCACAACAAGGCTAAGGGCAGGCCCTTCCTCCTCGGGCATCGCACCCGTTCCCAATTCCATCCTAGGCAAACCGCCCATTCCAACTCCAAATCCGGGCAATGCGCCCACTTCAAATCCAACGACAGGCACCGCGCCCATTTTAAGTTCAAATCTAGGCATCGCGCCCATTTCAGTTCTCATTTCGGGCATCGCGCCCACATCAATCTCAGCTCCGGGCATCGCGCCCACTCTTCCAATCTCTCCGGACAATGCGTCTGCATTTTCCTCTTCCCCAGGCATCGCACCTGTGTCTCTTCTCTCTCTTTCGGGCAACGCACCCACTTTCTTCCTCTCTCCAAGTATTGCACCCTTTCTCCTGCAGGCCACTGCGTGGTCTTCTCCTCTCCTTCTAAGCATTCCTCGGGCACCAGTGCCCTACTTGGCAATCTCCCGGCACTCTTCCGAGCAGACGCTCACCACCCCTCCTCCTCACAGCGATTCTTCTTCTCTTGAACTCCTACTTCCAGTCAAACTTTCTCAGCTGGCAATCTTGCCTCGCCCTCTCCCCTCGTCCTCAGTGTGATCTTCCTCCCTCTTTCCCACTGCAATCCTCCCTCTCCCTCACGGTGATTCCCTCTTCCTCGAGCACGAACTTTCTCGTCTGGCGGTCTTGCTTTCACACTCCCTCCGGACAAAACTGCCTGACACCCCCTTTCTCCAAGCAATGCATTCCTCGAGCTCTTCTTTGGTCTTGAGTATATGAGAATATCATCAATGAATACCACGACGAACTTGTCGAGGTAGGGCCAGTAGATGCTGCATTAATTGCATAAAAGCTGCAGGAGCATTGGTTAGTCCCAAAGACATGACTACAAATTCATAATGACCGTATCTGCTCCTGAAAGCTGTCTTGTAAATATCTGCATCTTCAATCCTCATCTGATGATATCCCGATCTAAGGTCAATCTTAGAAAAATATTTAGCTCCTGATATTGATCAAATAATCACGACACGCGGCAGAGGGTACTTGTTCTTGATAGTGAGATTGTTCAACTGCCTGTAATCGATGCATAACCTCATAGATCCGTCCTTCTTCTTGACGAACAACGCTGTGGTGTCCCCAAGGAGAAGTACTTGGCCTAATAAAACCCTTTTCTAGAAGTTCCATCAATTGCTCTTTCAATTCAGAGGGACATCCTGTAGGGTTGGCGTGAAACCGGTGTAACTCCAGGTACAAATCAATTGAGAAATTTACATCTCTCTCGGTGGATGCTGGTAGCTCATCGGGAAACACGTCTGGATATTCTTGCACTATGTGGATGTCTGATATCTTAGTTGCTTTCTCTCAACTACAATTGCGGCGAGAAATGCCACAGCCCTTTTTATCATGTTCTGTGCCTTTATAGCAGAGACGAGACAAGTGCCTCTTGTGTCTACGTCCTGTGAAGATCAACTTAGGGAATTCACTAAAAGAAATTTTCCCTCTTCTACAATCCACGATAGCCCATACGTGGATAGCCAATCGGCTCCAGAATGACATCGTAGCCCTCCATAGGCATACAGATCTAGTCAGCTCTAAGGTTAGTTCACCAACCTTAACATCAGCTAATGGAAAATATTTATTTATTGAGCCTTTTCTCCTAGTGGTGTTGTGACAGATAATTCAAATGTCATAGATGCAGGTTTCTCATTAGGGTATCAACAAATGCTTGTGATATGAACGAATGCTTTGCGCCAGTATCGAACAAAACAAATGTTGATTGAGAAAAGACTGGTAGTGTAGCTTCTACAACTCCACCTTCTCGGTGGTCTCTACCTCTTGTAGGGCTTGGAGTCTGCCTGGCTTCTTTGGTCCCGCAGATGCTTCTCATTCTCCCTCAGTAATGGGCATTCAGGAATCTGATGCTCCGGCTCCCACAACGAAGGCATGCACCAGCCTTCCTCCAGCATTCATCTATAGTAAGGCCCAGCTTGTCACAATGT
>CM024763.1:56036650-56091310 GCA_014218235.1 Colocasia esculenta | reverse complement strand
AATAACCGTGTATGGCATGGGTGTCCAACTAGTATGGAATAAAAGTGAGTAAAACCAATAACACGAAGCGTCCATATAATTACATGATCTAATTAGAATGCCCTTAATTAGCATCAGCGTCAGTTGGGCAGAACTGGCTCACGGGCGGGCTCCGAGCTTTGGATCAGGTGCTGGATCTCTTGTGCTTGCTCCTGGGGATGGGCATACATAAAGAATTCTGGGGGTGGGCATACATAATGGGCCCGCTGGACCCGAATCTAATATGTGTTTTTAATAGTATAATGATTTGTAACAAGTTTGAGAGACTTGGAACGAATCTATTCATCTTTATATTTATGAACTAGCTTAAGATCACTAATCCACTAGTTAAGTGGGGTTTGGTTTGATGAGGAAGGGCCGGATGCGGTCTCTGGACCCTACTGCAGCTAGAGCTTGAGGGGGTCTTGATATGTCATATATGCAGGACGGAATCGACTTGGAATAATTTGCATCTACTTTTGGGTCAATTATTTGGAGTGGTCTGATGTGAGTGCAGATCTGATGTGGGTAGAGGAGCACTGACACAGTGAGTGGATAGGGATAACATCAGAATGTCTTGGAAGCAGCTGGAGCACACTATATAATAGCAACTTCTCACAGCTATAGCCACGCGCTGTGATCACCGGGCAGCAAGCGGTGGGCAACTTGAAAACCAGCAGTGGCCAAGTTGTGGCCGTCCATGCTGGTTCAGCCCCCCATTCTTTCTCTCTCTCTCTCTCTCTCTCTCTCTCCCTAAATCTACCAATCTATCTCCCTCCGTATCATTACTTGGCTCTTTAGCTCTCCCTCCCTAAATCTATCAATCTGTCTCTCTCCACATCATTACCCGGTTCTTCAATTCTCTCTCTCGCTCTCTCCCTATATCATTATGTTTCTGGTCTCCAGTAGTGACATAATTACCTTGTGCCGCCACCCGCGGCTAGCTGTTTTTTTTTTGGTAGAAGGGAGGAGCTCAACACGGCTCCAAAGATAAGGACAAGCAAAAAGAAACCCGCGGCTAGCTGTTAACAGGCCTTTGTTTAACACTTCGTTCGTTGATTTAGTTTCGGCGCAGTTTGGTCTAAAGTTGCATGCATCGTAAGATAGCCACAGCCACAGGCTCCCCATCAGCTTGTCACAAATTGGTGGTCATCAAAACCATGGGTGCATGCCATCGCGGTTGTTCTTCCTCCATGGAAGAGAGAAGGAAGACGGACATCGCATGTTTACGAGAGAGAGAGATAGAGATGTATGTTTATTAATTACCATGCAAGACGGTGTAAATATGAGTTGGATCTCTGCTGCCGGATGGTCCCGAGTTAATTGAACGGACAGATGGAGACAATTAATCATACGATAGCATTTGCATAAGAAAACCTCTCCAGCCTGTGATATGAAAACTTGTAGAATCCACAAGTTAATTTGGAGCATCTACCATTAGGATATATGCAGCATCTTGGTGCGCGCAGCTAGCCTACTCCACCAGCTAGCACCTCCAGAAATCTGTTGCCCATATCGGCCAAAAAGAAGTGTTCCTGCAGTTGCAGTGTCAACTCCACCTCTCTTTTGTTGATTGCTAGCTAGTGGACATGCCTGTGACTTGGGTGGCCTGCATAAGCCTAAACCCCAACAACAGGTAAAGGATATGTGTGTATGTGATCACTCGGAGCATCGCTTCCCTAAAAAGGGACCTGATTAGACACCCAGTTACGTGAATTATACATCTAATGGCATTAAAATATGTGGAATGATTTGTCCTAGTTCGATTGAGAGGGGGGGGGGGGGTGGGAAGGAATCTGAATGTTATCGATGGATGATGAGGAAGAAGATTCCAGCGCGCGCCCCACTCTTTGGAGTCTCTTTTTCCTGGTCCTCTATGTCATGCTTAGGCCTTCATGCAGAAAGCTACTCCTTACAAAACACAATGATCAGTGCTAAAAATTTTCAAGTCTTTAATTAACTACCCCGTACTCCTTAACCAGCATCCGAATACAGTGCTGATAAGTTCCAATCTGCTAATGCAGTTGTGGGCATCCACCTGGATTGGCAGCGTCTGCTACATGCCTTAATGGTATAGGAACTAGAACCAAAGGCAAAGACTAAAGTTCAGATGAGGACAGAGAAAAGGGGAAAATGGAAGGAATTCTGTTGCTTTAGTTTCGGGAATGTGCTTACAGAACCTAAGGAGGGGGAGGGGGCACACCACTCATTGGATTTTTTTTTTTGGAACTAAATAAAAGACACGGTCTCAAGTTTGAGGTCTAAGATATATATTAATTTTTTTTATCTATTTATAATTTTTTTAAAAAAAATCTATAAATCTAACACATTTAAGAATCAAACCTCTCTTATATAACAATAATAAGACGTCTTATCAACCAGACCACTCCTTAAATACCACATTCAATAATGGACAAGAATCGATGAGATGAAAGGTTCATCCTCCCCCACCCCGCCCACCCCCTCTCTCTTGCACTCGGTAGAATTCAATGCCACGTCTGGTCGAAAAGCCAATTTTCATATTGGAAATGACTGGGAAACCCAATCTTTAACGCCTCTACCTAAACATGACTGGTGGGCGTTCTCCTTTTTATCGTGTGCTAAAATAACAACAAATGAACAAAATAAATATCGTCAAGTGCATGAAGGTACGAAATGTAAGCATTATCAAATAAAAAGTCATCTCCAAAATTTAACAATGAGAGAATAAAGATAATATTATATAAGGACAGATCACCTATACGTAAGGTCCATACCAAAAGAATAAAACTTGGTTTGATACCATGTGCAAAAAAGAAGACATGCATCCCTAAAAATTAAGTAGTGAGAAAATAAACAACAAACTCATTATTAAACTAACCCATATATATATGAACAAATTTTGGTCAGTGCCGATCTACCCTAAGGCTTTTCTATTTCATTCGCCAGTACCTAAAAGAATGTAGAAGTGGATAGACACCACCGTCAAGAGAAAGTCCTTACCTAGCTAGACGTCAAAGAGAGTAAGAATTATGTAAATCTAAAAGTACTTTTCAATGTATGAGATAAGATCTGAACTCAACCTTCTCTGTCATGGCTCTCTCCCATCCCAACCAGGAGGGCATGCCTGATACGTCTGTGGGAACAGATGAACTCCACCCGAATACCTGACACATGAGGCTGGACAAGTGAGCTCCCCGGTCGACCACTCAGCAAGCGACAAAGCGAAGATGGAGAACTACACACAGTACTGCTCCCAGCCGTGCACTCAACTACTCAAGCACTCTCTCTCTCTCTCTCTCTCTCTTTTTATATAAAAGTTAAAGGTGGCCGAAGTTTTTATTAATAATCAGAATTGACAATCACAGACATAGCCAAATACATATCAACAATAGAAAAAGACTATCTAAAACTCTATACAAGATTTATCCTACGAATGAATTCGTCGAAGAACAGTTCGAGGACGTAAGTTCGGTCGTCGTGAGCAACGTTTCATGTCTTCTTCATCCAAATCTATTTATGACGTCTCTTGATCAAATCGAAAATCAAATATGAAAATATTTTCAACTTTAGCAAATTCAACAACCGACGAATATTTCATACGCCAATCTGAATTTGGTGATTGATCTGACATATATATGGCATCTATCGGATGCATTGGATTAGGAGAACGTTTCTGGATGATCGGTAAATAAATTCTAACACTTTTTTTCTCTCTCTTTCTCAACCCACTTGGAGAGTTATTGGGACGTTAAGATAAAGGAAATCTGGATCAGTATTAAGTCATCAGACTCATCGCCATCAGTAAAGTATACATCATCCTTTGAGGAAGCTATGTTTGTTCCTGAAAGCTTGTCATCTTGCCATATATCGAAGATGATAACGTACGGAGTGCACATCTTCTTGTTCCACAGAAGCTCTCGAAGCTTTCTCAAGTTTGTGCCGTCCACGGCATCTGTACATGGGCATCGGCAGCCACTCCCCACCCAAATAATGGGATGTCCTTCGCGCCCAAGACAATATTTCCTTGGTTCTTTTATTATGTGGCTGTTGCATCACATGATGGATGGATTATATAGACATAAGAGAAAGGAAGGTTGCGTGGGGTGAAGTGCTACGCATGCATGGGGGGAGCTTCAATGTTGTGGGGGCAACATTGAAGGTCCCAAGACAGGAAGTTGAAGCATCAGACTCCCCTATCAGTATGCAAGGAAGAATCTTCTTTTACTCTCGTGATGACGTCTGAGGGGCAGATCTAATATATATTCAGTTGTAATTTTATTGGTTAAAAGAATTTGTATTGAAGAGATAATTTTTCACTGTGAATGATTTCATTAAATTTATATGAATACACCGTTAGAACTTTACTGAAATAAAATTTTGAATCCGCCACTACCCAAAACTCCCACCCAAGGTGTTTCTTCACATGACAATTATGGGCATGAATAAGAGGAGTGGTCTCATCTTAAAGTGATATAAATCAATTTCACCGGTTGGATCTGTTGAATCCCTGATTAATGTATGCCTGTTGGGTATCAAGATACGTGGGTAAAGAGTAGTCGAAGACAAAAGGGGTGTTCAGATGAAGACAAAATAATCAAATAATTTCTTACAATATCTTCTCTTGAAGAAAACCAAAAAAAGAAACTAAAGATTGGATAAGATATATGTCAAAATATCTCCATATCTCAGTTCCTTTAACCAAACAAATTAAAAGTAACAAAAATGTAGAGCAAAAAAAACACACACACACATATATATATATATACACGAGGTTGGATAATTTTCCCCAACGTACGCCTTAATTTGTGTGGTTGTGGAAGGTGAACAAAGAGACTAATGACAAGATATTAATTAATACAACATCATCATCTTTGTTTGGGTGCGGGGGTAAAGAATTAAACCTAACACTTAAAGGTGTATGTTAGAGAGTATTAATTATTACGTTAAGTTATTTTTGGTAACATGTTAGTCTACTTACGAGTAAACTAACTATGTATTGCTTACCTAAAAAATAATTTATTTTATTTTAAAAGACTAACTCAAAAACTAATTAATTAAATTAGGCTACTTATTTTACTTTGAAATAGACTAACTTAGAAACTAGGGCTACAAACGGGTTGGGTTCGGAACCGGAAATACAGATTCTGATTCCGATAACCGAAATATGGTTCCGATTTCGATAAAATCAGAATGGTTAATTCCGATTTCGATTCCGATAAAATCGGAATGGTTAATTCCGATTCCGTTCCGATTCCGATAACATTACCGGAACTGAAATTCCGATAAGCTAAGGTGTTTACCATAATTTTACCTTTTGAGTTTATGATAATTTATCGGAATAACCGATACCGATTCCGATTATTTTGCAATTCCGATTCCGATAGCTTATCGGAATATCCGATACTGATTCCGATAAGTTATCGGTATCATTTTCTGATTCTGAAACTGATAATTTTTATCGGAATCGGGTCAGAATATCGAAATATCGGATTCCGTTTACACCCCTATTAGAAACTAACCAAGTTAATGCTCCACCAACGACCTCAATCACATATATTTTTTATTTGTTTATACTTTGTTTAAAAAAAAAGTCTCACATTTACTCACGTGAATCCCAAATATCTACCCTAACTCATCTTAACTCACCTCTTATGTATGAATAAGTTTAACTGTGGATAAAAAATATTTAATTACCTGGCTAGTTAAAAAGATTTAATTACCTGGCTAGTTAGATAGGGTTAGCCACCCAAAATCTATTATTACTTAAGTTTTACCCAAACTTATCCACCCTTAACCATGTAAACAAAGCAGAGAGTAATATAACAATATATCATCATTATAATGGAATAGTTTCTTTTAACCTCATGATTTTGTCAATTATGGTGACTCCTCCATAATGTTTTAGAAATGTATCAGCTTATCTTTTGGATGCCCATGGGAAATAAAAAGATCTTTAATCACTTGTCTTTCCTTGTTTTTATTTTTTCTATTATCATCTATCACAATCAAAGGCAAGTAGGCAGTGACTTTTTGATGGATTTGATTCTGGGTCCCTTTTAACACAGCAGCACTACTACCTTCTAAGTGATTTAATTTACTGTAGTACTTGACCTCTTTTTTGTCTCCTTTAACAATATCACCAAATATATATGCTGTTCTACTTGAATTTGCTAATTGTAAGTGAAGAAAAACGGTGAACAGGCATGTCATACAAACAAATCTTAGAAGGAAAAAAAACTAGAGAAACATCGACCGATCGACTAAAGATATAGGATCTTAGGTTCAACGTCTACACCACGTTTCTTCCTTTCATACACCTTGTTCCGTAATTTCTGAACTAAGCAAATTTTTAGCCCTTCCGCATCTTCTTAGAGTCATCACAAACAGTTCCATCCACGAAAGAAAAACAATGATCCGAGCACAATGGAAATGCTACTTGCTAGGTCTAATATTGAAATTTGTGAGGTAACAGAGACGTATTTCTTAGTATTAGGTATAGGGAGGGCCTATGTTCGATCCCACAAGTGAGTTTCTCCTGTGGAGTTTTGGACTTGGATTTTAAAAAAAATATCCTCTCTTTATTCCACTGCATACTTATCAAAAAAAAAATTTGCAAACATGATAAGTAACGAAGTTTTAATGGGTTGATACATTAAAACCGTCCCGAGGGTTTCCCATTTATATAAATGTTATGATACCACTTTCTGTATATTACCATATCTCTTTAATTAAGACTCTCTTTTTATCCCCTTAAACTTGATGGTAAACTTAGACGTCAAGCTGAGTTATTTAAACTTAATAATATTTTAACAACATGATATATTTTAAATTTTCGTGTGAAAAAACCCCTGCGAAACGCGGCCAGGCGGCGTTGTTCCAGGCAGTGGCCGGACCCACACGTGGCGGCCCCAGGTGTGAACGCGCAGAGTCCCGCACAGATTCCGAACACATCCGTGACCTCTTTGGAACAGCCGAAACTGCCCCTCCAATCCCAAAATTTACGGAAATGGACGCGGCCCCACAGCGCTGTAGATTCCAGAACACGTCTTACCCCGTCTCCTCCGTTCCCATTCGATTCGACCGATCCGATCCGACCGACCAAATCCCCCATCGTCCAACCGTTGCCACTCGTTTTCGTGACATGCTCCAATGACGTCACCATCGCATCCGCCGTAGCTTCTCGAATCGGCGTCTGGGATCTGTCGGTTCCCGTGGGAGCACCCTGGCATCACGGATCCGCGTCCAACCAAACAAACCACATCAACTGGAGGAAGAAAAGAAGTGAGGGAATCAGGTGGTCAAGTTACCCCATGGGCCTCGTCCTCCTGCCGTAGGTGGGATGGACACCCCGGGGGGGGGGGGGGGCGAGGGTGGTTCGGGGATGACCGAATTGGATTCCCGGTGACAATAAAAGAAACGTTAACCCATGGGCCTTCTCATTGTTCTTAACATGCAAAAAATCTGAGTAGGTCTGTTACAGTCCGATTCAACTAATTAATTAATTGTACAATTAGTGTGATAATTAAATCGATTATTTGTAGATAATGTTGTAAAAAGTCGATAATTTTATTAGATTTTAGTGGGTGGGATAGAGCTATATCCTTTCTCATTAACCTTTTATAGAAATGTTCGAATCAAATTAGTTGCACCATTTGACTCGGATGTGCCAAGTCATTCGTGAGATGATACAGTACAATATGTATCACACCGACCCTCCCTCTCACCCCCAATTTTCCTGTGCACACCACCCCCTCCCCAGTTCCACCCCGAACGCAGCCTCCCTCTCCCTTTTTTTGCCACACCCCCATGTGGACTCCCCTCCCCCCGGCGTGGATCCTTGCCTTCCTATTCATGCCGACCTCTCCGTCGGTGGGGGCGTCATGGAGAGGTTGTTGGCCACCCGGCACTCCCTCTGCTCCAATCTCACGAAGTCCTCATCATCATAGTTGTGCTCGACTAGGTGAACCATTGTCTCGATGAGATCCACCAATGCCCCCCCCCCCCCCCCCCCCCTCCTTGGAGGCCACCGTCCACCCCATCTACCCATTGTTGCCCACGGGGAGGCCCTCGTCACCGGGAGCAACCCAACGGCCGTGTCGTGAGCCCACTGAGGGAGGGGGTACCGCCCAAAGGAGAAGAAGAGAGGGAACGGGTACCTACATATCTAATTGTGCCAAAGATCTTACGATCTCTAGTATAGTACGATATATCTATAATCCACGATGATATGACGAACCATGGTCCGAATAGACTATCTCCTTCATCAAATCAGGGATATCTCACTTTAACTAATTGTCAAAGTAGCACTAAATTAGTGGTGAGATAGTAAATATATGTCTATGTAATGTTTAGGTAAAAGTGACGAGAAATGAGACAAAGTATAAGGATAGATCTCACTTGCTTATGCAACAAAAGTATATTTTATCATATATCTTGTTACTTTTCTATCTAGAGTAATCACATGAAAAGTGTACCTATCGATCACCTCGTTATTTACTATATACACTAAGTATTATGATCATTCAACAACCTTTAATTTAAGTTTGATACCTTAAGTTAGGTTGAAGGTAGATCAACATCTATTTGATTTCAAATTGAATTTGGTTCAACTTATGTTGGGTTCTTATTGATACGACGTATAAACTTTGTTCATGTGGAGATATTTTGTCAATTAAGTGGCTTACATAGCTCATCTTGGGATGGATAATACTATCTGACTTAAACTTGGGTTACCTAGACTACGGTAAGTCTAATTGAAAGAAGCCAAGTCCAAGTCAGACTTAAGTCTGTTTGGTTGTTTGTAAGATGAATCATAGGAAAAACTTTTTCTAAGGATTAACTTTTACATAAAAATAAAAATTACAATTGTCCATTTAGTTGTTAGGAAAATATTTTCACTGATTATTTGTGTAAATAAAATATTAAGAAAAGATAAAAAGTCAACAGTATTAAATGTAAGTTTTTACTAAAGAATTGGGGAGGTGTATGGGATATTATGGTCTACTCCAATGAGGGGAGGCCACATATCCTTAGTACATTATTCATCAAAATTTTGATTTATTTTATTTTTATTTTAATATTTTAAAAAAATTAAAAAATTTAGATAACTAATGAAAAATAAGTAACTTTGACAAAGACAATTTAAAGTAGGAGAAATAAAAAAAACATAATTAAAATGACTAGTATTTTACAGATATTTAATAAAAAATAAAAATTAAATTATCTAATAAAAAATAATTAAATTTGACAAAGACTACTTAAATAAGTGGAAAAAAATAAAAGTGTAACTTGTATGAATAGTACCATTTGAAGGAAAACGGGGGAGAGAAAGAGGGGTTGGGGCTCCGGTGCAGATCAAGTTCACGATGTGTATGCAACATGGTAAGTACCCCATGTATATATATAGGAGGCTCCCTTCAGATTTGCACCTCCGCCCCGCAACTGCCTCCCTTGAGATAATGCCGAAATTATCTCCTAATTATCTCTTAGATTTATCCCAGCAATAGACTTGCCCTTATCAGGTTCCGGGATATTTGGCCATATCCCACATCTCCACTGGGCCAACTATACCGGATAATTCTAAATACACTCCCACTGTTCAGGAGATGTATATCATTCTTTAAATAATGTCCTTACCTGATACCACATTATCCATGAGATGTATCACAATTCATTATTCATGAAATTTTCTTTGACTTATATATTTCTAAGTCCCATCAAACCAACATGTTTGATGAAATTCTCTGCCGCAACCCTTTGTTAAAGGATCGGCAATCATATCACTTGTGGGAATATAAGTCACTCTTATTTCCCCTTTCTGTACAATATCACGAATGTAATGATATTGTATCTCTATATGTTTTCCTTAGAGCTATTCGCTCCACTGTTGATCAGACTTATTGCTGCCTGATTATCACAGTACATCTCAATTGGCCCTTCTACCAAATTGAGATCCATATCTTTAAGAAATCGTCTTATCCAGACTGCGTGAGTAGTAGCCATGCTAACAGCAATGTACTCAGCTTCTTGTGTGTATCTTGCAACACAACCTTGTTTCTTGCTACTCCAAGAAACAGCCACACCCCAAAGATGAACAAATGTCCCGAAGTGGACTTTCCATCATCTTTATCACCTCCGAAGTCAGCATCGAGTACCCTAGTATCTCAAGCATATCAGCTTGATAAACTAGTTTATGGTGCAAAGTACCTTTTAGATATTTCATAATCCTCTTAACAGCTTCCAATGTGCTGGACCAGGATTACTTTGATATCTGCTGACTAAGCTTACTGCATATGCTATGTCAGGCCTAGTACATAGCATAGCATACATCAAGCTTCCAATTGCTTGTGCATATGGAACATTAAGCGCGCTTTGCCCTTCTCCAGGACATTGTTCTTTACACAACCGTTTACCATGGACTAACGGTGTGGGTGCCGGATTGCTATTCTGCATTCCAAATCTTTAAGTACTGAACTCAAGTACTTTCTTGATTAATACTTAACATTCTAGACTTCCTATCCCTCAGGATATGTATTCCAAGGACATATGATGCTCACCCATGTCCTTCATCTCAAATTTCCCACTGAGCTCAGATTTGATGTTATTCAACATTTCCATGTCATTCCCGGCGAGCAAAATATCATCCACATACAAGGATAAAATGGCATACTTGCTCCCACTCTTCATGACATATACACAATTGTCCAACTTATTTGGCACAAACCCGAGTTGAATAACCACATCATGAAATTGAGATACCATTGTCTAGAAGACTGCTTTAATCCATAAAGCGATTTCTTTAATTTACAAACTTTATCCTCCTGTCCATCTACCTGAAATCCCTCAGGCTGTAGCATGTATATATCTTCCTCCAACTCTCCGTTGAGGAAAGCAGTCTTGACATCCATTTGGAAAAGTTCCAAGTCAAGATGAGCTACAATTGCTAAGATCATCCTTATAGATGCAAACTTAGCCACAGGGGAATAAGTTTCTTGAAAATCTATACCTGCTTTCTGATTATATCCTTTGGCAACTAACCGGGCCTTCATTTATCAATGGACCCATCAGCTCGAAGCTTTTTCTTAAACACCCACTTGCATCCTATAGCCTTTCTATTCTTAGGTAATTCACATAGTTCCCATACATTGTTCCTTTTAATGGAATCAATTTCTTCCTCCATGGCTATCCGCCATAGATAAGAATCATGAGATCTCATTGCATCAATATAATTCATGGGATCTATGTGATTATCCTCATTTATGTCTACTGATAGACACGAAGGCTCACAAGAATACAAGTGATAATCATCCATCCATGCTGGTGGAGTTCTAGGTCTCTTGTTGCCAATTGCAGGTAGTTCATTTTGCATTTCATTCATAGGTATTTCTTCATTTTCCATAATAGGTTGAGGTTCATCCTCAATTTCTTGATCATTTCTAGAGACATCATTGTAATAGTCATCATCTATTACAATTAGAGGTTCTTTCAACTCTTGTTGAGGTTCCTCTCCCTCTACATTTTCTAGAAATGTAGCATCTCTATATTCAATGATCCCTTTTTCATTATGAAAAAATTTATAGCCAAATGACTTATCACAATATCCTATGAATTTGCACTTTAATGTTCTAAAGTCCAACTTATCTCTAAGTTGATTTGGAATGAGAACATGGGCTGTTGATCCCCATTTCTTGAGATGACTCAAATCTGGTTTCCTCCCATTCCAAAGTTCATAAGGTGTACTTTCAATAGACTTGGTGGGAATTTATTTAAAGTATAGTTTGCCGTGAGCAATGCCTCTCCCCAAAATTTCCTAGGGAGACATGAATGTGATAGCATACATCTAACAACATTCATCAATGTTCTATTCTTTCTTTCTGCCACACCATTCTGTTGCGGCGTGTAAGGCATGGTGACACACCTTTTTATTCCATGCTCTTGGCAATATACCTCAAATTCCTTTGAGTTGTATTCCCCACCTCTATCAGTTCTTAACACCTTAATATTCCTTCCAAGTTGCCTTTCTACTTCCATTCTATATTTCTTAAAGCAATCTAATGCCTCAAACTTTCTAGAAATCAAGTAGACATAGGCAAACCTAGAATAATCATCTATGAAAGTTATAAAATATCCTGTTGTTGTAGGTCTTTGTACTTAGAGGGCCACAAATATCTGAGTGGACCAACTCTAACAATTCTTGCGATCTATGTCCTACCGAGAAAGGTTTCTTAGTCATTTTCCGACTAGACAATGTTCACAAGGTGTTAAGTCCACCTTAGTCACACCCGGTAGTAGATTCATCTTATCATTTGTTCCATTTTAGATTTACTGGGATGTCCCAATCTAAAATGCCATAGATCACATTCCGACAAAGCACACAAAGAATACTCAGAAACTTCTATCTCATTTATTTCATTGTCAATTACAGGGATACAAAATAGATCATGTTCCGGGATAAACTTTCCCATAGCAAAGACTTTCCCATCTTTCCAATTGACACTCTTTTATTGTAGAATCGTACTTCGAGGCCGTTCTTCATCAGTGCAGGGACAGAAATCAAATTGCGCCTAATACCAGGTGCATAGAAGACATCTTTAAGCACCATGACGCTATCTGCAAGTTCTAGGCGATATGTCCCAACACCTTCCACGTCCAGGTAGGTGTTGTTGCCCATGTAAATCCTCTGTTCTCCTGCTTTGAGCTTGTTTAACTCCACCAGCCCTTTCTTCGTCTTCGCAATGTGACAGTTGCACCAGAATCGATCCACCAGTCATTATTGTCTGCCATTGCAGCATTGCATTCAATAACACCAACAAATTCCCTTTTGCTTGTTCCTCCTTGTTCTGGGTGTTTGTGTCCACCCTTGTTCTCTTGCTTTGGGGACAATTTGACTTAAAGTGGCCAAATTTCCCACAAGTATAGCAAGCACCACGAGGAACTTTCTTTCCCTTTCCTTGGGATTTGTTGGGCTTGAATTGAGTTTGTTTGCTTTAATGGGGCGATTCTGATCTGAAGGCTTCCGGTGAGCAACGTTGCCTCTTCTAGATTCACCTCTAGTTCCTTCCTTCTAGCCAGTATGTCCTGCTCAATTGCTAACCTAGCTGGCAAGTCCGTGACAGTTAAAGTAGAACCACTCATTCTCAATGTTGTGGCTGCCATGTCAAGTGATGCCGGCAAACTATTCATATAGTTGCCACTTGCATTTTTCCTGGAATTTCAGTTCCAGCAGTAGATAAGTCCTTAGCCATGACAATCATTTTGTTTACATGCTCAATCACGCTATCACCTTCCTGCATCTTACATGTATTGTAACGATGCAAAAGGAGTTGAGTATTCACCTCAGTCTTGGTGTCATACTTCTCCTTGATAGCTTTCCACAATTCATTAGAGGTCTTATAAGTTTCAAAGAACTTTATCAAGTTGTCCTCCATGAACATGAGCATGAAACTTCTTGCCTTTTATCATCTAACAACCATTGATCCCTCTTTTTCTTTCCACTTCAGTGGAATCATCATTAAGTTCCGGGACAGTGGTATCGATGATATATCAATGTTGTCATGGATAAGTCCGAATCTAATTTTTCGGTGCCACATGTCATAGTTGGTTCCATTTAACTTGTCAAGTTTTGCCAATTCCGTAGCAACAAGCTTACTAGCCATTAGAACTAGAATAATTCTGAAAAATAAATAATTGATTTGATCACAAATATGAAGATCATAAAAGTAAGTTGCATGATCATTGATTAATTTCAACATTTTGTGAATGGTCATCATTTTGTTCTATCTTATTTATTTATTTTAAGATGCAAAACAATATAGATAATTACAATTTTATTTATGTTGAAATGTGACAATATGGAATAAAACTTATGACTATGCAACAATGATCAAATAAGCATGGATAGAGTATATATATGCATTAAATTGACTATAATGCAATGTTACATTTTCAGCATGAAAACAGGAGTATATATATAATTGTGTCTAATATGATGTTTCTTTAAATGACAGGATTATATATGTAATTTCTTGAAGTACCAGACAGAAAATATAATATCTTGTTAACAGGGTGAAAACTGTAACAATGTTATTTTCAGAGGATGTAAATACTATTTCTATCTTTTCTGTAAATTTTAAAACATGGCAAAAGATAGGGCATGAAAGCAATATAATACCAAATATGGTGAAAAATGATATGCACGATGGGGGCTATTTCTCGGGAGTTGCACTTTGACTAGGCTTTCTTTCTTTAAGAGGGTTTGAATACCTACCTTCTGCAGGAAACGAAGGTGGAAACGCCTCTTTCGGCAGGGAAAGGCAGAGGTCCGCGGGTAGGTGCCGGCGGTGGGATGGCGCGCGGGCGGGGAGCAGACGGCAGGGTGGCGCGCCGGCGAACAGCACAGCGGTGCGCGGCAGCAACACGCGACGACGGTCGAGTGTTGTGGTGGAGGCGGATGAGGCCGGGGCGAACTGCGACGGCGGCGCTGGCGAACAGGAGCGGGTGCACGGGCGACGCGTCGGTGAGGACGACAGGGGGTTGGCGCGGCTGCGGTGCTGAGGTGTGCACGACGGCGATGGTCGGCGCTGCTCGGGCGGGGTCGGACGTGGCCCGGGTCAAGCGGCGACGGTCGGCGCTGGTCGAGAGCTGCAGCGGAGGCGACAGCAGCAGGCGTCGACGAGCGGCAGAGCACGACGGCGGAAACGTGTTTGCAGCGGGGCGACGTACGGGCTCGCGGCGGGCGTCGTCGCACGAGCAGTCAGAGACGGCGCAAGTGTAATACACGGCCGGGGGCGATTGCGGACGACGCGGCGGAGATGTCAGGATCTGTCTTGCTCTGATACCAGTGAAGGAAAACGGGGGAGAGAAAGAGGGGTTTGGGGCTCCGGTGCAGATCAAGTTCACGATGTGTATGCAACATGGTAAGTACCCCATGTATATATATAGGAGGCTCCCTTCAGATTTGCACCTCCGCCCCGCAACTGCCTCCCTTGAGATAATGCCGAAATTATCTCCTAATTATCTCTTAGATTTATCCCAGCAATAGACTTGCCCTTATCAGGTTCCGGGATATTTGGCCATATCCCAACACCATTATGTGTCACTGTAGCGGCTTTAGTGCCAACTGTAGCGTTGGAAAATGGCATCCGCGTTTTTACAGCGGATGTCAAAATCCAGAATTTTGCGATTACTTTCAGATTTTGTTGTTCTATAGTACCAAATGATCTAGAAAAATATTTCCCGAAAAAATCTTTTTCTAATGAGATTTTACCTTCAAACAAACGGACCCTTAAGATTGACGCGTGTTCAGATAAGATTTGAAGTAGGTTAAGTAAATTAATGCATGTCAAGTCAAATCTGAATATTTTGGGTTTAACTAGTTTTTGGTTCAATGCAACAAATGACGTTATCTTACGAGGCACACTTGTACATAAACGTATAGATTCCTACGTGATGTCCCTCCCGCTTGCGACTTCCTTCTATTTATCCTGTTTATCGTGTTGAGGTTCTTGGAGAGGGGACATCCCCGCCGTTTCGAACCCCTCCCCCCTTCCACCTCTCGGAGTGTACTATCTCCACTTCATATAGAAACTAGTTTGACACCCGTGCGAATGCACGGCGTTTGGTTATAAAATATATTAATAATTATAAATTAATTTTGTAAAATTATATAAAATAATTACATAATAAATTTTATCATAAATTGTCAAAAAAATTTTAATTGATATATTAGAGATATAAATGTTACTACAAAAAATATTGTCATAAATCATCGATCATTTTAAAATCAAAGTTCAATGACATTCTTATTAACAGATGAACGAATAGAACAAATAAATTTTCAAAAAACATACTCTAACTAATATAGTGGCAAAACAAAATATGTTATTAACATAAATCCAAAATATGACAGTGCAAATGTTTGGGAAAGTTCGAAATATAGAACGATAAAGTTCATTCTTCAACATTGTCAATGTCATTTTTCTCAATTGATTTGTTACTTCTTATTGCATGACATCTGAGCAGGAGTAAGATCTTCAGAAGAGTTTGGTTGGTTAAAAGTATCAGCTGCAACTCTCTTCATTGGAGTAATGCTACTTGAGGAGCAAGAGACTGAGATTGTGTCCTATAATTACAATAAAAATGAAATTAATAATATGATCAAAAAATTTAAATATTCAAATTATGCATGAAATTAAATTTACTTCGGATTTTACTTACGTGTTCAACTTCAGCAATACTCTCAGATCCTATGTGACTATGATCGAAATCAGCATGATCTTCAACACCCTACAATGAATTAAGAATAATCACAATAAAGAAAAACCTATTGATTGAATATTTTACATAGAATACTGAGTGCTAATAAGAATGTTTGATTAATCACAAATGTAGATTTCATGTTGACTAACCTGAATGATGTTTGATGTAGCCAAATATATCAATGATGCTTGTGTCATCACACATTCGTATGACTGTAAAAATTGGCCAATTCTGACAGAGGTTGTAGTCAGATATTTGAATTTTAAAAAGAAATTTCTTCTCGCAAAATTGATCCAACTCTTTAGGAAAAGAGTCACTATCTCCATCCTGTTACAAAATATGATGAATTTTGCGAATCATATTTATATTATTTGTTAAATGATAATAAAGAATAGTTTGTTTCCTACTTTCATTAGTTGTTCTCTTAGATTTTCTGCAGAGTTTAGCCCGTGATGTTTATGAGGGATTGTGTAACGTAAAGTTACCATGTCAAATGTGTTCATCATTTTCTGCTACTCAAAAGTCCCTGACAGTTTACATGAGCCATGGGCCAAGTAAACAGTTCAAGATACCCGAGATTGATCATCCAGGGAGTAACATGTTAAAAATTTAAAGAGATTGATCATCCACCCAAGCTGCTCTAAAAGGAAGCTGAAAACCACCAAGTCTGCTCTAAAATGGAAGGGAGATCAGCAGGAACCCAATATACACCACACCCCCCACCCCCAGTGTATGGGAAATAGAAGGAATATTCTATGAAACAAATTTCAAAGATACAAAAAAAAAAGCTCATATCCAAGCCATATCCAAGACAAATGAAAATGCTAAAAAAAAAAACATAAGACTACAATCTATATATATATATATCTATCAACCAATATGAAATTATAATAGTACATGACAGAAATAAACTATATAGGCAGTCATCTAGACTAAAACATGAAGTATAAGTTAATTGCACAAACAGTGTGTCAAATTTCAACTATTGTAAACATAGATAGATACATTTCATATGATTTAATATGATGATAATGACGTTTCAACTATTTTAAACATTAAATGGCAAAATAATATAGACAAATAGAAAAAAAGATTTAAATGTGCACCTCCTTGCTAATTTAAGAAACAATCCACCAAATTAACGTCCTTGATGAGCTCTAGATGCCTGAAAAAGCAAAGCACTTAAAAAATTAACCTCCAATCATCACTTATATTCAGAGATTCCATAAACACTTACAACCTACAAATTCAGGGAGGATCTGTGATGGGTGTTAAGGGAGAGAAGCTATATAATAGATGTCAAATCTATATAATAGATAATTATAATATCAAACCCAAAAAAATCTCTGCATATTGAATCCAGCCAGAAAACCAATATCTCGTGAATAGCCAATTGAATAAAATACTTAACTTATAAAAATCCAGTTGAATAGAATACTAACCTGTAAAGCATTATGAAATGTAAAGCATCACTCTATTTCTATGAAATGTAAAGTATTTATATAAAATGAAAATGTGTAGCATGGTCTTCATGCATGAGTGGGGAACATCTTGAAATTATTTATCCTGTTATCGTGTTGAGGTTCTTGGAGAGGGGACATCCCCGCCGTTTCGAACCCCTCCCCCCTTCCACCTCTCGGAGTGTACTATCTCCACTTCTTATAGAAATTTCTTCTATATTTTCATGTTGTTCTCCCCTACGGGGAGAGATTTTGCCCTCCAACTATTTGGATGACTTTTCTCCTTTGACTTGTTTGGAGAGCAGCATTAGGTGTATGTAGCTCCTTGTTACTTGAGCATTCCTCTGTTTACCCGGCCCCTATTTGATACTTTTATGTAGGTAATTTGGTTATACATGCACATGCCACTTCCTATCGTCCCCAAGATCTGGCATTGTATTTGGCTTGCAAATCCTCTCAAACTTTCCTTTATGTTTCAATGTTGTTGTGATCTTCTTCCTCAAACCGATTGTGTGGAGCTCCCTCTTCAATGTTATTGATCGATGTTCGTGGGCGTACTTTATATCGAGCCCTCATTGTCGTTCGCCGATGAGCACCTTTGGCAGCTCTGTGCGGCATTTGACATTTGCAGCGAGGTTGTTTCTTCATCGCCTTTGTTTGCGCCCTTTGACCTTATCTTCTGCGGCCGATCTAGTCGAGCTCCTCCCTAACGATCGAATTGTCTGTGAACATACTTCTCCACGTTGGTCAGTTGTTGAAGATGTTCAGCCGTCTTCTCCAATATCTATTGTGGGCTGGTGATTCTTGTGTTTTTTTTTTCTTCCATTGGATTGCAGGTTATTTTGTTGTGTAAGGACGTATGAATCCTGGGCTTCCTTATGTTTGTGGCTTTCTCTGATGGTTCACGCGACCCATTTTTTATGAATGGTGTTGACATCGCTTTGCCCCTATTGTATACAATGTTTCTGTAAGGAATGAAAAGACAATAGCTTTCATAATATAATAATAAAAGTATGGATTCCTATGTGGTTTGTTCGATTATAAATTTATACTAATATAATATTTCTCAGTTTTAGGGCTGCCACGTGGCAACACCCAAAAAATTTTATTTCCCGCCAACACTAAACACCGTATAGAGTAGCCTTTTGAAAAAGCTTAAAAAAATACAACACTTTCAAAATTCCCTAAAATATATAGGGCAAAACATGGCAGGCATATAAAACATGACAATTCTTAAAAAAATTTAATAGCATGCCACCGTATAGAGCAGCCTTTGAAAAAGCTTAAAAAAATGCAACACTTTAAAAACATGGCAAGTATATAAAAGATGGCAATTCTTAAAAAGTTTGAATAACATGCCAAAGTTTGGCATGTGTATGTTTCCTTCTCCACTAACATCTCATACGCTGCAAATTTATGATGTTTTTAAATAAATTATTCTATTTTAATTATTTACATCATTTCTAAAAATATATATATAAACAAAATATTATTAAAACATTTTTAAACAAATGTCATTATATAAATATATATGAAATATTTATATCTAAAATATTC
This sequence comes from Colocasia esculenta, assembly GCA_014218235.1. Taxonomy (NCBI): domain Eukaryota; kingdom Viridiplantae; phylum Streptophyta; class Magnoliopsida; order Alismatales; family Araceae; genus Colocasia; species Colocasia esculenta. Next base: position 56,072,036 of record CM024763.1, on the reverse strand, counting down.
CGTGCATCGCACGGGCATAGAGCTAGTTTAATAATATATGTAAGTCTAGGATTCTTGGTGACATCAACAACCTGATATGGATGACCAGGTCGCATAATTAGATTCTAATATTACCCTTTGCAAATGTGGGATAGACACAGACCCATTACTCTATATGTACATTACTCTTCTTAATAGTTGACCCATTACTCTTAATATACATATATGTTGTACTTTTATATGTTATTAGCATATCTAAATATATCTAAGTACCATTGTTATATTATTAAGAATATCTTAATTAAACATCATAGATATATCATTAAAAGTATCTAAATAGGATACACCTATTAACTTAATCATAATAAGGCATTTGCAAGACATTAGCATGCATCATCTCCAACTAGTTCTCTTTTTCTTTCTACTTCATTTTAAACTGTGAATTAGTTGTATTTTTTACATGGTAGAAAATGGAAAAGAAATATTTTTTGTATGTGCTAAGATGAGCAGATATTATTCGTACACATGTGAGTGGAATTCTTCGATCCTCACATAAACATAATTTCCGTCTACATATGTCTGATAATATTAATCTCAACACTCGTAAGAAGTTCTTCTCAAATTGGAATCTTTAGAGAGTGTCCGCCATTTAAAGAGGGCTATCTTTACTATACAAAAAAATTTAATAGAGATATTCGATTTTTTTTTTTTAGCTCTGGTCAGCAATGTTCTAATCGTCAGATCCAGATCCCCAGTTCACCTGGCGTAAGTCACACAGCGAATCCACTGCCTCCTTCCCTCCCGCGTGGCGTCACGCCCACGCTTTGGAAGTACGTCGGCACTTCGGTCTTTTTTTACGACAAGAATCACAAGTGATGGTACGTAACGCTGTGTATACGTTTCGGAGAGCATATCGCAGACATTTCCTATCCCTCCGCAGCTCCGCTCTTTTTCAGTTGAGAACTTGAGCTATTACTTATTGCTTTCATATAATATTTCGTTTTTTCTATATATTCATTTTAATATTATTTTTTGAAGCCTACAGTATTAATATTAAAATTAGAATAATGCAAAAATAAGAAGACAGACAGCTATTATTAGGTGCTATATCAAAATTAACATCCTTATAGCTATCTGAACATTGTAAACAAACACACACAGAACATGCTGTTTTAAGAATGCATGATTTAGATACCCTTTTGGTAATTTATTTCTCATCTAAACTATTCTAAAGCTTTGTAAAACCTCCCGTTCTCATCTCCTTGTGCTTTTGACCTTTTATAAACCCAAGACTTGGAAGATAATCAGATTTTTTTGTTGGGAAACTTTTTGCGCAGTGAACCTCCACTTCTCAAAAAATAAATAAAAATGATATTTATGGTACTTTACAAATGCAATTGGAAGTGTACTTCTACTTTGTTCATTGGTCACAGCACATATATATTTTTCATTGGCCAATATACTTGTGGCATATTGTGCCTATTTAATGAGAGATGAAAAGTACATTTTTAAGTACATGTAAAAGTGTAATAAATAGTTTTCAACATAAGATAGTTATGAGAAATATTTTACAATCCATCTTTAGATGTCATTAAGCCATGCGTATGGATATTATCATTTTTTTCCTTACATATTCACTTTTTCAATACACTAAGAGTCATAAATAATATCTAATTAATTAGACACCCGTGTAATACATGGTGATTGTTTAAATAGTTTATGTATGTGGAAGTTATTTGTCACATTTGATTATTATTATTATTAAAAATAATAAATAACAAGTTAAATATGATAATTAATTTTGTGAAGAATAATATAAAAGTATTTTAAAATATGACAAATTAATTAAAAACTCTGACTGTAACATAAAAATTTTACTGTAACAAGACTTAACGTATACTGTAACAGGTGATAAAATTTACTGTAATAATTTACAACTATATTCAGGACTAATAAATAAGTAAAAAATCTGATAGGAATTTTTAATTAATTTACTCTTAAAAATACTTACTGTCCGTGACGACAAATACCTATAAAAATTGATTGAATCCGATTCCCGAGACGGTAATCTCATCCGCGGTTGACCTAACTCAACGCGCTGAGCGGAAGCCGAAGCTTCACGTGGCGCCCGGAAGCTCCCACGTGGAACATCGACTCCCGCGGCATCACGTCTACGACAGGGTCTTCCCTCCACCGTTACGTGTCGGTCATACCTTCTCTGCCCACCGGTAGCCGCCGGTTAAACCCCATTTCGCAGTCCTATAAATGGACCGCCCCGGCAACTCGGCTCGTTATTTTGCGATCCTCGCGAGTCGAAGCCCGAGACCGAGTCGAAGTCGCTCACATCGCCGATCTGAAGGAGGAGAGAGAGAGAGAGAGAGAGAGGAGATCAGAGAGAGAAGAAGAAGCAAGCCTGGTCTTTGATTCCGTCGTCTGTGCTTGTGTTGTAGCCTCGGTTCTTCTGCGGAGATCTGCGTCGCTGGTGCTGTGGGATTCTGCCGGGGGATTCCGGGCTTTGGTGGGTGTTGTGGAGGGAGGAGAAGGATTACAGAGCTTTGAGGTGGAGAAGATGGTTGCAGGGGCGGAGGTGTTCCACCAGAGCATACCGGTGCTGGATGTGCAGTACCGGTGCATAGCAGAGTCGGTGGCCGTGGAGATCGTCGCCGCCGAGTCGGAGCTTGTAAGTTTACCCCCTACCTCCCAAACCCCTACCCATCAAGGCAAACGATTTCGTCTTCCTGGAAAATTTCTGAACTTTTCTTGTGGTCTCGCTTCTTGAGATGTTCTTCGTGGTTGGTGGATTGTTTTCTTCTCCTTCTCCTTGCCATAGATTTTTTTTTTCTCGGCAAAAGTTTGTTTCGACATTGGGAGGGAGGGGAGAATGGAATTCCAGTCACCAGAGGTGATTGCTTTCCCTCTTCGCGAAGAGGAGATTTGATTCTTAGGGTATGCTGGAAAAACGAGATCTTTGAAGGATTTCATGAGAGTTTTGCCCTGGGTTTGTCTAGGTCGGAGCCTGGAATCCTTTTTGCTCCTCTGGAATTGCCCACCTGTTGGGCATATGCTGTCCACCTTTCTAAGAACTTCCCCTGTGACAGTCATTAGATGGGCTTCACCCAAGAGTTTTCAAACTATTGTGATCGTTCTCTGTTCATTAAGCTCCACATCGATCGCCAGCTCTCGTTAGGCGGCGAAAGATCCCTTTTTTATGGCAGACTTTTACGGAATTTGCTCTGGTTTACTTTTTGATCTGTACTCTTTCTGCCTTTTGAATGGTCCTTGGAGGAGGAACCTGTCTTTTTTTTATTTCATAGTTTCTGGCCTCTGATGTTTTCTGTTCTATGGTTAACCAGGATCTGAGATCATCCAACGCCGTCGAGCCCGCCGGCGCGCAGTTCGTACCCGCCATCCGTTCCGGTAGCTTCGCCGACATCGGACCGCGTAGGTACATGGAGGACGAGCACATCCGCATCGACGACCTCGCCGCGCACATGGGCTCCATGTTCAGGTGCCCCACACCCAGCGCCTTCTACGGGGTAATTAATCAATCCAAATGACGCGTTTTTTCCTTCCCTCCTACCCGCATTTGTGATCCTTGTGTTGTCCCCCTCGATTCCGCTAACCTGCTTACGTTCGTGGTTGGTTCTTGCAGGTGTTCGACGGCCATGGCGGGGCGGATGCCGCGGCATACGTCAGGAAGCACGCGGTTAGGTTATTCTTCGAGGATGCCGACTTCCCACAGACTTCACAAGCCGGTGATGACGATGGGTTCTTGGAAGAGGTCAAGAATTCTGTGCGGAAGGCGTTCCTGCTAGCCGACGACGCCCTGGCGGATGACTGCAGCGTTAGCAGCTCTTCTGGGACAACAGCTCTCACTGCCCTGGTACTTGGAAGGTGGGTGATCAATGATCGTTGAGTTCCTCATCTTCTGTTTTTAATTCTATTCTCTCACTACCCATTAATCCCTTTTGATCAAAACCCCGTTCTCTACCTAATAACGGGTTCAGCTTCTTAGCCATTGAGCCGCTAGAAATGTTTGTTTCCAATGCAACAGCTCTGTTTATGGCCCAAAGATGGATCCTGCTTGTGCCTGATTGCTTGTTGTTCGGTTGTGCTGTTCAGAAGTGTTATTTGTTTCCTTTGTGATGACTTGTTCTGTGATTGCTTCCTGGTCTTATGTTTTGTTCTGTCTTTGAATGAATCAGGATTTTACTGGTTGCCAATGCCGGGGATTGCCGAGCAGTCCTCTGCAGGAAAGGGGAAGCCGTGGACATGACCCAGGACCACAGGCCCATCCGGCAATCCGAACGCCGGAGGGTGGAGGAATCCGGCGGCTTCATCGACGATGGGTACCTTAACGGGGTCCTCTCCGTGACCAGGGCCCTGGGCGACTGGGACATGAAGCTTCCCAGGGGCGAGCCGTCGCCGCTCATCGCCGAGCCGGAGCTCACGCGGGCAGTGCTGACGGAGGACGACGAGTTCCTGATCATCGGCTGCGACGGCATCTGGGACGTGATGTCGAGCCAGCACGCGGTCGGCGTTGTGCGCCGTGGCCTCCGGCGGCACGACGACCCGGAGAAGTGCGCGCGGGAGCTTGTCATGGAGGCACTGCGGCTCAACACCTTCGACAACCTCACAGTGATCATCGTCTGCTTCTCGTCGGAGCACCGGGAGTCGTCTGACGCCACCGCCGCCGCCCCGCGGCCGCAACCGCCAAGGCTGAGGTACTGCAGCCTCTCCACGGAGGCGCTGTGCAGCCTGAAGAGCTTCCTCAACGACTGTGACGGCGGCTGAAGGTCTTTCACTCTCACCTACCTAAACGATTACATAAGCGGAGAGAGCATCCATGGGCCATGGCCATGTTTTATCCTGTTTGTTTCATGGCTGCTTCGGGTAGTAGCGATTAGAAGAGGGCAGCCACCAGTTTTGTTGTGGGGATGTTCTCTCCCAGTTTTGTTCTTTTGATTCTGTTCTTACGGGGAAGTAGGGTAGGCAGGATGGTTTTGGGGGTGTGTACATATATGTATTTGCAGAGGGGAGTGGCCGAGGGTGGACAGTGCAAGGGCACATTGTTCTTACAGGTTTTTCATTGTTTTCTCTTGGCTGAGATTTCACATCTCTTGGTGTTACTTGTACATAATGAGCTTGGTAGAGAGGAGTTCATTGATAATAAGAAATGCCCTATACCATTCCTGACCAGCTCACAGTTTTTTTTTTTTTTTCCTTTTTTGGTTCATTGCATTTGATCTGTTGGTTCATAATTCTTGTCTCTCCTGTTGTTCCTGTTTATCTGTCTGATTGTTCACCCTCCTCTTTTTCCTTTCCCCTTGGAATTGAATGTGTGTGGGGTTGGCAACTTGTCCCTGCAACTCACGAAGGGGCACTGGGAAAGCTTATGTACCTTAACAGTGGTCTCATGAATATGTGTTGAAAAACTGGAATCTTAATGACTCTGGTTAGCTCCTAGAGAGAGAGAGAGAGAGAGAAAAAGGAGTTAAATAAAGATGGATGAGGAACACCTGACTTGGATATGCTCCCTAGGCATTGATGATGTTATGCTGCCACCATGAACATTATTAACTGCTAGCCAAAAGATAGAAATGGAACATGATCAGGCCTGAGGTTGCTTAATGGGGAGAATTTTAGGTTTTTTTTTTTTTTTTAAACTGGTTGTCATACCTCCCAAGAGGTGCAGCAATATGAAAGAAACACAACTCACAGTTACCTGGCTTGGCAGGAAAGTAAGCTCTCCTCCTCATGAAAGCACATAGAACTTTTTTTTTTTTTTTTTTATAGGTAAGTGTGGGGATGGGATTTGAACCGAGCACCTAAGGTGTATAAGGGAGGATTTTAACCACTGAGCCATCTTTGTGTACACAGAGAATCTGAGCCACTCGTTTGTGTGCACATAGAATTATTTTTTCTGGACAAATGAATGCTAAAAGGACTAAACAAAGTATAAAACAAAGTAAACCAATAAAACAAAAGTGAGTCAACAAATCAATCTAACATGCATTTATATTCTATTTGCTACCATAAGTAGGCCTTTAGTTAGACGGATAAGGGGGTAAGCATCTGTTAGACAAGTCTTGTGGAGCAAGCAGAGAATTCATGAATGGTGGTATTGGAGTTTGGTGGCTTCTGCTTTCGGTGGGAATTGGATGGTGTTAGTTTGGGGTTTGGGGGGAAGGGAAGACCTGGTCAGTTGACCCCTTATAAAAAGCCAGCCATCGCCCAACCCACTTGACCTTTCGTTTCTTGGAATAAATTTCCTGCTCTCTCTAGAACATCTCCATCTGGTCATCCATGCGGGCCTGTAGATGGAGACCCACACCAAAAAGTTTGAAGTATGTTGGGACATTGGTAAGTGTACTATGACTTTTCTTTTCGGTCTTTTTGCATATAAACCTTTGTCAGAAGTTTAATTTCGTCAAGATTCATCCCACATTTGTGTTTGTGTGTATGTATATCCCTCTTACGAGATATTTTAAATCATAAAAGATCTGATCGTACTTCAACGGCTAGAATAATTTTTAAGGCTTTTTTATATATATCTTTGTTAAAAGTTTAATTACATAAAAAATCTGTCATGCGTATACATTTGTATGTGTGGTGGCTATTCCTAGCCATCTTCGTGCGCAGAGCCCATCATGGCCCAACCCAGTTCAGCGGACAAACGTGGCCCTTCCGTAGGGCGCCACGTCTTCTCAGGAACATGTTAGGGTCCCAAAGACGATCCCTGCATTCAGGTACCTGCAGACCCAAGAGCCGTCTCCGGACGCCTCACAGCTTGTTCGGCCCAGGACCCTCTTTTCCGAGCAGATGCTGCTCGGCGTGTGTCGGGACCTCTTCGGCACGAGCAACACTTCCGTGCATCGAACACCGAGCAGCAGGTTCCATTTACCGAACAGGGTCCCCGCTCGGTACCTCCGACCAGGAGGATTCAAACAGCCCTCCGTCTCCTTGTAACGGTTGCAACTGCTGCATCATGCATGTCCCACGATTAAATGGTGCGTTAACTGCAAGGCCCCTCAACGGGCGCCTCCCCGCCAATGACGCTAACAGGCGCGCCCTTTGCGGCGTTGATCAAGGACGTTCAGTCCCTCTCCCTCAGCACTTCTGACTATAAAAGACTCCAGTAAGTCTCCATGCAGAGGTACGTGATCTAACGCACACCGCTCTCACACAACACTGAACCCTTCTTCTCCAAAGCCTCACTTACAGTTCACTGACTTAGGCATCGGAGGGTTCTCCCCGGTTCTTCAACCGGGCCCCCCCTGATCCCGTTCTGGTTTTGCAGGCATCCGTCCGCTACCGGCAGTCATCTTCCCTATCTCCAAGTGTGGCTCATTTGGCTCTGGCCCAAACAGGGAAACACCTCCACACTTTTGGCGCCGTCTGTGGGAAATCGACAACAGCCATGGCTCGCGAAGATCTTCGTACCAGAACGTGGGAAGCCGTATGACGAGGTCCCGCCAGTCGCGAGCGGACTCCCGTCAGCGCATTCCCCCCGTCGACGTCGTCGTAGCCCCTCCCGGTGCGGCCGTCGCCATCCCTGCGCCCGCCGTCGCCGTGCCTGCAACTGCCCTGGAGGTGGCAGAACTCCGGGGGCAAATGTAACACCCCGGAAATTCAGTAATTGGAAAAATAGAAATAAATCGAAAATGATAAATTTAATATTTTTGAAATAGCAAAAATGCACGTGTCATTATCATACACACAAAAAACCATTAGAAAATTTCATAAAAATCATAATTCAACTCTAAATAATGCTCCCTAATGACCCATGAAGAAATTTGTGCAAAGAGAAATCGAATGGTCCAAGTTTAAGGCGTTTTGCGACTGAGTATCGTAATCAGAGAATAAGTCAGCAGCAAATCATTATCACACATACTTAGATGAGTCAGAAAATTAAATAAAAAATCATATATGGACATCAAATAATATCCTCTAATGATCCATCAAGAAATTTGGGTCAATAAAAGTCATTTGGGGTATATTCAAGAGTTAGTATGACTTATTATCGTAATGAGGAAATAAGTTGGACACCCATTATCAGGTGTATAAAATGAGATCATAAACTAAATGAGAAATTTATGGTAGACTCCAAACAATATGTGTGGATAGTCCATAAAATAAATGGATCAATGGACAACTTATGACCCATGAATAAATTCAAGTATGAAATTAGTAAAAAATAACTTCCGTATTATCGGAATGATAGAACTTACGTACCACTATCGTACGTGAGGAAAACACATCGGAAAATTCCGTAAAAATTATAAACCAACCCTATATATTATCTATAAGTGTTCCACCAAGAATTCGTGCAACGGAAAATCCGATTGGCCGAGTGTACGTCACACGTGACAAATTAACCGAGTTTAAAACTAAGTCGGAAAATTGTTAACGCGGAAAAAAATCCGACCATAAATTAAATAAACATGTTGGAGAGACTTCCAACATCAAGTATTAATAACCCATTAACAAGATTGGGCCAATGGAGTACATTTGGCCCAAGGATAAAAAATTGGGATAAGAAAATACCCAGAAATTCGTGTATGTAATTATGCAATAATTAGGGAGGACAAATTAGGGTTAAAATTAGGGTGATTAGTCATGTAAGGTAAGTCAAAACCGAACCCAACTCTAAGAGGTGGTTTCCTAAACCTTTGCTACCTCCTTTGAGTGAGAGAATCCCAGATTCTTGGAAAGTAGGAAACAGAATTCGCAGCCTCCTTTCCTAGTCCGTTAGGATCATAACTACACCATAAATCTATAAGAACTCGTCCTTAAACTCTTGGGGAAGGTTTAGCAACAAGTTAGGGTCGTGAGCAGAAAGTTTGAAGCGCTGGAGGAGTGGAGAACGGCTGGGGAAAATCGTGGTCTTCCTCAACTTCGCTCTGCATCAACCCATAAATCTGCAAAGAGTTCTTAGCATTCAAAGATAGGTGTTCTCGGGCCAAGATTAAAGAAAACCAACATCATCATGTAGATCTTGAGTCTAGGTTCATTTGCACTTAGTTTGATAATTTTCATGGAGTACGCATTGCGTATTCGTAGTTTTCCTAAGTCGCGCACTGTTAGGACTTTCTCGTTCTTCTTTTTATGCACGCTATTCGAGACCGAATTAGACTAACTTCCTTCATGAAAGTTCTTCTACTGAAGTAGTAACGATCATCTTTATGTTGGACGTTTTATCCAAAAGTATTCGTTAGAGAGTTATAAGCGTGGTAAGAGAGTTGCTGCATGATACTGCGATTTCGAGATGCATTAGCTTTATGTTCTTCATATGTTTTTCGGGATTCGAGACCGAATTAGATCAAACCCCAACATCAAAGTTCTTCTACTAGTTGTCCTCGTCATACTTCGTGTTGAAACATTTCGTCTAAATGTCATTCGTTAGAGAGTTATAAGCAGAGCAGTAAATCGCTGCATGAAATGGGGTCACACTTGACCTATTTGTTTTTTCTGGAAGGGCCTCTAATGTCGACACTAGTTGATCTAGTGTCGACACACTGTCCAAATCAGCCCAAAATGGTTCTGGGAAGGTCTCTAGTGTCGACACTAGTTGATCTAGTGTCGACACACTGTCCAGAATGGCCAGAAGGTTTTCTGGGAGGGTCTCTAGTGTCGACACTACTTGATCTAGTGTCGACACACTGTCTAGACCTGTTGACTGAGTTTTCTGGGACCTATCTCTAGTGTCGACACTACTTGATCTAGTGTCGACACTACTTGACCAGTTCTGCATTATTTTGCCTGGTGTTTGAAGCATTTGTCGACAATAGTAAGGGGTGTGTCGACACTACCTTTGCAAAATATTTTCATGTCTTAGGTCTGATCATTACATGGTGTCTACTAGCATGTGCATGATGTTATATAGTATGCATGGACCTAAAAGAAATCAACCCATGAAGAAAAATGGTAATGATACGAATATGATTCTAATGTGTAATTGTGATTGTCCTTATGTTCATTGGATTATCTTGTGATCTTTCCTCTTGTCAATTGATAAGATAAGAATATGATATGAATGTGGGGATGAATACATGTTAGTATGGACTTGTTAGTGGAGTTAATGTCATGATTTGCATATGAGTTTCATGATCAACAGTTACATGTTCCGGTGTTCAATTAATTAATTGTCCATATGCATACATGCTAGGAAAGATCAGTGACTCGTCACTTACACATTTGTACGACTAGGCACACCCTTCTTGGGGAATTGGGAGCTCTCTGCCAGTATTCTGAATTGGTAGGCTAGCGATCTTTTCCTTAAGACCTCCATAAGTCTCCATTCTCTATGGATTTCCACATAGAGGCCGAGCTGGTTGTACCATGTAGTACCCTGGAGATAGAAAGCCATGTCCGCATACGATCTGTCTTTAGAAACATCCTCATGTCAAGACATTAATGGATTATGAAAAATGATACGTCATTATACTGCCTTTTGTTCTCTTGAGCTAATTGCCATACTTTGACTCTATGAATGATCTTGTTCCTTTTACTATGAGCTTGTCATTGAAACTCTGTGGCCATAATATGAATATGTTTGTTCGGCACAATATGGGAATTCGGTCCATTTGACTAATGCCTGTGCAAAAAAAGGGGCCTGGTCCGGTCCTGGGGAGGAGCGCCCCAACGTATTATTAACCGCAGGAGTATGGACTTCTGCTGCTTGGCATAGCACAACGAATAAGCAAGATTTGTGGAAATGTGCCTTCGTTTGATATGATAAGTTTGATTGATCTGATATGATAAGATTTGATATGATACGTCTGTTCATGTGAATACATATATGTTTGAATATGGCCAATCTCATTTAATACGATTCTACTCTTGAATATCTGTCCATTGTATATGCAACTCGACATTTGATCTGATATGATATCTGTTCTACTTGCTGTTCAACTGTTAGAAAAGCATGCATTGTCATCATATTCATGTGCATATCCGCCTATATAAAATGTTAATCATGTATATTAGTGCCCGCACAATATTGAGATGTAAATCTACTGAGCTAGTTCGCTCACCCTATCATCCTGCCCTTTTCAGGTAGTGATGAGGAACCAGAGGAGTCGGATGGGACATGGCAAGAGTGATGAGCACCCGCCATATGAGTAGTTGACAGTTTAGGAGTAGAATTTGATCGTAGTCTATGTAATAGTGAAACTTTTCTAGAAGTTTTATTTGAATAATGGACCTTTAGCTGGTTCTTTTATGTAAGGTTGAACTAGATGAATGGAATGGAATAAAGTATATTTTGGTGACCATATTATAGTCTCGAATTGTGTCTTCTGTTTAATTGTGACTCTGCGTTATTCAACTGTGATACATTATTTGTATCGTTCACGTCCCCCGTATTTATTCCGCTGCTAAATATCGGGGTGTGACAGTTGGTATCAGATCCTAAACCTTAGGGTCCAAGGGAATAGGAACATAGAATGAAACTAGATCACACGAGTCAAAATCTGTCGTACCTAATGTGAGCTTGGGTAGAACCAGGGGATAGAAACCGCAGGAGATTGTCACTTATCTTGCACTTCGAGTCAAAAGGCTGATGAGAAAAGGTTGTATGGCTTTCTTGCCGCTGTTGTCATCACAAAGAAGGAAGTCAAAGTGAGGACACCCATGTTGTCAGCGAATACGCTGACATTTTTCCAGAAGACTTGCCAGGAATTCCTCCTGCGAGAGGCGATTTACCATCGAGTGGTCCTGGAGCAACACCAGTATCTAGGGCACCATAAAGAATATCTCTCGCAGAACTGAAGGAATTAAAGAGCAACTGATGGAACTGTTAGAGAAGGGTTTCATCCGACCAAGTACATCGCCTTGGGGTGCACTTGTCTCTTTGTCAAGAAGAAAGATGAGTCGAGAGGCTAGTATAGATTATAGACAACTAAACCAGTTGCTATCAAGAACACTATACCTACCCTGGTGAGATTGGGTAGAAACATGGGTTAGTCCAAAATTTTATTAATAACTAAAGATTGTAAGTTACAAGGCATAACAAGGAGTAAATAAGACTGACCGTGTGATAGTTTATTTTACGGAACTTAAATAAACAGCAATGGAGGATATACCTACACCATCTCTGGACGGACAAAGATCGGTCCAAAGATAACCAAAGCACTACGACAAGTGCTCAATTGTTAGAGGATGCCCTAATAATGGCTAGAGGGAGATACAAATGGAAATGAAAGGTCTAAGGATGACCAAGGAGTGGCGAAACTAATAAGAAAGAACAAATTACAACCACAGGAATCCAAACCTATAGCCAGAGAAAACGACCAAACAATAGTAACAGATCCCACAAGAAAAAGAAGTGCAATAGAAAACTAGTTCCCGCTCCTGCAGAAAGATGTCAAGCTAAGTAAATGTGAATTCTGGCTTGAGGAGGTATCCTTTTAGGCATGTGGTAACCAAGGGTGGTATCGCGGTTGATCCATTAAAGGTTGAGGCTGTGCTGAAATGGGAAAGACCGACAAGCGTCACAGAGATCAGGAGCTTTCTAGGATTAGCAGGATATTATCGAAGGTTAATAAAGGATTTTCAAAGATTGCAGTGCCATGACCAAGCTGACCTGGAAGGAAAATCAGTTTGTGTGAACCGATGAATGTGAAGGAAGCTTTAACAACTTGAAGAAGTGTCTGACTACTGCTCCTGTCCTCGCCTTACCCACTTAAGAGGGAGGATTTGAAATTATTCAGATGCTTCTGGAAACAGGTCTGGGATGCGTCTTAATGCAACAAGGGAAAGTAATAGCTAGGCTCAAGACAGTTGAAGATCCACGAAGTGAACTACCGGTTCATGGCTTGGAGTTAGCAGCTGTAGTATTTGCCTTGAAGATTTGGAGGCATTACATCTATGGTGAGTAATTTAAGTCTTTTCTGACCACAAGAGTTTGAAATACTTATTCTCACAGAAGGAACTGTTAGAATATCTCAAGGACTTTGACTTTTCCATTCAAATCACCCTGGGAAAGCCAATGTGGTGGCAGACGCTCTAAGTAGACAACCAGGAGTTATGCTAGCTAGTATGGGGGGCGAATGGAAGTTATTGGAGCAATTGCAAGCTTGAACTTAGACATGGAAAGAAGGAAAAGCAAGTAATGATTCCAATCTCCAGATACAATCGATCTTCTGACCGAAATCAAGGAGAAACAGGGAGAGGATCCATTTTAGTGGAGATCAGGGAGAAGCTAGAACAAAGGCCTGATTTTTCTCTATCAGTTGATGGAAGGTTAAGGATTGCCGTAATGAGAAATAAAGCTCAAGAAATAAATGGCAGAACAAACCAAGGAAAGAGGTATGGGGGAGGTATTCTTTCAAACTCGCTTTAGTTGACCCTGAAGTTACATCACCAATCAATCATTATATTATGAGCAATTCACAGTTAGATTTTTGTAAGTCCAGCTCATAAACACATGTGAATTTGGGGGACCAAATTCTTTAAGTGGGGAGGATGTAACACCCCGGAAATTCAGTAATTGGAAAAATAGAAATAAATCGAAAATGATAAATTCAATATTTGTGAAATAGTAAAAATGCACGTGTCATTATCATACACACAAAAACCCATTAGAAAATTCATAAAAACCATAGTTCAACTCTAAATAATGCTCCTAATGACCCATGAAGAAATTTGTGCAAAGGGAAATCGAATGGTCCAAGTTTAAGGCGTTTGCGCTGAGTATCGTAATCAGAGAATAAGTCAGAAAATCATTATCACACATACTTAGATGAGTCAGAAAATTAAATAAAAATCATATATGGACATCAAATAATATCCTCTAATGATCCATCAAGAAATTTGGGTCAATAAAAGTCATTTGGGGTATATTCAAGAGTTAGTATGACTTATTATCGTAATGAGGAAATAAGTTGGACAACCCATTATCAGGTATAAAATGAGATCATAAACTAAATGAGAAATTATGGTGGACTCCAAACAATATGTGGGGATAGTCCATAAAATAATTGGATCAATGGACAACTTATGACCCATGAACAAATTCAAGTATGAAATTAGTAAATAAATAACTTCTGTATTATCGGAATGATAGAACTTACGTACCACTATCGTACGTGAGAAAACACATCGGAAAATTCCGTAAAAATTATAAACAACCCTATATATTATCTATAAGTGTCCACAAGAAATTCGTGCAACGGAAAATCGATTGGCCGAGTGTACGTCACACGTGACAAATAACCGAGTTTAGAAACTAAGTCGGAAAATTGTTAACGCGGAAAAAAACCCGACCATAAATAAATAAACATGTTGGAGAGACTTACAACATCATGTATAATAACCCATTAACAAGATTGGGCCAATGGAGTACATTTGGCCCAAGGATAAAAATTGGGACAAGAAAATACCCAGAAATTCGTGTATGTAATTATGCAATAATTAGGGAGGGCAAATTAGGGTTAAAATTAGGGTGATTAGTCATGTAAGGTAAGCCAAAAACCGAACCCAACTCTAAGAGGTGGTTTCCTAAAACTTTGCTACCTCCTTGGGTGAGAGAATCCCAGATTCTTGGAAACTAGGAAACAGAATTCGCAGCCTCCTTTCCTAGTCCCGTTAGGACTGTAACTACACCCTAAATCTATAAGAACTCATCCTTAAACTCTTGGGGAAGGTTTAGCAACAGTTAGGGTCGTGAGCAGCAAGTTGGAGCGCTGGAGGAGTGGAGAACGGCTGGGGAAAATCGTGGTCTTCCTCAACTTCGCTCTGCATCAACCCAGAAATCTGCAGAGAGCTTAGCATTCAAAGGTAGGTGTTCTCGGGCCAAGATTAAAGAAAACCAACACCATCATGTAGATCTTGATTCTAGGTTCATTGCACTTGGTTTGACTAATTTCATGGAGTACGCATTGCCTATTCGCAGTTTTCCCTAAGTCGCGCACTGTTAGGGCTTTTCCCGTTCTTCTTTTTATGCACGCGATTTGAGACCGAATTAGACTAAACTTCCTTCATGAAAGTTCTTCTACTTGCAGTCACGATCATCTTTTATGTTGGACGTTTTGTCCAAAAGTCTTTCTTTAGAGAGTTATAAGCGTGGTAAGAGAGTTGCTGCATGATACTGCGATTTCGGGATGCATTTAGCTTTATGTTATTCATATATTTTTTCTCGGGATTCGAGACCGAATTAGATCAAACTCCCAACATCAACGTTCTTCTACTAGTTGTCCTCGTCATACTTCGTGTTGAACGTTTCATCTAAATGTCATTCGTTAGAGAGTTATAAGCAGGGCAAGTAAATCGCTGCATGAAATGGGGTCACACTTGACCTATTTGTTTTTTTCTGGAAGGGCCTATAGTGTCGACACTAGTTGATCTAGTGTCGACACACTGTCCCAAATCAGCCCAAAATGTGTTCTGGGAAGGTCTCTAGTGTCGACACTAGTGATCTAGTGTCGAACATACTGTCCAGAATTGGCCAAAAGGTTTTTGGGAGGGTCTCTAGTATCGACACTACTTGATCTAGTGTCGACACACTGTCTAGACTGTTGACTGAGTTTTCTGGGAGCTGTCTCTAGTGTCGACACTACTTGATCTAGTGTCGACACTACTTGACCAGTTCTGAATATTTTGCCTTGTGTTTGAAGCATTGTGTCGACACTAGTAAGGGATGTGTCGACACTACCTTTGCAAAATATTTTCATGTCTTAGGTCTGATCATTTATGGGTCTACTAGCATGTGCATGATGTTATATAGTATGCATGGACCTAAAAGAAATCAACCCATTGAAGAAAAATGGTAATGATACGAATATGATTCTAATGTGTAATTGTGATTGTCCTTATGTTCATTAGATTATCTTGTGATCTTCCTCTTTGTCAATTGATAAGATAAGAATATGATATGAATGTGGGGATGAATACATGTTAGTATGGACTTGTTAGTGGAGTTAATGTCATGATTTGCATATGAGTTTCAACAGTTACATGTTTTCCGGTGTTCAATTAATTAATTGTTCATATGCATACATGCTAGGAAAGATCCGTGACTCGTCACTTACACATTTGTACGACTAGGCACACCCTTCTTGGGGAATTGGGAGCTCTCTGCCAGTTATTCTGAATTGGTAGGCTAGCGATCTTTCCTTAAGACCTCCATAAGTCTCTGTTCTCTATGGATTCCATTAGAGGCCGAGCTGGTTGTACCATGAAGTACCCTGGAGATAGAAAGCACATGTCCTGCATACGATCTGTCTTTAGAAACATCCTATGTCAAGACATTAATGGATTATGAAACATGATACGTCATATACTGCCTTTGTTCTCTTGAGCTAATTGCCATACTTTGACTCTATGAATGATCTGTTCCTTTTACTATGAGCTTGTCATTGAAACTCTGTGGCCATAATATGAATATGTTTGTTCGGCATAATATGGGACTTCGGTCCATTTGACTAATGCCTGTGCAAAAAAAGGGGCCTGGTCCGGTCCTGGGGAGGAGCGCCCCAACGTACTTATTACCGCGGGAGTATGGACTTCTGCTGCTGGCATAGCACAACGAATAAGCAAGATTTGTGGAAATGTGCCTTCGTTTGATATGATAAGTTTGATTTGATTGATATGATAAATTTGATATGATACGTCTGTTCATGTGAATACATGATATCTGTTTGAATATGGCCAATCTCATTTGATACGATTCTACTCTTGAAATATCTGTCCATGTATATGCAACTCGACATTTGATCTGATATGAATATGTTCTACTCTGCTGTTCAACTTGTTAGAAAAGCATGCATTGTCATCATATTCATGTGCATATCGCCTATATAAAATGTTAATCATGTATATTAGTGCCGTTCAATATTGAGATGTAAATCCTACTGAGCTAGTTCGCTCACCCTATCATCCTGCCCTTTTCAGGTAGTGATGAGGAACAGAGGAGTCGGATGGGACAGGGCAAGAGTGTGAGCAACCGCCATATGAGTAGTTGACAGTTTAGGAGTAGATATTTGAGTAGTCTATGTAATAGTGAAACTTTTCTAGAAGTTTATTTGAATAATGGACCTTTAGCTGGTTCTTTCTATGTAAGGTTGTAACTAGATGAATGGAATGGAATAAAGTATACTTGTGGTGACCATATTATAGTCTCGAATGTGTTCTTCTGTTTAATTTGACTCTGCGTTATTCAACTGTGATACGTTATTTGTATCGTTCATGTCCCCGGTATTTATTCCGCTGCTAAATATCGGGGCGTGACAGCAAAGCAGCACCTCGCGGGCATATGTCTAGGCCTTCAAAACCAGTTGGCCAGGTAGCCGGTCCCGGCGGCCTCCCTGCCGCAGTAACTTCTGGCGGAGTCATCTCACCGACGATCTCACGCCCCCCCTGCGCTTCAGGAGCAACATGCGGATTCACCGTGGAGGTCGCGCCGCTCCCCGTCTGATGAGCGAGCGCCGGAGCGCCGCGGTCGTTCACCCCGTTGCTCCACGGCGGCTCCGCGCCTGCCGCGCTCGGTTGTGGGAGCCAACTCCCACAGGACTGGGCGTGCAGATTCCTCCCACTCCGAACACGAGTTGGCCAGGCGCCTCCGCCGCGTCGTCGACCTGGAACGTCGAGTGGACGCGATGGTCCAGCGGGTAGAGGGCAAGGCCCCGGCCAAAGAGGACTTGAACTTCCGCTCCGTTCATTGTGGAGATCCTGGAAGCTCGGGTCTCTCCCAAGCTCCCTCTGCCCACCATCGCGCCGTACGATGGCACCTCTGACCCGCAGACCACATCCACGGTGCGAGTCGCATATGGTGTTCCACGGGGCATCTGATGCGGCCAAATGCCGGGCCTTCCCGCCACCTTGAAGGAAACCGCTCGGGCTGGTTTGATGCCCTCCCTGCAGGTTCCATCTCTCCCCACTGGTAAGAAGCCTTTCGGGACAAAAATCCTAGGCAGAAGGTCGCAACCGCGCACCGCGGCCTCCCTTCTCGCTGTTGGCAGAAGAAGGGAGAAGCACTCTAGGACTACGTCAAGAGGTTCCAGACTGAGGTGCTCCGCATCCCGCGCCTCGATGTCCCGTTAGCCACAGTGCCCTCATCTAGGGCACTCGTGATGGCTCTACAGAGGACGGGGAGTACAGTACGCCGCCACCCTTGCCGAGCTGCTCGCTACTACGCAACGCACTCCGCGTGCGAAAGAGAGTCTAGCAGCGGCCGAGCAGAGCAAGGAGAATCGTTGGATAAGAAGGCCTTCGATAGGTTCCGACCGTGATCGGAGAGTGTAGCACCCGGAAATTTTAATATATAAAGAAATCAAATTAATAAAAGTGTTGGAGGGACTTCCAACATTATATATTAATGACCCAATATCATAAGAGGGTCAATGGACATCAATTGGCCCAATAATCAAATAAAGCTAGAGAATGCATGGAAATTCGTAACTCTAAATAGGCTGAAATTGGAAAGAGGCAATTTGAGTTGAATTGGGATGCAATCATGCATTCTTGGCAACCCAAATTCGTGCCTATCTATGGTGGGAGGTTTCCAAAGCCTCACACACTCTAAGGGAGGAAGGAATCCTCAAAAGATAGGAAACTGCCTTGTCAAAACCGCAGCTTAGCTTTCCTAGTTATAATAGGACTCCAAAACACCATGGTTGCTAAATACTCTACACCAAAACCTAGGAACGAGTTTTAGAACTTGCTGGGGTCGTGTGGAGAAGTTCTTGGTGGCTGGGGAGCAGGAGATCATCCACACCAAGGCGTTCTTCTTCCCCTGTTTCGTCTGCTGCGACCTGCACAGACCATCATCTTGAAGTCGACCAAAGGTGAGTCAAACCTAAACCAAACCTTGCAAGGCTTATACCCCTGGAAAGAGGGTCAAGGCTACGTTCTAACCCAAGTGGAATTCTCAAATTCCATGCAGTATACACGGAGCAGTAAGCGTTTTCCTCCGAGTGTCTGAACTCGGGTTTTCTGGAAAAACGAGACTTCTTCAACCCAGAAGGTAGGTTTTCTCAGGCCAAACTTTAATATATCCTATCCCAATGTGTAGAGCATCAAGTTAGCTTTCGTTTCCCACTGGTTCATCGAATTCTAATGAGTATGTTTGAGTTATAAGTGTTTTTCCAAAGTCGCGCACTGTTAGGGTTTTTTTCCGTTCTTCTTATTATGCACGTGATTCGAGACTGAATTTGACTGCACTTCCTTCACAAAGTTTTTCTAATTGGAGTCACGATCATCTTTTATGTTGGACGTTTTGTCCAAAAATCCTTGGTTAGAGAGTTACAGGCGTGGGAATAGAGTCACTGCATGATACTGGGATTTCGGGCTACACTTGACTTTCTGTTCTTCAATGTTTTCTCGGGTTCGAGATGGAATTTGATCAAACCCCCAACATCAAAGTTCTTCTACTAGTTGTCTTCGTCATCTTTCGGTTGAACTTTATCTAAATGTCATTAGTTAGAGAGTTATAAGATGGGTAAGTGAATCGCTGCATGAGACATGTTTTCAGGTCACACTTGACCATAAGTTTTGTCATGGAAGCCCTCTAGTGTCGACACTACCCCATCTAGTGTCGACACACTGTCCCAAGGCAGCCCAGAGAGTGTTCTGGGAAGCCCTCTAGTGTCGACACTACCCCATCTAGTGTCGACACACTGTCCCAAGCAGCCCAGAGAGTGTTCTGGGAAGCCCTCTAGTGTCGACACTACCCCATCTAGTGTCGACACCCTGTCCCAACAGCAGAAAGTGTTCTGGGAAAGCATCTAGTGTCGACACTGCCTCATCTAGTGTCGACACATGTCCCAGTTTTACCCAGGAAGTTCTGGGAAACTGATCTAGTGTCGACACTACCCTATCTAGTGTCGACACACTGTCCCATGTTTTCCAGAAGGTCTTCTGGAACTGGCTCTAGTGTCGACACTACTTGAACTAGTGTCGACACTACCTGACCAGTTTGTCATGTTTCTGCTTTGTGTTTGAAGCATAGTGTCGACACCAGCATGGATTGTGTCGACACTACCTTTACAAGATATTGCATATTTTGGTTCTTTCATTACATAATGTCTATTTAATGGCTTAAAAGTGTTTAACCCATTGAAAAATCCTTAATTACATGAATATTATTCTAATTGCTTTCTTAATGATATGATCATACCTGAAACCTGTGATTTACTCTGTTACCATTCTAGCTTGCTTTAAGTGATAAATTTTATCTTAAAATCTTGTAACCCATTTGAAGCTAAATGCATGGTTCATTGCATGCCATCATGTTAAGTTTTTTCCGAGAGTTGAGACCGACGGATTGTGAATTACACATGTGCATTTCTACACACTTATACATCTAGGGTGTGCACTTCTTTCTCTTCTTGTTCTCGTGAGTGGGAATTGCCATCTAGACTAAAGCATAAATGTAAAGATTGAACTAAATTGTAAATCATTCTTCAGCTGTCGAATTTATCTCTTGACTATTGTCCTTATGGAATCATGTTCAATTTATTCTTCTTATCATCATCATGAACATGACATTACACATGCTTACTTATTGAAACTCTCATTGGCCATTATTAATGACTGTGGGTATCTTCATTTGAAATTTTACATGAGATGGCTGACAGGGCACGGAGTGTGTCCAAGGGCTCCAGTCTAGCCCCAATGACGGAGAGTCATAAATATACTGTTAACCATGGGGTATAATGATTACTGGCGTTGCATCTGCGCTGGGAGTACTTCTTGCTTGTTGAATGTTAGATACATAACCACATACACGTGTCCTGGTGTACATTCTTGATGGATCTTTTCTTGGTGTACATTGGTGTCTACGTGCCTGATTAGTGATACTTGAACGTGCTTGTGCAATCTTGCTTGCTTGCTTGCGTGATATGGCCATCCTGCATTTATTGCAACTAGTGATATCTTGCTTTCTTGAAAACTTTTGACATCAAGTGAAATCTTGCGTGCTTGTGCAAAGTGATCTATTGCTAGTTCTTTCTTGGCATCTTGTTCAAAATTCTTATTCTGTCTTGTTCACTCTATCCAGCTTGTTTTATACATCATGTTTTAAATGAGTTTTGTTCGTACTTGCATATCATTCATTGTACTTGCCTAGTTCAAAAATGTTAATCACTTATATCATGCCCGCACATTGAGATATAAATCCTACTGGGCTAGTTTGCTCATCCCCTACTTTTACCCAATAGGTGACTATGAAGTTCAAGAGGAAGAGCAAGTCGAGGAAGGGAATGCGTCCGAGTGAAGAGCGTTCCAAACATGAGTCTATCTATAGTTAGTTTATTGTGAGTGTTAGAACAATGTAGTAGGAAGTGAGGTATCATGTACTTTTGCTTTAATTGAGTCTTAGTCATGTATTAGTTCATCTGAGACAAATATGATTTGAATACAATTTATATTGAGTTCAACATTTGGGCCCTATTATGATGTTTGTGTTGATACACATTTAGCGCGTGCTAGCTAGAGGCTTATTTGCCGACTGTCCACGTCTCGGAATATCGACTCGAATTATTCGAACTAATATCCGCTGCGTAATTCTCGGGACGTGACAGTTTAGTGGTATCAGAGCCTAGGAATACCAAATAGGATATGTCTCAGGAATAGGAGATACCTATGGAACCTAGGTCATGGAAATTAAATATAAACCTGGTGAGAATGGGTAGAGACTGGGAATACGTCAGAAAGAAATAAAACACTCTTACCCATTGACTCTTATAATGTAGAGAGACATTAATTAGTTTCCATCTTTTCTCAGGAACCCATAACTCTCTCACTCAACTGCAATGGCTCGTAACCAATGGCAAGCGATGCAGGAAAACGTGGCTGGATTGACTCAGGCATTACAAAATGTAGTTCAGGCTGGAAATCAGGCTGGAGCTGCAAGGAATGGAGCCGGTGATCTGCACCGGAATTTTAGGAGTTTAAAACCTCCTCGTTTCTCTGGATCCCCTGATCCGGACGAGGCAGAGAATTGGCAAGAGGAGATGGAAAGGATTTTCCAGGTTATGCAATGCACTAATAGAGAGAAAGTGGTACTGGCCACTTTCCAATTTACTAAAGATGCCCGAGCTTGGTGGAAGGCCACTTCGGCCCATCTGCCTAATATAGCTGAACTAGAGTGGGCCGGATTCCTGGAGATATTCCGGGGAAAATATTCTCTGAGAGAGTGAAGGAGAAGAAGGCAGCAGAGTTTGCTGCACTAAAACAAAAGAACATGTCTGTGGCTGAGTATGAAGCTCAGTTTGCTCGTCTGGCAGTGTATGCCCCATCTTGTGGGCACAGAAAGGCTGAAAGCCAACGTTTCATGGATGGACTCAGGCCCATGTTCATTGAAAGGCTCGGACCACACAACATTCAAACTTTCACTGAGATGGTCCAAAGAGCTCAGCTAGTGGAGGACACCATGGCCAAGGTGGATGGCATGAGGGGCAAGGACAACTCTAAGCCGGTCTTTGTCAAGAAGGGAGCACCTAACACTGTTCCAACGTTTCGTAGCAACAATAACAACTTCAACAGCAATAACAAGAGGCCAATTGCTGGAAGAGATGCGGCGGGAGATAAAAGAGTCAAAGTGGAAGGTAGGCAGTCGTCTGAAAACTGCAAGTTTGTGATAAACCAGGACACCGAGCTGAGGAATGCTGGAAGAAGCTCGGGGCATGCTTGAGATGTGGTGGTCGTGACCACCGTATTCCGGATTGTCCTATGCTGAAGGACCAGCCCGGAGAGCCCAGAATGCACCACGGCGTCAGGACGCCTTAATGCTGTCATAGAAGCTGACCTACCCGAGGAAGGGGGTATGGTGGAAGGTACCATTTCCATACACTCTCAACCTGCATTTGTACTTATTGATACGGGAGCTGCATATTCTTTTATTTCCACCACATTTGCTGCAACTTTACCTGTCAAACCTGTACCCTTGAAATCCAAGATCATTGTAGCCTCTCCACTAGGCTCAGAATCTGAACTCACTCACTACTTGCCAAAGTGTGAAACCATAATTGGAGGACACAATCTCCCTGCAGACCTTATCTGTTTAGACATGAAGGGTTATGATGCCATTCTGGGTGTCGATTGGCTAATTAAATATGATGCCGATGTAAACTGTCGCCATAGGAGGGTCACTTTTAAAAGATCAAACCTTCCAACTCTATCACTACTTGGCACCCGTTATCACAAACACCCTATCTTGATATCCTCCTTGAAGGCTTCTAAGCTGATCAACCAGGGTTGTGATGCTTCCTAGTTTCCGTCTTGGCTACTGAAAAGAGGAAACCGACCTTAGAAGACATTCCAATAGCCAGGGAATATCCTGATGTATTTCCTGAGGAATTGCCTGGTATACCACCTGAGCGGGAGGTAAATTTCACCATTGAGTTACTCCCTGGGGCAGCCCCTGTTTCAAAGGCCCCGTATCGCATGTCCCCTGTTGAATTGCAGGAGTTGAAGAGACAGATCCAAGAACTGCTAGATCAAGGTTTTATCAGGCCTAGTACATCCCCGTGGGGAGCGCCAGTACTATTCGTCAGAAAGAAGGACGGATCAATGAGGCTTTGCATTGACTACCGTCAGTTGAACCAGTTGACAATAAAGAACAAGTATCCACTACCCCGCATCGATGAACTGTTTGACCAGATTTCTGGCGCACAATATTTCTCAAGATAGATCTAAGATCTGGCTACCATCAACTAAGGATAAAGGAAGAGGATATTCACAAATCTGCATTCCGGAGTAGGTATGGTCACTATGAGTTCGTGGTCATGCCGTTCGGATTAACCAATGCTCCAGCGGCTTTCATGCAACTTATGAACAATATTTATAGGCCCTACTTGGACCAGTTCATAGTGGTGTTCATTGATGACATCCTTATTTACTCCAAATCCAAAGAAGAACATGAGGAACACTTGAAGGTTGCTCTGCAAGTGCTCAGAGATAACCAACTTATGCTAAACTTAGTAAGTGTGAATTCTGGATGGAGGAAGTATCTTTCCTTGGTCACATCATATCCAAGGAGGGAATCTCTGTAGATCCATCCAAGGTGGAGGCGGTAAAGAATTGGGAAAGGCCGACAACTGTGTCGGAAATCAGAAGTTTTCTGGGGTTAGCCGGTTACTATCGTCGCTTCATTAAAGATTTCTCAAAGATAGCTGTACCAATGACCAGGCTTACCAGGAAGGAGAATCCATTCGCATGGACTGATGAATGTGAAGAAAGCTTCAGGGCATTGAAAGAACACCTTACCTCAGCACCTGTACTAACCTTGCCAACTGCCGGGGGTAGTTTTGAAGTATACACCGATGCATCCGGGATCGGCCTTGGCTGTGTGCTGATGCAAGAAGGGAAAGTTGTATGCTACGCATCCAGACAATTGAAGAAGCACGAGGACAATTATCCCGTACATGATCTGGAGCTAGCTGCTGTAGTCTTCGCCTTGAAGATATGGCGTCATTATCTATATGGTGAGAAATTCATTGTGTTTTCTGACCATAAAAGCTTGAATATCTGTTTTCTCAGCAGGACTTGAATATGAGGCAACGGAGGTGGTTGGAGTATCTCAAGGACTTCGACTTCTCTATTCAATATCATCCAGGAAAAGCAAATGCCGTGGCAGATGCTCTTAGCAGGAAGCCGATGGCTACCTTGTCTAGTCTCATGGTGAGTGAATGGAGGTTATTAGAAGACTTCGCCAAGTTAAATATTGATGCAGACATCAAGAGAAGGGATGCTTGTTGCAAGTGTTAGAGCACAGCCCACACTATTGGAGGACATCACAACACCAAGACAATGACCCTATAGTTGTGGAGATTAAGGCTAATCTGGACCAGAGGCCAGATTTCTCATTAACTGAAGATGGAAGGCTATTGTTCCGGGATCGAGTCTGTGTACCCGACCATGCAGAAACAAAGAAAATGATTATGGACGAGGCTCACAAGACCAGATATACTATTCATCCTGGAACTACCAAAATGTATCAGGATTTGAAAAGAAGCTTCTGGTGGCCTAATATGAAGAGAGAGGTGGCGGATATGTCGCCCGATGCTTAACATGTCAAAGGGTCAAGGCAGAACACTTACCCCGCAGGTAAACTCAAAACCCTAGAAATTCCGGCATGGAAATGGGAAGGTATAGGGATGGATTTTATTTTCGGACTACCTAAATCTAGAGGTGGATTCGATGGTATCTGGGTTATAGTCGACCGCTTAACCAAGTCAGCTCACTTCTTGCCAGTGAAGAATAAGTGGTCAATAGATGTTCTGGCTGCATTGTATGTGAAGGAAATAGTCAGATTACATGGAGTACCGGTGTCTATCGTGTCTGATAGAGACCCCAGGTTTACATCCCACTTTTGGAAAGGACTGCATTATTCTTGGGATCTAAACTAAATTTTAGCACGGCTTTCCATCCACAAACAGATGGACAGACGGAGAGAACCAACCAGGTGATTGAAGATATGCTCAGAGCATGTGTCCTAGATTTTGGAGGTAGCTGGCATGAACACTTACCTCTTGTGGAGTTCGCCTACAATAATAGCTATCAAGCTAGCATTCAGATGGCACCATTTGAAGCACTTTATGGCAGAAGTTGCCGATCTCCAATATGCTGGTATGAGGTTGGAAAAAACAAATGTTAGGACCAGAGATGATAAGGGAAACCACAGAGAAGGTGAAGCTTATCAGAGAAGAATGGCAGTGGCGCAGCAAAGACAAAAGGCATATGCAGATAATAGAAGAAGAGATCTGGAGTTTCAGGTGGGTGAACATGTATTCTTGAAAGTGTCTCCAGGCCGTGGGATCAGACGTTTTGGCATTAAAGGCAAGTTGTCACCAAGGTTTGTCGGGCCTTTCGAAATCCTTGAAAGAGTCGGCGAAGTGGCATATCGTCTCGCTTTACCACCCAAATGGATGGAATACACAATGGTTCCACATATCCATGTTGAAAAAGTATGTACGAGATCCATGGCATGTTATAGAATACGAGCTTCTGGAGTTCAACAAAGACGGAACATATCAAGAGAAGCCAATTAAGATTGTGGACCGGGAACTGCGCCAACTAAGGAACAAGGTTATCCCACTAGTAAGGGTTAGATGGAATCAACGCATGGATGAGGACGACACGTGGAAACCGAGGAAGCAATGCGCAAAAGATTCCGGAGCTATTCACAAGTAAGTACACCTCACTTGTAAAATAACTTGCTGTACATGAATTTGGGGACCAAATTCTCTTAAGTGGGGGAGGGTGTAGCACCCGGAAATTTTAATATATAAAGAAATCAAATTTAATAAAAGTGTTGGAGGGACTTCCAACATTATATATTAATGACCCAATATCATAAGCGGGTCAATGGACATCAATTGGCCCAATAATCAAATAAAGCTAGAGAATGCATGGAAATTCGTAACTCTAAATAGGCTGAAATTGGAAAGAGGCAATTGAGTTGAATTGGGATGCAATCATGCATTCTTGGCAACCCAAATTCGTGCCTATCTATGGTGGGAGGTTTCCAAGCCTCACACACTCTAAGGGAGGAAGGAATCCTCAAAAGATAGGAAACTGCCCTGTCAAAACGCAGCTTAGCTTTCCTAGTTATAATAGGACTCCTAAACACCATGGTTGCTTAAATACTCTACACCAAAACCTAGGAACGAGTTTTAGAACTTGCTGGGGTCGTGTGGAGAAGTTCTTGGTGGCTGGGGAGCAGGAGATCATCCACACCAAGGCGTTCTTCTTCCCCTGTTTCGTCTGCTGCGACCTGCACAGACCATCATCTTGAAGTCGACCAAAGGTGAGTCAAACCTAAACCAAACCTTGCAAGGCTTATACCCTGGAAAGAGGGTCAAGGCTACGTTCTAACCCAAGTGGAATTCTCAAATTCCATGCAGTATACACGGAGCAGTAAGCGTTTTCCTCCGAGTGTCTGAACTCGGGTTTTCTGGAAAAATGAGACTTCTTCAACCCAGAAGGTAGGTTTTCTCGGGCCAAACTTAATATATCCTATCCAATGTGTAGAGCATCAAGTTAGCTTTCTTTTCCCACTGGTTCATCGAATTCTAATGAGTATTTTGAGTTATAAGTGTTTTTCCAAAGTCGCGCACTGTTAGGGTTTTTTTCCGTTCTTCTTATTATGCACGTGATTCGAGACTGAATTTGACGCACTTCCTTCACAAAGGTTTTTCTAATTGGAGTCACGATCATCTTTTATGTTGACGTTTGTCCAAAAATCCTTGGTTAGAGAGTTACAGGCGGGGAATAGAGTCACTGCATGATATGGGATTTCGGGCTACACTTGACTTTCTGTTCTTCATATGTTTTCTCGGGATTCGAGACGGAATTTGATCAAACCCCAACATCAAAGTTCTACTAGTTGTCTTCGTCATCTTTGTGTTGAACGTTTTGTCTAAATGTCATTAGTTAGAGAGTTATAAGATGGGTAAGTGAATCACTGCATGAGACATGTTTTCAGGTCACACTTGACCATAAGTTTTGTCATGGAAGCCCTCTAGTGTCGACACTACCCCATCTAGTGTCGACACACTGTCCCAAGGCAGCCCAGAGAGTGTTCTGGGAAGCCCTCTAGTGTCGACACTACCCCATCTAGTGTCGACACCCTGTCCCAGGCAGCCCAGAAAGTGTTCTGGGAAGCCTCTAGTGTCGACACACCCATCTAGTGTCGACACTGTCCAAACAGCCTAGAAAGTGTTCTGGGAAAGCCATCTAGTGTCGACACTGCCTCATCGTGTCGACCACGTCCCAGTTTTACCCAGGAGTTCTGGGAAATGATCTAGTGTCGACACTACCCTATCTAGTGTCGACACACTGTCCCATGTTTTCCAGAAGGTCTTCTGGAACCTGCTCTAGTGTCGACACTACTTGAACTAGTGTCGACACTACCTGACCAGTTTGTCATGTTTCTGCTTTGTGTTTGAAGCATAGTGTCGACACCAGCATGGATTGTGTCGACACTACCTTTACAAGATATTGCATATTTTGGTTCTGTTCATTACATAATGTCTATTTAATGGCTTAAAAGTGTTTAACCATTGAAAAATCCTTAATTACATGAATATTATTCTAATTGCTTTCTTAATGATATGATCATACCTGAAACCTGTGATTTACTCTTGTTACCATTCTAGCTTGCTTTAAGTGATAAATTTTATCTTAAAATCTTGTAAACCATTTGAAGCTAAATGCATGGTTCATTGCATGCCATCATGTTAAGTGTTTTCCGAGAGTTTGAGACCGACGGATTGTGAATTTACACATGTGCATTTCTACACACTTATACATCTAGGGCGTGCACTTCTTCTCTTCTTGTTCTCGTGAGTGGGAATTGCCATCTAGACTAAAGCCATAAATGTAAAGATTGAACTAAATTGTAAATCATCCTTCAGCTGTCGAATTTATCTCTTGACTATTGTCCTTATGGAATCATGTTCAATTTATTCTTCTTATCATCATCATGAACATGACATTACACATGCTTACTTATTGAAACTCTCATTGGCCATTATTAATGACTGTGGGTATCTCATTTGAAATTTTACATGAGATGGCTGACAGGGCACGGAGTGTGTCCAAGGGCTCCAGTCTAGCCCCAATGACGGAGAGTCATAAATATACTGTTAACCATGGGGTATAATGATTACTGGCGTTGCATCTGCGCTGGGAGTACTTTCTTGCTTGTTGAATGTTAGATACATAACCACATACACGTGTCCTGGTGTACATTCTTGATGGATCTTTTCTGGTGTACATTGGTGTCTACGTGCCTGATTAGTGTTACTTGAACGTGCTTGTGCAATCTTGCTTGCTTGCTTGCGTGATATGGCCATCCTGCATTTATTGCAACTAGTGATATCTTGCTTTCTTGAAAACTATTGACATCAAGTGAAATCTTGCGTGCTTGTGCAAAGTGATCTATTGCTAGTTCTTTCTTGGCATCTTGTTCAAAAATCTTATTCTATCTTGTTCACTCTATCCAGCTTGTTTTATACATCATGTTTTAATGAGTTTTGTTCGTACTTGCATATCATTCATCGTACTTGCCTAGTTCTAAAATGTTAATCACTTATATCATTGCCCGCACATTGAGATATAAATCCTACTGGGCTAGTTTGCTCATCCCCTACTTTTACCCAATCTAGGTGACTATGAAGTCAAGAGTCAAGAGGAAGAGCAAGTCGAGGAAGGGAATGCGGCGTCGAGTGAAGAGCGTTCCAAACATGAGTCTATCTATAGTTAGTTTATTGTGAGTGTTAGAACAATGTAGTAGGAAGTGAGTTATCATGTACTTTTGCTTTAATTGAGTCTTAGTCATGTATTAGTTCATCTGAGACAAATATGAGATTTGAATACAATATATTGAGTTCAACATTTGGGCCCTGTTATGATGTTTGTGTTGATACACATTTAGCGCGTGCTAGCTAGAGGCTTATTTGCCGACTGTCCACGTCTCGGAATATCGACTCGAATTATTCGAACTAATATCCGCTGCGTAATTCTCGGGACGTGACAGGAATAAAGGGCGACGTAACGGGGATTCTCCACGACGACCATGCCCCTTCACCAACTACACCCGCTCACGGTGGCGCCCGAACAGATCCTAGCAGAAATTTGGGATGAGTCCTATGTTCGGTGGCCCCCAAGGATGCGCTCCGACCCCCGAAGGCGCAACCAAGAGAAGTACTGTCGCTTCCACCGCGACCACGGCCACGACACCTCCGAGTGCCGCCAGCTTAAGGATGAAATTGAGTCCCTCATCAAGCGCGGCTATCTTGGACGGTATGTGCGTCGCAATGAAGACCGCCAGAGGCGCCGAGAGCGGACTCCCGAGCAGCCCATCAACAACGAGCCCAATGGGCAAGAGATCAACGTGATCGCGGGAGGCTTCGGTGCAGGCGGAGAAAGCAATCAAAGCCGGCGCGACTATGCTCGGTGGGTGCACGCAGTGGACAGGCTCAAGCACCTCGTCCAAACCCTTATCCCCCTCCCCTCGCACGCGCACTTTCTGTGGCGGAACACCTCGTCCAAGCCCGTTAAACTGATAACGTACTTGATCCGAGTCCGCCTCCCGTGAACGGGCCGAAGCCTCGCAAGGGATATCACACCACAGTCCGTGTAAACACAAAGGAACACACTATTTCATATATATATTTCACAAGTTACATAGCCATATTTCCACAAAACTGAAAGAAACTACAAACGTCTAGGGCATACCCCGAGGTACAACTGAAGAAAGTAAACAACTAGCTACACTACACTACTACACTGCTGCTACTACTACACTGCTGGAGGTACTGACCCTGCACCACTACGATGCGGCTCTGAACTGGACGACGGTCGAGAGACGTCCTCCTCGCCTTCACCTGTGGGGGTAGGGGTGAGCCTCGCTAGTCATTGGCTCAGTAGGGAACTCCCCCAACACCGAGCAAAACCAAAACACAGGTACGAAAACAGTAAACATACCAACAATTATAGAATAGCTAAGCAGGATATAAAAGCTGTAAAAGTACTCACCGTCTGCTGACTACGAAAAACAACTGTAATAATTAAACGGCAAACCAGTACAAGTGTACGAGTTAAAGTAGAGACCGCCACACACGAGCCACGTGAACTGGTTCGCGACACCAGAGACTGACTTGGACAAGCTAACACAAGTCTACCTCTTAGTCTCGCAGCCACGGATGGAAGGTCCAGCAGCCGCTCCACGTGAAAAGGTCAAGCAACTGTGGAGACCAACTAAACACCACCACCTGCGGACCACACGGTCGCAGGCCCATGTCTGACACCTCTGGAGACCCTGGCCTGGGCCCTAGAGTGAGGCACTGGAAAAGGACTAGTCAGGGACCAGTGTCGACTACTGGTGTCCGTACCCCAACTACGAGCGCGCTACAAGTGACTAAAAGACAAGTACGGCAGTCACTGTCCCACTGTCGTCTTTCCCTCAGCCGGACGTACAACTCAAACACAGAGTGAGGGTGTCCAGGTCAGACGACACAGACCTCGACGGTACAGCACAAGTACCGGGACAAAGCCCCGAGCTAACAGCCTGGCTCAAGAGAACCTGGGGCACCCAATTGGAGAGGTAACCACAGTAGGCGTCGTACTACTCGCCACATACACAAAACCACGTGCACGTCACACAAACCACTTGAAGACTCACGTAAACCGCGTGTACTAGTAGTCCACTACACGTGAACACCACGTAGACACGTAAAGAACCAGCCAACTGCGTACCCAGTACGCTAGTTTCAGAAACCACGTGCACTAGGTGCACCACAATTATCATTACACCGTTCGATATCAACAAATATTCAATATATCAATATTTAAACAAAAGCATGCTGACGGCAACATCGACTGCCGTCGATGGGATGTAAACGACAAGGTATCTGGCGTTAATCTCCCAGCTGAAGAACCTGGCGTCAATCGATGTTGACGCCAAGATCTTGGCTATCAATCACAGAAACCCTGGGCTGATACCTCAGGTATTCCCAGCCCTAAATTTAACAGAAAAACATGAGGAATCACTTCCTCTAACATGCATGAATCCTAATTAACTCGAAACAACGTGTTTCCTTTGTTAAATTGGTCAAACCACCCATTAACCCCGCATGAAGTACCATTACCCAAAAACACGATTAGCATGCGAATTCATGCGTTCCAAATGCATGATCACAACCTGTAGGGACTAAAGGGATCATTCCCTACCTCAATACGCGCTTAAACCTCCTAAATTCTCCTGATTCGCACCAAACCCTCCGCGAGCTCCTACGGAGATTACACCTCGCTCCGGTGTTTCCTTGGCCGATTCGACACCACCTCACGTTCCACGATCCTCCAACTAACCTTCTACAACTGTTGGAAGTAGTGGGGAAGCAAGGGGCGTGAAAATAGGGCGAGGGAGAGGGAAAATGGAGTGAGGAAACTGTCCTCGGGTAGACCTATATTCTGCAGGTCGCACAAGTTGGCGTCAACCCTAATGCCGCTTAGAGAACCGTCACAGTAGACGTCCACAAAGCCTGCCGTTAAGTTCATAAGGTTGGCGTCACCTTCGATGGACGCCAAACCAGTCAACGACCACACCTGGTCGTCAACTCCTAATCAGCTGCAGCATGTCCTATCTTGTTTTAGGACCAAACCTGCTCCAAACCTGCGCACACCACACGTCCAAACCACACTGGCCTCACAATGGCCACCACAATCATTACACACACATGATCCATAAGGATCCGAAAAGCACGCGACGTTACATTACTATCATCTAAAAATAAAATTTCGACCTCGAAATTCATACACAACTAAATACCAACAATTTAAATATGCACATTTTTACAAGTACTATCATCTAAAAAGAAATACAAAAGCTTATTCAACAAATAGGGATACCCCTTAGCCATCTCTTCGGCTAATTCCCAGGTATCCTCACCACCCAACCTATTTTCCCATCACACTTTAACTAGCTCGATTTCTTTATTTCTCTGTTCTTTATCTTTCGATCAGTGATTGCACCGGATACTCTAGCATGGTCATATCCGGCCTAGGTCACCACCTTGATAACTGATTATTTGAGTTGGATCTTCAATACATTTCCTTAACATAGAAACATGAAATATATCATGGACATCCGCAAAATCTGCTGGCAAATCCAGCCTATAAGCTGTTTCCCCAATTCTCTCAATCACTTGGAAAGGTCCCACATACCTTGGACTCAACTTTCCAGTCTTTCCAAACCTCATAATACCTTTACTCGGGGAAACTCTCAAGAAAACAAAATCTCCCACTTCAAACTGAAGTGGTCTCCTCCGGTTATCTGCATAACTCTTTTGCCTGCTTTGAGCTGCCTGCAATTTTTCCTTAATAAACTTCACTACTTCTGTGGTTTGCTGAATCAATTCAGGACCCACTAACTGCCTTTCTCCCACTTCATGACAGTTCAAGGGGTTCTACATGGCCTTCCATATAAAGCTTCATACGGTGCCATCCCAAGACTGGTATGGTAACTATTATTATAGGCAAACTCAACCATTCCCAAATGATGCTCCCAGTTACCTCCCCAAACTAAACAACAAGCTCGCAACATATCTTCAATCGTCTGAATAGTCCTCTCTGTCTGACCATCTGTCTGAGGATGATAAGCGGAGCTATATCTCAGCTCAGTGCCAATTACTTTACAAACTTCTCTAAAACCCAGAAGTAAATCTTGGATCTCTATCAGACACAATAGTCTTCGGAATACATGCAGTGGAACAATTCTTTCAACATAAACTTTTGCTAATCTATCCACTGTCCAAGACATACTTACTGCCACTAATCTGCACACCTTGGTCAACCTGTCAACAAATACCATATTCCATTATGCCCGGAACCGGATCTTGGTAAACTGCCACAAAGTCCATGGCAATATCATCCCATTTCCACTGTGGAATGGGCAACGGTTGCAATAGACCTCCAGGTTTCTGATGTTCTGCTTTAA
This sequence comes from Colocasia esculenta, assembly GCA_014218235.1. Classification (NCBI taxonomy): domain Eukaryota; kingdom Viridiplantae; phylum Streptophyta; class Magnoliopsida; order Alismatales; family Araceae; genus Colocasia; species Colocasia esculenta. The sequence continues at coordinate 56,038,615 of CM024763.1, read as the reverse complement.
TCTGTTGACAGATAGCACACCTTGCAATAAACTCTGCTATTTCCTTTTTCATATGAGGCCACCAAAAATGCTTTCTCAAATCGTGGTACATTTTAGTACTACCCGGATGGATAGTGTACCTGGATTTATGAGCCTCTTCCAACACTCGCTGCTTTACCTCTCTTTCAGCTGGTACAAACAACCTGCCTCTGAGCTTAACCACACAATTATCATCAATGGTAACTCCTCTATTTTTAGAATCTCAGCTAAACTTACATCTGCTCTCTGAGCCTCAACAATCTGCCAATACAAGGACGGCTCTAGCACTAGCAGCTAGTACTGCCCGTCGCTGACTACTAGGCACATACAAGGAGTTCTCCACTATCTCTTCATACAGCTTCCACTTTTATCATCATCTGGCTTAAATATGCCTTTCTACTCAAGGCATCTGCTACAACATTGGCCTTACCCAGATGGTAAGCCAAACTGAAATCATAATCTTTTAAATATTCAATCCATCTGCGCTGACGAAGATTAAATCTTTCTGCGAGAAGATATACTTCAAGCTTTTATGGTCTGTAAAGATCTCAAATCTATCGCCATACAGATAATGCCTCCACATTTTTAAGGCAAACACAACTGCTGCCAATTCCAAATCATGAGTGGGGTAATTCTCTTCTGCCGGCTTCAATTGTCTGGACGCATAAGCTATCACTTTACCATGCTGCATAAGTACTGCGCCAAGTCCTCTTCTTGAAGCATCTGTATATACCACAAAACCACCACTTCCTGCCGGTAATGTCAATATAGGTAATGTTGTAAGCCTTTTCTTCAATTCCATAAAACTTTTCTGACATTCACCGAACCACACAAATGGCACACCTTTTCTGGTCAACTTGGTCATGGGTGCCGCAATCTTAGAAAAATCTTGTATGAAGCGCCTATAATAACCTGCCAATCCCAGAAAACTTCTAATCTTAGTAATTGTCTTAGGCACTTCCCATTTCATCACCGCTTCCACTTTATTTGGGTCCACTGCTACTCCTTTAGCTGAGATGACATGACCCAGAAATTGAATTTCTTTCAGCCAAAATTCACATTTACTGAATTTGGCAAACAACTGATTATCCCTTAACAACTGCAAGGTAAACCTCAAATGAGCTGCATGCTCCTCTTCAGATGCTGAATAAATCAGAATATCATCAATAAAGACCACAATGAATTGGTCCAAATACGGATGAAAAATTCTATTCATCAGATCCATAAAACCTGCAGGAGCATTGGTCACCCAAATGACATAACCACAAATCCATAATGACCATATCTGGTTCTGAAAGTTGTTTTATCTATATCCTCCTCCTTGATCCTCAACTGATGATACCCAGACCTCAAATCAATTTTAGAAAATACTTTTGCCGATTGTAATTGATCAAACAGATCATCTATCCTCGGTAATGTGTATTTAATCTTAATGGTCACATCATTCAACTTTCTATAATCAATACACATACGAAAACTTCCATCTTTCTTTTTCACAAACAACACCAGTGCTCCCCACGGGGAATGACTCGGTCTAATAAACCCTTTCTCTGCAACAGCTCTTCTAATTGCTTTTTCAATTCTTTAAGTTCCGCTGGTGCCATCCGATATAAGCTTTAGAAATCGGCATGGTACCTGGAAGCAACTCAATAGTAAAGTCCACCTCTCTATGTGGAGCTAAACCAGGCAAATCTTCAGGAAAAATATCAGCAAATTCCCTAACCACGGGAACTGCTTCAATTGACTGACTAGCTTCTACCAGACTCACCGAGGCTAAATAATCCACACACCCTGCATTTATCAACTTTCTAGCTCTAATTACAGAAATTAGAAACTTAGAGGTATAAAAAGGCATACCTTGATATTCAAATACTGCACCATTAGGATGACAAAACCTGATCCTCTTCTTTCTGCAATCTAGCATTGCTCCATAAGTCTCAAGCCAAT
>CM024763.1:55994667-56036550 GCA_014218235.1 Colocasia esculenta | reverse complement strand
AAATAAAGATTAAGTATATACAATCCTTCTAAGAGATTTTTTCCTTGCATCTAACAAGAATTTCTTCACAAGTATATTTTGCCCAAAACATGAGCATTAGTTAAAGTATGAACACAATGGAAAGAAGAGCAAACCTATTGATCTTTTCAGAACACAAATCAAGATGTGGATATAGTATACACTCATACTTGGAGATTCTAATAAAGAAGGAAAGAGAATAGATAAAATCCTACAATATGGACACTCAATTTCAGGAGTACTTAAGAACTCAAATCTGAAATTGGAAGATATACACCTTTAAACAGGGAACAAACTCACTGCACTAAAGATGTTTGTGACTTCAAAATAAGACTCCAGAACTAAGGATGGAAGAAGAAGAAAATAGGAGATGGATCCTACCCAATTTCAAGAGCATTTAAGGAGTCAAATCCAAAGTCTGAGAGAATAAACACTTAAACAGGAAGGAGCACACTATTCTAAAGATCTTTATGGCTCCAAAACAAGATTCTATAGCAGGTATAATGCTAAGGATGGAAGAAGAAGTAATAGAACAAGACTCTTCTTCTTCCCAACATAAAATTTACAACAACCGGAGGAGGAACCAGTGAACTTAAACACTTAGCAGAAGCCTCTTTAGCATGTATAAAAGACAGAAGTGAGAAAGGAGGGAATGAATCCTACATGAGGGAGAACAAGTTCTTCTTCTCCTCAACGTGGAGGTTGGTTGCAACCGAAAGGAACAAGTGCAGCTGGTGCAGGGGTAGTGCAGCACTACAATAGGGCAGCAGTTGCAGCTTCTCCCGGCAATGATAGCCGCACCACGGCAGCAAAAGAAAGATGTAGCTTCAGCAATAACAAACACACACACACAAGCAGGAGTGGAAAGGTGTGTGCGATGGCTGCGGGAGGGTTTTTTATAAACCCAACAGGTTCCTCATGCAATGGGCACATCGGCCTTTGAGGTGTCATGGTAAAAACCATTTGGTTTTTACCACAACACGTAGCCCATGCAAGTCTTCCCATGCTTACACGTTAGTAACAAACGTGTTAATTTTTCACTTAGGTGTGCTGGCCTCTCTAATGCCTCACACGTGGGAATGTTAGGATCGGTTATTCGGTAATGGCAAAGCTAGAAGGGGGGTTGAATAGATTTGCAGCGGAAACTTAAGCAATTTAAAAACTACTTCGGATTAATATATCTACTCAATTAAAACCCCTTTGATCTGATGCAATGTGTGTGAGCAAACTAACAGTTAGTGTGTAGACGAAATCCCTATGCATGCATCTAGCGCAATACAATGCAAACCACAAGTCAAACCACAGTGCACAAGGGATTTTTAGGTGGTTCGGAGATCACACCACGTGACTCCTACGTCCACCCCTCACACAGTGAGGACACACTACTCAAGAACTGAGTACAACACACACACGAGCACACCGGCTCAACCACACACACACACGCTAGATCAAGTCCACAAAAGATCAGACCCTCTAGCCTTGATCTGACCAACACACACACACACTATGATCTGCACACAACCCTTGTACAGATCACAAATCACACACACATCCACAAACACCACGTACTGATCTCCAATCAGTACACACACACAATATATGAAGTGGAAAGAAAGAAGAGTTCTGAGTTGTAGAACAAATCCAAAGATAAACTCTTCAGGGAGTTCGTCCAGAAGACTTCAAGCTTCACGTCGTTGAAGACCATGTAATGATGGAGAAGCTTGACTAGAAGACGAACCGGCTTCAACTCCGCTTGGAAGGTGTTCTTCTTCGTTCTGGGCAGAGAGTTGAAGCAGAGCAGCATGAAGAGAGCCTTCTTCTTAACTTTGCTTAGGGTTTTGGTATGGTGGCTTCTTGCTGCGAAAATAGCCTCATATGATCCATATATAGTGGTGTCCAAGCATAGAGAGTCGTGCTAAAGGGAAACACCAAAATATAGATCATATCCCGGCCATTAGATCTTCCCAAAACTCCGTCTGTCGACAGCCGACTTGCTGCTGACGACAGATGCTGACAGGTTTGCAAAAACCAGAAGACTGGGCTTTCTGGAAATAGATTTCTGTGTGGATCTGTCGACAGGCGAAAATCATCTGTCGACAGATGCACTATTCATCTGTTGACAGATGCACTATTCATCTGTTGACATGTGCACTATTTCAGTAACTTGTCTTGTTCTTTTGCACTTGGATTTTGGGCTTTGTCTTGCATGGAATATCACCTACATTAAAAGACATAATTAGTGAGATATAATGAACATATAAAACATGTGTTTCATTTGCATCCAATTGTCATTCTCATCATGTTTCACACATTCATAACACATCAATTTTGTCTTGTTCATGAAATGTCATCATCAAAAACAAACATACCATTTGTGAACATTTCACATAACATCAATTAGTATTGCTCTCATCAAAAACATTTAAGCACTTGTTGTAACCCAACATTCTTCCACATGAGAACCCAACATTCTCCCCTTTTTGATGATGACAAAACTTTCAATTTTTGCACAATTGATGTTTCTCCCCTTTTGGCAACATCCAAAATATAGTGAATGCACACATGGGTAAGAACGAAGCAAAGAACTACTTGACCCCGAACTGAATTGTGAAGGATTTGAGTGGGGAATGAGTGTTCAAATGGGATTGCAAGGTTGAGAATAAGTTTAAACCCATTACAAAGTGTCATACCCATTAGCGTTAAGACACATACAATATCTACAATGGTTAAGAGATAGTACTCCGGGAATCTTAAGTTATGGCATTTAGAATACATCATTCAAAAACATATGAAAATGAGATAACCTTTTTGAATAAAACCATTGAAGAAAATCATATGCCTTAGTGGGTGATGTTCAGTTGGTAAATGAAGGTAATGTCCACATAAACATTTGACAATTGACAACCCATTGCCCTTGATTTAAATCTTGGAGGCTCCACTCTATTTCAAGCATTTGAACAATTTCTTTTGTCAAGTTAATGTGGGAAAAGTAGTAATTAGGAACTGTGTTTCCAGTCAGTGATCAATAAGTACACACAATTACAAAAAGGGCATCCATTGCATGAAACAACAAAAGCAAAAGTGAAGGGTAAAGAGATGATGAAGTTAACAGATGGATGACTCAAAGAAGTGGAAGGAAATGAAGCAAAGAACTACTTGACCACATGATTGAATTGTGAAAGATATGAGTGGGGAATGAGTGTTCAATTAGAATCTTAAGGTTGAGAACTGGTTTATACCCATTGCAAGATGTCATGGACACTAGTATTAAGACACGTAAAAATTCTACAATGGTAAGAGATAATACTCCTGGAATCTCAAGTTATAGCATTTAGGATACATCGTCCAAAAACATATGAAAGTAAGATAACCCCTTGAATAAAACCATTAAAGAAAATCATATACCTTAGTGGTGATTTTCAGTTGGTAAAGGAAAGTAATGTCCACATAAACATTGACAATGACAACCCATTGCCCTGATTTAAATCTTGGAGGCTCCACTCTATTTCAAGCATTTGAACAATTTCTTTTGTCAAGTTAATGTGGGAAAAGTAGTAATTAGGATCACTTTCACCTTTTGACGTGAAGGTAGACATGAGGGATGCCCATACCCCCAGTTACTCAGTGTAAGTGACCATCATACTATTGTGCAGAGATAATGAAAGGACTTTTTGACGCGAAGACAGACATTTGTGATGCCCATGTCCCCGGTTACTCAGTGATACTCATCATTGCTCTGCCTTTGTCCCATTTCAAATACTTTTTATGAACTTTTGAGTGTTTGAAATAGGTAGCTTTTCTCAATTTTTTTTTTAACAATCAAGGTCAATGGTTAATGTAAAACATTAAGTTCAAAAACCTTCTTACTTATCAAACCATTTTAGAAACATGATAATCCACAAGGGAGTTATTCAAGTGAGTTAGGTTAAAATCATTAGATTTGATCATGTTTTCTAGATGACACAACCTAGACTCAAGCACACAAAATATTATATCAAAATCATGTGATTAATTCAATGTCTTTGATACCATGTGAATATGAAAGATTGCAATGAATATTAAGTCCAAATTCTCCCCTTGCATCAATAATATGAACATACTCATAAGGTAAGGATTAGAGAAGATGAAGATTTATCATTGAAATGTGTATCTGTCGATAGCAAGGGAGCAAGGGAGTGCCTGTCGACAGATGCACTCAGTCCTGAAAGACTTGGTTCTGGGAGGTCAAGAACTGTGCTTGGCTGTCGACAGCAGAAGAAGTGGCTGTCGACAGATGCACACAGGGTGCACTTTTGGGTTCTGTGAAGGCATATCTGTCGACAGACTATTTGGGGCTGTCGACAAGGGCTTTGAAACTTCAACTTTAAGGCTTTGAATTGAGAGTGATTTGAACCATAAGATTGAGGGATAAATACACATTGAGTATGAAGGGTATCCCTTATGAATTTCACTCACCTAGCCTTAACTTACTCCCCCATAGAGTGTGCATATGATAACTCATCATTCAAGCATTTGCACACAAAAGAGCATCCATAAGCATGTTCAAAATTTACTCCCCCATAACACATGCATAAAAAGTAGCACATAAGTAGCCTTATGCATAACATGACTTTTGGTACTTGGCGGAGTATTTTACTCACACATAATGATAGTTTCCAAATAAGCATAACTTGTTTTTTCACATGTCATCATTTGATATACCAAGAGATCATGTGCACAGTTATGCAAGCAAGATGACCTGATTCCAACTGCTAAGAGGCATTGTTATGTAGGGGTAGCATTAAGACACATTTTCATTGCTCAGATAAAGGTAAAGATCCATTTCAATTCTTACAGTTCAAAACTGAAGTGATAAAGAGATTTTACCTGAACAGTCTTCAATCACAGTCTCAAATTTTTTTTTACCTTGTTCTCCATCATTCTTGCCTTGCCCAGCCAATGGCATGAATTCATTTCTAATTTTTGGTTGCAAGACATCTCAGCTTGTTGATCAAGCTTGTTTTGGGACCCACACTTGCTTGTGTCCTGCAATGACATTAGTGTTAGGATCTAACAATGAAGATTTCAGAATCCAAAGTGATTTGGTTTTTGGATTTCTATTGTTTTGTGCAGTTTTCCTGTTCATAGACACATGAAATTTTTGATCTTTATGAACATGATGTTTATCCTTGTGTGTATGAACACATGGATTATATGGAGCTTCGAAGCATGCACAGAATCATGGTTTTTATGCCAACAGTTCTTCAGTTCTTAGAAATATGACCAATTTTATGACATGTGAAGCATTGGACTGGTTTGGCATGATTATGACAGTGCTGATTTTTATTCCAGTAGAATTTAGCAAGATGACCAGGCCTATTGCATTTAAAACAAATGGGTTGAGCATTTACCTGAATCTTACCACAATATGAATGCATTTGCTGGAATCTCTGAAATTCTTTAGAGTACCTTGATCATCCTTGGGTTGAGAGAAGGAGATGGTACCCTTTGGTATCTCTTGGCATGATGTGGAGTTGGAGATTTTCTTGAAACATCTGGGTTGCTGGAGGAGGTGTGGAGACCTTGTGGACGCTTGTTTTCTTTTCCATTTTCTTTTTCTGGTTTTCAATTGAAACATGGTTTCTTTTTGCAGCTTTCAATGCAACAATTCTTTTTCAGAAGTTTGAAGTTGGTTTGTCATGACATCTAGACCATTTTGTATTTTGTTCTTTTCAATTTCACTTTGAACAACTTGATTTCAAAGTCAGCAATTTTCTTCTTAAATTATCCATTCATCATTTAATGGTCTGTCATGATACAACTTTCAATCTTCTTTTTGAGATGATTATTTTCCTCAACCAGTTGATTGCAATTTTCTTTTATTTGGTGATCATGAGCCATGTTGGAGATTTGTTTGTTCAATTGATCATTATCAAATTTGAGATTCTCATTATGATCAATCAATTTTTCAATTTCATTTTTCAAATCAAAATTTTCAGATTCAACCTGATCATGATCTTCTTTCAATTTAGAAAACATGATTCCATAGTCTTTGACTTCCTTTTCCAATTTTTCATTCTCCATTTTCAATTTTTCATTTTCTTCATAGAATGCTTGAGCATTATCAATTATCATTTTATTCTTCTCCAATTTTTCTTTTAACTCTTGTTTTGAGATTTTACCTTCTTAAATTGATTGGACAAGTGCTCATAGCATTCTATCAATTCATCATAGGAAATATCATCTTCTAAATCAGAATTAGATATTGATGCGTCAAATGGGTTTGAATTGGATTTACCTGACCTTTGAGAGTTTCTTGACTTATCTGACAGATATGATCTTTCAGATTTGTCTGAACTAGGAGAACTTCTAGAGCTGCCAAGAGCCATGAAGCATTTGTCTTTGGCTTTATTTGCAATCTTTCTTGTCTTCTTAAAGGAGTCCTGCATTTTATTAACATGGTTATCAAACTCAATATCATTGGTCTATTTATGATACTCGAGAACTCAGACATATTTCTGAGTATGTTGTAGATGAATAAACCAACAACCAAAGTAATCAGATCAGTTCAGAATCAATTATAAGCCCGATCAGAGCAATTAAGCACACATAAACAGATTTTCCAAATCACAATCGTTGAACAGAAAACCTGCTCTGATACCAATTGTTAGGATTGGTTATTCGGTAATGGCAAAGCTAGAAGGGGGGTTTGAATAGATTTGCAGCGAAAGCTTAAGCAATTTAAAAACTACTTCGGATTAATAGATCTACTCAATTAAAACCCCTTTGATCTGATACAATGTGTGTGAGCAACTAACAGTTAGTGTGTAGACGAAATCCCTATGCATGCATCTAGCGCAATACAATGCAAACAACAAGTCAAACCACAGTGCACAAGGGATTTTTAGGTGGTTCGGAGATCACACCACGTGACTCCTACGTCCACCCCTCACACAGTGAGGACACACTACTCAAGAACTGAGTACAACACACACACGAGCACACCGGCTCAACCACACACACACACGCTAGATCAAGTCCACAAAAGATCAGACCCTCTAGCCTTGATCTGACCAACACACCACACACACTATGATCTGCACACAACCCTTGTACAGATCACAAATCACACACACATCCACAAACACCACGTACTGATCTCCAATCAGTACACACACACAAATATATGAAAGTGGAAAGAAAGAAGAGTTCTGAGTTGTAGAACAAATCCAAAGATAAACTCTTCAGGGAGTTCGTCCAGAAGACTTCAAGCTTCACGTCGTTGAAGACCACGTAATGATGGAGAAGCTTGACTAGAAGACGAACCGGCTTCAACTTCGCTTGGAAGGTTGTTCTTCTTCGTTCTGGGCAGAGAGTTGAAGCAGAGCAGCATGAAGAGAGCCTTCTTCTTGACCTTTGCTTAGGGTTTTGGTATGGTGGCTTCTTGCTGCGAAAATAGCCTCATATGATCCATATATAGTGGTGTCCAAGCATAGAGAGTCGTGCTAAAAGGAAACACCAAAATATATATTATATCCCGGCCATTAGATCTTCTGAAAACTCCGTCTGTCGACAGCCGACTTGCTGCTGTCAACAGATGCTGACAGTTTTGCAAAAACCAGAAGACTGGGCTTTCTGGAAATAGATTTCTGTGTGGATTTGTCGACAGGCGAAAATCATCTGTCGACAGATGCACTATTCATCTGTTGACAGATGCACTATTCATCTGTTGACATGTGCACTATTTCAGCAACTTGTCTTGTTCTTTTGCACTTGGATTTTGGGCTTTGTCTTGCATGGAATATCACCTACATTAAAAGACATAATTAGTGAGATATAATGAACATATAAAACATGTGTTTCATTTGCATCCATTGTCATTCTCATCATGTTTCACACATTCATAACACATCAATTTGTCTTGTTCATGAAATGTTCATCATCAAAAACAAACATACCATTTGTGAACATTTCACATAACATCAATTAGTATTGCTCATCATCAAAAACATTTAAGCACTTGTTGTAACCCAACATTCTCCCACATGAGAACCCAACATTCTCCCCCTTTTTGATGATGACAAAACTTTCAATTTTTGCACAATTGATGTTTCTCCCCCTTTTGGCAACATCCAAAAATATAGTGAGTGCACACATGGGTAAGAACGAAGCAAAGAACTACTTGACCCCGAACTGAATTGTGAAGGATTTGAGTGGGGAATGAGTGTTCAAATGGGATTGCAAGGTTGAGAATAAGTTTAAACCCATTACAAAGTGTCATACCCATTAGCGTTAAGACACATACAATATCTACAATGGTTAAGAGATAGTACTTCGGGAATCTTAAGTTATGGCATTTAGAATACATCATTCAAAAACATATAAAAATGAGATAACCTTTTGAATAAAACCATTGAAGAAAATCATATACCTTAGTGGGTGATGTTCAGTTGGTAAATGAAGGTAATGTCCACATAAACATTTGACAATTGACAACCCATTGCCCTTGATTTAAATCTTGGAGGCTCCACTCTATTTCAAGCATTTGAACAATTTCTTTTGTCAAGTTAATGTGGGAAAAGTAGTAATTAGGAACTGTGTTTCCAGTCAGTGATCAATAAGTACACACAATTACACAAAGGCATCCATTGCATGAAACAACAAAAGCAAAAGTGAAGGGTAAGAGATGATGAAGTTAACAGATGGATGACTCAAAGAAGTGGAAGGAAATGAAGCAAAGAACTACTTGACCACATGATTGAATGTGAAAGATATGAGTGGGTAATGAGTGTTCAATTAGAATCTTAAGGTTGAGAACTGGTTTATACCCATTGCAAGATGTCATGGACTACTCATATGTCTATTTCAATTTTTAGATTTTATTTTACACTGGGTGAAAAATCACCCGAAAAATAGTCGCGTCGGCTTATCCTTGAAGTCCGTACGCCGAAAAATTTAGACATTTATATTTCTGAGATCTCCACATTTTTTTGGGAATTATGGTGTTCTCGGATTTTTATTTCGTTGTCGTTTTCCGGTGTCGCCCTGTGGGAGCGCGCACCTCTGTGTACGACACTGGGGTAACGTATGTTACCATTAATTAAACTCACATTCTAATTATTTCAATTTAATGACCATACTAATGTATAATAACCACATTACTTATATTTTCCTAACAAGTAAAATTTTCGGGGCGTTACAACTCTCCCCCACTAAAAAAAATTTGGTCCTCCAAATTTAATAACACAACGGTATGAATACTAACTTGTAAACAATTCCGGGTATTTAGTTCTGATGGCGTCTTCAAGTTCCCACGTTGCCTCTTCTTGTCCGCGTTTACTCCATTGAATCTTCAACAAAGGAACTTCTTTGTTTCGTAGTTGCTTGATTTTTCGATCAAGAATCTGCACTGGTCTCTCTTCGTACGCCAAATTTTCTTGTACCTCCAAACCTTGGTATTCAATAATGTGTTCTGGGTCATATACGTACTTTCTCAACATTGACACATGAAAAATATCATGTACATTAGATAGTTGTGGTGGTAGTGCCAATTGATACGTCATTTCCCCAACTCTTTTTAGTATTTCAAATGGTTCAATATACCTTGGACTTAATTTTCCCTTGATTCCAAATCTCTTGATCCCTCTTCGGGTGATACTTTAAGAAACACATGCTCTCCTTGTTGAAATTCCAGTTCCCTTCTTTGACGATCAGCATAGCTTTTCTGTCGGTCTTGGGCAGCTTTCATTCTGCCTTATACTAATTTGATAATTTTTGTGGTTTCTTCTATCATTTCAGGTCCAAGGATATGAGATTCTTTTAGTTCCACCCAACCAGTGGTGATCTACATTGACGGCCGTATAAAGCTTCAAATGGTGCCATTTGAATGGTAGACTGGTAACTATTATTATAGGCAAATTCCATAATTGCTAAATGAGTGTTCCAGTCATTTCCAAACTCCAATATACAAGCACGACACATATCTTCGATAACTTGATTTACTCGTTTTGTTTTTCCGTCAGTCTGAGGATGAAATGCTGTGCTAAATTTGTCACGCCCCGATATTTAGCAGCGGAATAAATACCGGGGGACGTGAACGATACAAATAGACGTATCACAGTTGAATAGCGCAGAGTCACAATTACATATAACCACACATTTCAGACCATAATAATGTCATCAAAAGTACTCTTTATTCCATTCCAATTCACTAGTTACAACCTTACATAAGAAGGACTCATCGAAAAGAGTTCATTATTCAAATGAATATGTTTCTCTAATACATAGACTACTCATATGTCTATTTCTAATCTGTCAACTACTCATATGGCGAGTGCTCATCACTCTTGCCCTGCCCCATCGGACTCCACTGGTTCCTCATCACTACCTGAAAAGGGCAGGATGAAAGGGTGAGCGAACTAGCTCAGTAGGATTTACATCTCAATATTGTGCGGGCACTAATATACGTGATTAACATTTTAATTAGGCAAGATATGAACATGTACATGATGACAATGCATGCAATACTAACAGATTGAGTAGCAGAGTAAAACGGATATCATTTCAGATCAAATGTCGAGTTGCATATACAATGAACAGATATTGCAAGAGTAGAATCGTATTAAAAGAGATTGACCATATTCAAACAGATCTCATGTGTTCACACGAACAGACGTATCATATCATGTCAAGTCAAACTTATCATATCAAACAAAGGCACATTTTCACGAATCTTGCTTGTTTGTTATGCTATGCCAAGTACCAAGAGTCCATACTCCCGCGGTTTAATAAGTACGTTGGGGCGCTCCTCCCCAGGACCAGACAGGGCCCCTATTGCACAGGCATTGGTCAAATGGACCGAAGTCCCATGTTGTGCCGAACAAACATATTCATATTATGGCCACAGAGTGTCAATGACAAGCTCATAGTAAAAGGAACATGATCATTCATAGAGTCAAGGTATGACAAATAGCTCAAGAGAATAAAAGGCAGTATAATGACGTATCATGTTTCATAATCTATTATGTCTTGACATGAGGATGACTAATGACAGATCGTATGCAGAACATGTGCTCTCTATCTCCAGGGTACTTCATAGTACAACCAACTCGGCCTCTATGTGGAAATCCATAGAGAGCGGAGACTTATGGAGGTCTTAAGGAAAATGTCGCTAGTCTACCAATTCAGAATAACCAGCAGAGAGCTCCCAATTCCCCAAGGAGGGTGTGCCTATTCGTGCAAATGTGTAAGTGACGAGTCACGGATCTTTCCTAGCATGTATGCATATGGACAATTAATTAATTGAACACCGGAAAGCATGTAACTATTGAAACTCATATGCAAATCATGACATTAACTCCACTAACAAGTCCATACTAACATGTATTCATCCCCACATTCATATCATATTCTTATCATATCAATTGACAATAAGTAAGATCACAAGATAATCCAGTGAAAATAAGATCAATCACAATTACACATTAGAATCGTATTCATATCATTACCATTTTTTCCAATGGGTTGATTTCTTTTAGGCCCATGCATACTATATAACATCATGCACATGCTAGTAGACACCATGTAATGATCAGACCCAAAACATGCAATATTTTTGCAAAGGTAGTGTCGACACACCCCTTACTGGTGTCGACACAATGCTTCAAACACAAGGCAAAATAATGCAGAACTGGTCAAGTAGTGTCGACACTAGATCAAGTAGTGTCGACACTAGAGACAGCTCCCAGAAAACCCAGTCAACAGGTCTGTATAGGGTGTCGACACTAGATCAACTAGCGTCGACACTAGAGACCTTCCCAGAAAACCTGTTGTGCCAGTATGGGACAGTGTGTCGACACTAGATCAGTAGTGTCGACACTAGAAGCCTTCCCAGAACATCTTTTGGGCTGATTTGGGACAGTGTGTCGACACTAGATCAAGTAGTGTCGACACTAGAGGCCTTCCCAGAACCCTTTTGGGGTGATTTGGGACAGTGTGTCGACACTAGATCAAGTAGTGTCGACACTAGAGGCCCTCCCAGAAAAAACATATAGGTCAAGTGTAACCCGAAAAAACATCTCATGCAGCAATTTACTTACCCTACTTATAACTCTCTAACGAATGACATTTAGACAAAATGTTCAACATGAAATATGACGATAACAACTAGTAGAAGAACTTTGATGTTAGGGGTTGATCTAATTCGGTCTCAAATCCTGAGAAAACATATGAAGAACATAAAGCTAAGTGCAGCCCGAAATCGCAGCATCATGCAGCGACTCTCTTACCATGCTTATAACTCTCTAACGATAGACGTTTGGACAAAATGCTCAACATAAAAGATGATCGTGACTACAAGTAGAAGAACGTTCATGAAGGAAGTTTAATCTAATTCGGTCTTGAATCATGTGCATGATATGAAGAATGGGAAAAGCCCTAACTGTGCGCGACTTAGGGAAAACTACGATTACACAATGTATACTCCATGAAAATTAGTCAAACCAAGTGGAAATGAACCTAGACTCGAAGGTCTACATGATGGTGTGGTTTTCTTTAATCTTGGCCCGAGAACACCTACCTTTGAATGCTAATAACTCTCTGCAGATTTCTGGGTTGATGCAGAGCGAGGTTGAGGAAGAGCACATTTTCCCCAGCCGTCCTCCTCTTCCCCAGCGCTCCAAACTTGTTGCTCACGACCCCAACTTGTTGCTAAACCTTCCCCAAGAGTTTAAGGACGAGTTCTTATAGATTTAGGGTGTATTTACAAGTCCTAACGGGACTAGGAAAGGGGATGCGAATTTTGTTTCCTACTTTCCATAAAATCTGGGATTCTCTCACCCAAAGGAGGTAGCAAAAGTTTAGGAAACCACCTCTTAGAGTTGGGTTCGGTTTTGGCTTACCTTACATGACTAATCACCCTAATTTTAACCCTAAATTGCCCTCCGTAATTATTGCATAATTACATACACGAATTTCTGGGTATTTTCTTGTCCCAATTTTTATCCTTGGGTCAAATGTATTCCATTGGCCCAATCTTGTTAATGAGTTATTAATACATAATGTTATAAGTCTCTCCAACATATTTATTAAATTTATGGTTGGGTTATTTTTCCCGCATTAGCAATTTTCTCGATGTGTTTCCTCTCGTACGATAATGGTACGTAAGTTTTATCGTTCTAATAATCACGGAATTTCTTTATTCTCCTTTAATTCTAAATCACTAAATTTCTGGGGTGTTACAAAATTTTAATTTAGTCCCCAATGCATCTTGTAGTTCTCTCCAAAAATGTGAGGTAAATCTTGCATCCTATCTGCCACTATATTTTTTAGAATTCCATGTAATCAGACAATTTCTTTCATATACAATGCTGCTAAGACACCCACAGACCATCTTGTCTTGATTGGTAAGAAATGAGCTGACTTAGTAAGTCGATCAATGATTACCCATATGGCATCAAATCCACTTCGTGTCCTAGGTAATCCCACAATAAAATCCATACCGATACTATCCCATTTCCACTCTGGTACTTCGAGTGGTTTTAACTTTCCTGCCGGTTTCTGATGCTCAGCTTTAACTTTCTAACATGTAAGGCATCTTGCTATGAAGTCCACAATGTCTTTCTTCATATTGCACCACCAGAAATGCTTCTTTAAATCTTGATACATCTTGACAGCTCCAGGATGAATGGTGTAACGTGACCAATGAGCCTCTTCTAAAATTGCTTCTTGATTTCAGAATTATCCGGTACACATATCATGTCTCAGAATCGAAGATTCCCATGAATATCCTCATTAAAGTCGGGTTTGAAAGTTAACTTTTCTCGGATCTCTGTCAATATAGGATCATTATCCTGATGTTCTCCAATTTGTTTTATCAAATCTGATTGAACTGTCAAGTTATCAATTATAATTTTTCCTTCTTCTGATTCAACCTGCAAGCTTAATGTGGAAAACTCCTCTAACAATTTCCATTCCTTTACTTGTAATCGAAACACCTTTTCTATAGGATTTCTGCTAAGTGCATCTGCCACAGTATTTCCTTTCCCTGGATGGTATTCAATTTTGAAATCATAATCTTTAATATACTCCATCCACCTTCTTTGTCTCATATTCAATTCTTTCTATGAAAACAAATACTTAAGACTCTTATGATCAGAGTACACTATAATTGATTGTCATATAGATAGTGCCTCCATAGCTTAAGTGCAAAAATTACTGCGGCTAATTCCAAATCATGTACTGGATAATTTTTCTCATGGGTCTTCAATTGTCTTGACGCATAGGCAATGACTCTTCTATCTTGCATCAATACACATCCTAGTCAAATACTTGAAGCATCGGTATAAACCTCAAATAATTTACCCTCTACCAGCAAGGCTAGAATTGGTGCCGATGATAGACATTCCTTTAATACTGAAATGCTTGCTTGCAACTCTCACTCCATATAAATGCAGTTCCTTTGCTAGTTAATTGTGTGAGAGGCGAGGCAATTCTAGAAAATTCTGGACAAATCGCCGATAATAACTAGCCATACCCAGAAAACTTCTAACCTCAGTGAGGTTCTTTGGTTGCTCCCATTTTTGTATGGTCTCAATCTTCGAAGAGTCCACAGAAAATCCTTCTTTTGAAATAATGTGTCCCAAAAACATTACTTGCTTCATCCAAAATTCACATTTACTAAACTTTGCATATAGCTTGTGATCTCGTAATAGTTGCAAAGTAATCCGTAAATGTGTCTCATGTTCTTCTATGCTCTTTGAGTAAATCAGTATATCATCAATAAACACAACCACAAATTGATCCAAATAAGTTCGAAACACGTCATTCATCAGTGGCATAAATGCAGCAGGTGCATTAGTTAATCCAAGGGCATCACTACAAATTCGTAGTGCCTGTATCTCGTTCGGGAAGCTGTTTTGTGGATATCTTGCTCTTGAATCTTGAGTTGATGATAACCAGATCTTAAATCAATTTCGGAGAAACACTGAGCTCCAGACAATTGATCAAATAGGTCATCAATTCTTGGAAGTGGGTATTTGTTCTTTATAGTCAATTGGTTTAATTGTCGATAATATATACATATCGCATAGACCCATCTTTTTTCTTCACAAATAACACTGGAGCACCCCAAGGTGAGGTACTAGGTCTAATAAATCCTTTTTCGATCAATTCTAGCAATTGTCTTTTCAGCTCTTTCAACTCTTCTATTGACATCCTGTATGTGTTCTTGAAATTGGTATAGCTCTCGGTACCATTCAATCGAAAAATTCACCTCTCTATTAGGTGGTATACCAGGTAACTCTTCAGGAAAAACATCAAGAAATTCCCTTACCACTGGAATATCTCCCAATCCGTGATATCTTGATTTAATATCGTTACAGAAGCCAAGTACCCTTGACAACCTTTCCGTACTAGCTTACAAGCCTTAACTGCTGAAATTATTGGTATTCTTCTGGTATGTGGTTATCAAAAGTTATAGAACAAATTTCCTTTCCTGGAAAAGTGATCTGCCTTAATTGGCAATCTAAATTAGCATGATATTTAGATAACCAATCCACTCCAAGGATCACATCATAATCCCACATTTCCAACATATCAAATCACCAAATAAGTTATGTCCATTAATTAGGATCTGACTATCAGGGTAATACTCCTTAAGCTTTTTACCCTCACTCAAAGGAGTTACCACTTCCAATTGTGTAGACAATGGGACTGATTGTATTTCCAAAGTTTTAGCAAAATCATAACTTATAAAGGAGTGCGTAGCTCCTGAATCAAACAATACTTGTGCATTTTTTGAGTTTATTATCAGTGTACCTTCAATCAGTCCGCCTTCTTGCGGGGATTCAGGCTCTACCTCTTGAATAGCTTGTATTCTCCCTTGCTTCGGTTGCTTTGCTTGGGAATTTGGTTTGGTTGGCGTATTCTTGATCATCGGACAATCTGAAATTCGATGCTGAGTACCACACCTGAGACATGCTCCCAATCTACGCCAACAATTTTCTGCCTTGTGTCCACTAACGTGACAATGCTTGCACACGTCCTTGCTTCCACTTGGAGCCTTCTCTGTCTTCTTTCCAGATTGCTGAACTTTCGGAGTATTTCCCGACTCAAACTTTCTTTTTCGATCCGAAGATCCTTCTCTCGACCTTCCTTTAATTTTTTCCACCAAATCATTTGCAGCTTCTAAAGCCAAAGTGATGATCAGTCTGTCCTCCTGTAAATTTAATTAATATTTATTTTGGTGATTAACAAAACTATGTCAAAGATTACTAACTCATATTTTATAAGTCTTGAGCACAGGAAATACTACAGGAAAATCAAGCAAATTTGGTAAGTATTACCCTTCTGAAGCAATATTAAGTTCAGCATGAAATTTCTCTAAGTCCACATCGATTTTTCCTTATACTACAACGATTTCAGTAAAACTGTAAAGATTTCATCATAACGATTTCTTTAGTCATCGTAACGATTTGCTCATCGCAACGATTTCTTTAGTCATCGTAACGATTTGCTCATCGCAACGATTCCTTTAGTCATCGTAACGATTTGCTCATCGCAACGATTCCTTTAGTCATCGTAACGATTTGCTCATCGCAACGATTCCTTTAGTCATCGTAACGATTTGCTCATCGCAACGATTTCTTTAGTCATCGTAACGATTTGCTCATCGCAACGATTCCTTTAGTCATCGTAACGATTTGCTCATCGCAACGATTCCTTTAGTCATCATAACGATTTGCTCATCGCAACGATTTCTTTAGTCATCGTAACGATTTGCTCATCGCAACGATTTCTTTAGTCATCGTAACGATTTGCTCATCGCAACGATTTCTTTAGTCATCGTAACGATTTGCTCATCGCAACGATTCCTTTAGTCATCGTAACGATTTGCTCATCGCAACGATTCCTTTAGTCATCGTAACGATTTGCTCATCGCAACGATTCCTTTAGTCATCGTAACGATTTGCTTCGCGTAACGATTTGTTAAGTTTATCACAACGATTTGCTTCGCGTAACGATTTGTTAAGTTTATCATAACGATTTGTTTTGCATAACGATTTGATATTGAGTTATAACGATTTGCTTATCTATACACAATGATTTCATAAGTCACATTTGCATCGATTTCGACTGAATATATGACTTATCTCTGATAGCGTTGAATAGTCAAAGTCTTCGCACGAACCTCCATGACTGCTGTGCATTTAATGAAGACAGAACGTATCTCTGCATGCATGCAGATGATATCTTTTCATTATCATGCATACTCTGTTAACATCTTTTAGAACAAGCTATTTGGCATTACTATTTTGGTGAATATTCATATCAACGTTTTCTGACAACAAGAGACAGCCTAGCTGTCTACTGTTCTAGCATTTAATGTATGCAGAGCCCTAAAGACATTTTGTCATACAACGTTGGACCATATAGATGCCAGAAGATCCTATCTCTTTGCGTGCACAAATGGATAAAAGACTGTTGACTAGAAGCTTCCAAGTGTCAAGAGTCTAACGTCTACCAAAGCTAGAGACAACGGTTACTTCAACGAATACATTTCAAATTGGAGATATAAATACAAGATAGTAGCTCCAGAAGGAGAGTGAGTGTGACCAACGAATACTTCAAGCAAGTCTTAGCACTCAAATCTTCTGTGAGAATCCAAGAGCTAAGAATCTCATTCCTGATCTGTCTCAAGCTCTTTAGCTCTCTGTGTTGCAATAGAAATCTTGAAAGAGAGCCTGTGTAGTTCTGAGAGAGACCATTGTGTAGATCTCCTTCTCTTAGGGCTATTTCTGCTTCAGATCGTTGCTTGTTAAAGCTTGATCTAGGGGCTTGATTTTATTGCTCATCTTTTCTGTGTTGTTCCCTTCGTGTGTGAAGGAAGACCTGGTGGGGTATCCAGGGTGTTGTAGTTCCCTTCGGTTGTGAAGGAAGACTAGCTGAGCTGGGTGTTGTATTGTCCATAGGGGGACTGTACCCTAGTTAGTGGAATCCTGAGTGTTACTCAGGACTGGACGTAGGACTCCTAAGGAAAGGAGATCTGAACCAGGATAATTCCTTGCGTTGTGTGATTGATTTCTTGTGAGTTTATTATTTATACTAACCTTCATTAACCTATTTCGAAGAACGTCTTTGTGTGAAATTTTACGTACAGGTTTAGTCTAGATAATTTCATAAAAAGACCCATTCACCCCCCCCCTCTGGGCTCGTCAGTTGGGCAACACAAAGCTCTTTTGACTATATCCGAATACGTAGTGATCTGATGTGAGGTTAACTACATAATATAGATAGGACGTAGTCCATTCATGAACCTCTTGGCTTTTAACTTATCCGTGGCTATGAGATGTAGAGCATACTTAGACAATCGAGCGAACAGGGCCTCATATTCAGATACTGACATCCTTATTGTTTTATATTAGCAAATTCATTTGCCTTCTTTTCCTGGACAACCTCGGAAAAGTACTGGTCATTAACAACTCCACAAATCATCCCAACTAATTTGAGTTGGATCTTCCAATGTGGATGTCACGGTGTCCCACCATGCTCTAGCATCTCGTTCCAACTGAAAAGTCACCAACCGGATCTTCTCTTCTTCAGTGCATTTAATCACTCCAAATATCCTTTCAATATCTCTTAACCAATTTTTGGCTTCATCCGGGTCTGTACTTCCTGTAAATCTTGGAGGATCTAAACTTCGGAATCCCTGAAAAGACTTGTCCCATTATGACTGTTATTTCTGGCTACAGACCTCATCACTCGGGTCAAGTCATGCATCAAATTTTCCATTTCCCTCCAGTTAGTGTAGCGACCCTCATTATACCGGTACGGTTATACCACCCACGTCGATATAGCGAGTGTTGCCACAGTGGGACATTACCCAAACGATACAAACAGCTGAGATACACGCGAATATACGAACAGAGTAGCGGAAGTAAAAGACAACTGTCTTCATTCATTCATCATCCACATTTAAACATACATGATTGATAACAATTAAGAACTAAAAGTCCACATAATTCATTGCTGGAAATTTAGTACACAAAATGTCCACACTTATACATCCTTTTCATGATAACTCTAATACAATGTTCAAATTACATACTATGAAATACACAAGTCACAAGAAACTCCAAGGACTAATCTCCGCGCTCGGAGTCCGTCTCCACTGTCTCCTCCAACGGTGCCACGTGACCAACTACACCTGTACGCCGAAGCAAGGAGTGAGTCCAAAGACTCAGCAAGCAACACTACTCATAACATACACGTATATGTCATAGCGATTTCTACATGCACATTCAAAATTTGCAACACATGGCATGCTAGTCATTTGAAAGTTTCAACCTATCATGAGAGTTTTACATCTTTATACATAGACCATGCTTTCAGATTTCTAAAAGTAAAACTTACCTATCACATGCTCTCTATTCAATTTACTCATGAAATTTTGCCCTTAAGGAACCAAGACATGAGAGCTACCATATGATCATGTGCATATATAAGGAAACACAACTAGCATGAGTTTTACATGTTCTTAAGCACATACATAGACATTTTCACATGCTTTAAGTTGCTGGTTTCACATGGTTTAATGGCTGTAAACCTACACACGAGAGCTATCATGTTGCTTTAAACATATCATGTGAACAACCCATCAAGCTATTTCGTACCCGTGCTCATCAATTATCCCTAACATGGATTCTAGACATTTTTGCACATATAACATGATGATAACAATGAATTTACTGATTTCACATGGTTTCAGATTTGCCTCACATGGATTTCAATGTCATATTCTTACCTTTCTAGTTTCACATTTTCTCTACACAAGTTTCCCTTTTCACATGGTTGCACTTTACACATACACATTTCACATTGTTCACTTACACATCACACATGAACACATACACATTACACATTACACATTTTAGGTGCCGTGACACATAGTCCAAACCACCAAGAAGGACATATACACATCACATTACACATAGACGCCATCTAGGCAATTCAATGGCGACTCTTGGACTGCGCAGACCGGGAGAACAAGTCTCCACCCTAACCAGTGTACTTGTCCACCTCCAGGATTTCCCCCTAATGCCCTTAGGGTCACTTACACATTGAACTTTCTCAGGGACTTTTCCCTGATACAGTTCCACTGCCCTCTACGGAAGCAATGTCACATTGGCACAGTTACACATTTACACATTTTACCGATTTTACACATGGTTTACACCTATCACTTTTCATTCCATTCACTTTCTCACTCACATGCATGTCTCTGTTTTTCCTGACATGGCACTACAGATTTCAGGAGTTTAACACACAGTAATTGCACTAATTAGGTTGGGTTAAACAATATCTAATCACATTACGATAACATGCGTAGATCATTACATTTCACATGGAATACATAACTCCTTATATACTGGTCCAAATGACCTGAAATTTTAACCACATGCTATTTTCGGGTTCAAGATCATACATTCAATTTTTCAGATTTTTCTGAGCTAAATAGAATTTACAGAAAATCAAATACCTATTTCGCATGCCATTCACATTTAGGTTGACATGGAGTTTAACACATCATGCATTTTTACCACTTACTGTTTGAACAGAGACTACTGTTATATACATGACCTGAGAATACAAAATCTACCCTAAATCATACAACTATAGATCGATCCCACAAATCATTCTTACATGCCTCTCTATTTACCGAACCGAATTTATTAGCAATTTATACAAGCATGGACAATTTACCAACATTGAGTATACATAAACTGATCTACAAATCTTCATGATTGTCAAAACTGAGGCATTCAGACTAATCCTAATCATGAACATGGATTGGCAAGATTATCAACAATCATGCTTACAATTTCACGGAATACAACTTTCTAACATTCACCACACCCACATCACACTCATCCACACACCACATTTACAATATACATAGTGTATAGGGTTACCATATATCCTCATCAGGAAACCATACCGAAAATAGTTGTATACAAAGGGCAGAACAGGTCACTATTCTGTTCAGAGGAACTTGGCGGCGGTCTCTGGCCGCTAACTCAGTGTTAGCGGCATGGTCGATGGACGCCTAGCATAATCTCAGCGTCCAGTGACCTTGCCGTCAGTGCAGGTCTGTGCAGAAACATAGACCCGAGCTCTCAAGATTGGGTGAATGTGAGGATCTAGGACTCGAGGGAAAATTCATAAAAATTGTAGAACCGACCTAAACACATATGGGGACATTATGGTTAGGTCACTTGCCTTTTAGAAATTGCTCCAAGGAATCAAAGTGCTCGGAGAAGCCCTCCTTGGGCAGTCCCAAGAAGGTGCAGAACGTCCTCCTAGATCTTCTTCCTCCGGGCTCCTGGATGGTCTCCACAGCAAAGGAACGTCGGGGAAGCCTCCTCCTTTGCTCCAGCTATCCTCTTGTCGTGGAAGATGGCCGGATCTAGCTCCAGGAAGTCTGATCTTTGGGTGAAAAAGGGTGGGTTTTCTCAGTTTTCTTCTAGGGTTTTTCTTTCTCTCTTTTCTCCTCTTGCAAGGGTGAAGAGAGGTTGGGGAAGACAGATCCAGGTTTACATGTGGGAGAGGCCTCTCTCCCACTCACAAGGGTGACAAGACAGCTCTCAGAGCCGTTGGGGACAGCTCCCCAATGGCTGAGCTTTCTTGTTTCTGAATTATGGCTCTGCGCATGCAGGCCAGAGAAATAGGCGTCCATATCGTTAGACGCCAGGATTAGTGTTGGCGTCCATTGGTGGACGCTGACACCACCTCAACGGCTAAGGGTTGACGCCAAGATGGCCTTCGGCCAGAAGTCTAAAATATGCAGAAAACCATGCATACCATGCATATATACATGCAATATGTATAAGGTAGTGTATCCATACTATCACCATTCAATACATGCATTATTTACATTAGTATAAACACATGCACACGTAATTGTACCAATTACTACGTATGTAAATACGTATATACATACACAAGTACAAGTATGCACGCACAAATACAATTAATGCGACGTAATTCGAGGGCCTTACACCCTCTCCCCCTTAAAGAAACTTCGTCCTCGAAGTTAGAACGACACTACTCAAACAAAAGGGGATACTTCTTCTTCATCGCATCCTCAAGCTCCCAAGTAGCCTCCTCTCGTGAGAAGTTCCGCCAGAGAACTTTCACCGACGCAATACTCTTGTTTCGGAGATGCTGAACCTTCCGGTCAAGAATAGCTACTGGTTGCTCACATACGAAAGATCTGGCTGGATCTCCACTGGCTCATGACTAATCACATGAGACGGATCTCGGACATACTTCCTGAGCATAGATACGTGGAATACAGGGTGAACGCTAGCCAAAGCTGGGGGTAATGCTAGCTCATACGCCACGCTGCCCAAACGTCTGAGAATCTCATATGGGCCAATGAATCTAGGGCTTAGCTTGCTATGCCTGCCAAATCTGACAACACTACGAGTAGGCGATATCTTCAAGAAGACATGATCGCCAACTTCGAACTCTAGATCCTTTCTCCTGTTGTCGGCATAACTCTTCTGCCTATCCTGTGCCGCAACAAGCCTTTCCCTGATAAGCTGGATCTTATCCGAAGTTTCCTGACTAACTCCGGTCCGATCAACTGCCTATCACCAGTCTCCTCCCAACATAAAGGAGATCTGCAGGCCTACCATACAACGCCTCAAATGGAGCCATACCAATACTAGCATGAAAGCTGTTGTTGTATGCGAACTCCACAAGAGGTAAATGACGCTCCCAATCATCCTTCCAATCCAGAACACACGCTCTCAACATATCCTCGAGCGTTTGGATAGTCCTCTCGGACTGTCCATCGGTCTGGGGATGAAACGCCGAACTGAGCTTCAGCTCCGAACCTAAAGCATCCTGAAGACCCTTCCACCCTCGAAGTAAATCTCGGATCTCGATCCGAATGATCGACTTCGGCACACCATGCAATCTAATGATACCACTAACATACAATCTAGCTAAACTCTCTACTGACTGCTTCTTCTTCATAGGCAAGAAATGAGCAGTCTTCGAAATCTATCTACAACTACCCAAATCGAGTCATTGCCTCTTCTAGATCGAGGCAAACCCGAAACGAAGTCCATAGTGACAGCTTCCCACTTCCATACGGGGATATCCATCCTCTGCATAAGGCCGGATGGTCGCTGCCGCTCGGCTTTCACTTGCTGACACACTAGACACCTGGACACATAATCCGCAACATCCTTCTTCATGCCGGACCACCAAAATGATCTCTTCAGGTCTTGATACATCTTAGTGTTACCCGGATGAATAGAGAATCGCGATCTATGAGCCTCCGCTAACACATGCTCACGAACATCCCCAAATCAGGGACACAAACACGGTGCTGAAATCTAATCACACCGTCCTCATCACGAGCAATGCCCGCCTTGCCCACTAACTCTAAGAGTCTAGGGTCGGCTTCCTGTTGCTCGATCACCTCATCCAAAACTGAGGACCTAAGGATAACTGAGCTACAAAAGCCTGCATAACGATGGCTCTAACTCAGTCAACGCGCAAGCCGCATCTTCCAACATCTTCCAATCCTGCTGGAGAGATGGCCTCTTCCTACTCAGCGCATCCGCTACACATTCGCCTTTCCAGGGTGATACTGAAGGTCGAAGTCATAGTCCTTCAAGAACTCATCCATCTCCTCTGCCTCAGGTTAATTCCTTTTGGGAGAAAAGGTACTTTAAGCTCTTGTGGTCGGTAAACACCTCAAATCTGACACCATAAAGATAGTGCCTCCAGATCTTTAGTGCATGAACCACTGCTGCGAGCTCCAAGTCATGAGTCGGATAGTTCTTCTCATGCTCCTTCAACTGACGAGAAGCATAAGCCACTACCCTTTCTTGTTGCATTAGCACACAGCCTAAACCAATCTGAGACGCATCCGTATAAATGGCAAAACCCTCTAGACCATTAGGCAATACCAATACCGGAGCAGAGTGAGCTTAGCCTTCAATAGCTGGAAGCTACGCTCGCATGCCTCAGACCATACAACTTCTCACCCTTCCTGGTCAGCTTTGTCAAGGGGGCGGCGATGGATGAGAAACCCTCAATGAATCGCCGATAGTAACCAGCTAACCCAATAAAACTACGAATCTCCGAAGGGGTCTTGGGAACTCCCAATCCATAACTGCCTGGACCTTTGCTGGATCAACTGCAACACCAGCGCCGGAGATAACATGCCCGAGAAAATGAACCTCGCAACCAAAAGTCGCACTTGCTGAATTTAGCATACAGCTTGTGCTCACGAAGAACCTCTAACACTAACCTCAGATGCTGACGGTGAGTGGTCTCGTCCGGAGAGTAGACCACACATCGTCAATAAACACTACGACAAAGCTATCTAAGTAAGGCCTAAACACCCGGTTCATGAGATCCATGAACGCTGCAGGGGCATTGGTCAATCCGAAAGGAAGGACCAAGAACTCATAATGTCCATAACGGGTTCTAAATGCCGTCTTGGACACATCCTCACTCCGAATCCTCAACTGATGATAACCAGATCGCAAGTCAATCTTAGAAAAGACTGATGCCTCTCGCAACTGGTCAATAAATCATCAATACGAGGTAAGGGATACCTGTTCTTCACAGTCACCTGGTTCAGCTTTCTGTAGTCAATGCACAACCTAAGTGACCCGTCTTTCTTCTTGACGAATAATACAGGTGCGCCCCAAGGGGAAACACTAGGGCGAATAAATCCCTTATCAAGCAGTTCCTGCAACTGCCTCCTCAACTCGGCTAACTCCGCAGGTGCCATCCGATATGGAGCCTTCGAGATAGGAGAGGTGCCCGGAAGCAACTCTATGGTAAACTCTATCTCTCTATCCGGTGGCAATCCAGACAAGTCATCAGGAAAGACATCTGGAAAATCCTGCACTACCTCAATCTCCGCAAGAGTAGTGACTCATCAGCCTCTGGTACTAACACCACGCTGGCAAGAAACGCGTCACAACCCTTGTTCACCATGCGCATCGCCTTCATGGCAGAGATGACCATCTTTCCCGCCCAGTTCCTTGGCAAGGGGTGAGAGAACTCATCCTCACCAGGAATGCGGAAACGATCCTCTTCCGACGACAATCCACTAACGCATAGTGCTCCTCTAGCCAATCCAACCAAGAATAGCATCAAAGTCCTTCATTTTTAGCAAGAAGAAACACCCATCTAGGACTCTATCCTCAATGCACACAGGTAACGACGGAATGCACTTCCTAGTCGATACCGTACCCGTAGGGGTGTGCACAGACAAAGGACCTCTAACTCCTCAGACTCTACCACCCTGACTCTAGGGCTAACTGCCTAGCGAATCGCTCGGAAATGAACGAGTGTGTAGCACCCGTATCAAACAAAACCCGAGCGTGCACACCTAACAGCAAAACCGTACCTTCGGTGACATGCTCCGCCTGCTCGGCGTCCTCGCGAGCTAAAGCAAACACTCGAGCTGGGGCTCGAGGCCTTCCTGGTCGTCCTGTAGCTGGCGCGGCTGCCGCTACTGCTGGGGCTGGCGCTCCACGCTTAGCTCCTTGCTGAAGTCTTGGGCAATCCTGATTTTGTGATCGTTGCTCCGCACTGCATCTCCCACTAACTACCCTACCAACCAACACTCGGACCACCATGTGTCTTCCCACAATGGGGACACTCTTTCTTCACACCAGGGGAACGTACAGAGGGTACCTGAGAGTTGCTGACTGTCACGGATCGTTGCGGTGTCTGGTACACCGTTTTCTTCTTATCCTGCCGCCGCTGGAATTCACTGCTGCCTCTCTGCGAAGCTTTCTTTTCCTCCAGATATTGCTCCATCTCTCCCTCCTGCCTGCAGCAGCACTGAGGGCCTCGTCCAAAGTCCGGTGGTCAAACGCCACGAGTCTCGTCCGCAGTGATGGCTTAAGTCCCATCACGAACTTCTTTGTCTTCCTGCGCTCATCCGCTACGACATGCGGTGCATACTTAGAAAGTTCAGAAAACCTTGCCTCGTATTCCAGCACAGTCATGGAGCCTTGCGTCAGGGAGAGAAATTCCTGCTCCATCTTGTCCTGGATATGCTCTGGGACGAACTTGGCTCGAAGAGTCTCACGAACGCGTCCCACGCCACGTCTACTGCTCCGTCCTCAAAGCGTGTACGTAGTAGGGAGGACCATACATCCGCCCTCTCCTGCAATACACCTTCATAAGCACCAACTAACAAATTCTAACTTAAGTAGAACATACAAACATACAAATTAAAAGTCTACCTGTAGCATGTAGGTGGCTAATGTCACCTTATCCTCATCAGGGCACCTGATGGCTCGGAAGATTTTCTCTGTCTCCCTTAACCAACTTTCTGCCATTAATGGATCACTCTCCCCCTTAAAAGAGGGTGGGGTCATCCTCTTGAATCACTCCATGATGGGAGGTCCACCATGGTCCTGAGCTGGTGCCTGAGCCTGCTACATTGAACAATGGCAATACACAATAAGCACAATATCATGCAATTTAAATAGCCACTACTAGTTGTTTCATTATTCTACCTGGGCCTCCAACTGTGCTTGGAGTGCTGCCTGGGTATGAGCCTGCGTCTGCATGGCTTGCACCAGACCTTGCATGAATACTCCGTAGTCCACAGGCGGCGGTGGGGGAAGTACAGTCCTTGCGGTGCCGGGGCCTGTTGCTCCGCCCGCTCATCACGTCTCGGCTCGTCCTCACGGGCCGTGCTCCACCACGCCTACCTCTCGAAGCCATGGCTGTAATAAAATTTCAGCCACCATTAGAGCTAGGTTACTAAGTCTTCTAACCATTTTCTTATCTATCTTTCACTTCTTATTATGTTTTCTACACATGTGGACATACTTAGTATGCAATGAAGATGATGACTTATGTATATTCATGTGCAATCTCAACCGGTTTCTCTGATACCAATCTCTGTAGCGACCCTCATTATACCGGTACGGTTATACCAACCCACGTCGTTATAGCGAGTGTTGCCACAGTGGGACATTTACCCAAACGATACAAACAGCTGAGATACACGCGAATATACGAACAGAGTAGCGGAAGTAAAAGACAACTGTCTTCATTCATTCATCATCCACATTTAAACATACATGATTGATAACAATAAGAACTAAAAGTCACATAATTCATTGCTGGAAATTTAGTACACAAATGTCCACACTTATACATCTTTTCATGATAACTCTAATACAATGTTCAAATTACATACTATGAATACACAAGTCACAAAGAAACTCCAAGGACTAATCTCCGCGCTCGGAGTCCGTCTCCACTGTCTCCTCCAACGGTGCCACGTCACCAACTACACCTGTACGCCGAAGCAAGGTGAGTCCAAAGACTCAGCAAGCAACACTACTCATACATACACGTATATGTCATAGCGATTTCTACATGCACATTCAAAATTTGCAACACATGGCATGCTAGTCATTTGAAAGTTTCAACCTATCATGAGAGTTTTACATCTTTATACATAGACCATGCTTTCAGATTTCTAAAAGTAAAACTTACCTATCACATGCTCTCTATTCAATTTACTAATGAAATTTTGCCCTTAAGAACCAAGACATGAGAGCTACCAACATGATCATGTGCATATATATAAGGAAACACAACTAGCATGAGTTTTACATGTTCTTAAGCACATACATAGACATTTTCACATGCTTTAAGTTGCTGGTTTCACATGGTTTAATGGCTGTAAACCTACACACGAGAGCTATCATGTTGCTTTAACATATCATGTGAACAACCATCAAGCTATTTCGTACCCGTGCTCATCAATTCCCTAACATGGATTCTAGACATTTTTGCACATATAAACATGATGATAACAACATGAATTTACTGATTTCACAGGTTTCAGATTTGCCTCACATGGATTTCAATGTCATATTCTTACCTTTCTAGTTTCACATTTTCTCTACACAAGTTTCCCTTTTCACATGGTTGCACTTTACACATACACATTTCACATTGTTCACTTACACATTAACACATGAACACATACACATTACACATTACACATTTTAGGTGCCGTGACACATAGTCCAAACCACCAAAGAGGACATATACATCACATTACACATAGACGCCATCTAGGCATTCAATGGCGACTCTTGGACTGCGCAGACCGGGAGAACAAGTCTCCACCCTAACCAGTGGTACTTGTCCACCTCCAGGATTTCCCCCTAATGCCCTTAGGGTCACTTACACATTGAACTTTCTCAAGGGGACTTTTCCCTGATACAGTTCCACTG
This sequence comes from Colocasia esculenta, assembly GCA_014218235.1. NCBI lineage: Eukaryota > Viridiplantae > Streptophyta > Magnoliopsida > Alismatales > Araceae > Colocasia > Colocasia esculenta. The sequence continues at coordinate 56,008,246 of CM024763.1, read as the reverse complement.
CCCTCTACGGAAGCAATGTCACATTGGCACAGTTACACATTTACACATTTTACCGATTTTACACATGGTTTACACCTATCACTTTTCATTCCATTCGCTTTCTCACTCACATGCATGTCTCTATTTTTCCTGACATGGCACTACAGATTTCAGTTTAACACACAGTAATTCCACTAATCAGTTGGGTTAAACAATATCTAATCACATTACGATAACATGCGTAGATCATTACATTTCACATGGAAACTACATAACTCCTTATACTGGTCCAATGACCTGAAATTTTAACCACATGCTATTTTCCGGTTCAAGATCATACATTCAATTTTTCAGATTTTTATGAGCTAAATAGAATTTACAGAAAATCAAATACCTATTTCGCATGCCATTCACAATTTAGGTTGACATGGAGTTTAACACATCATGCATTTTTACCACTTACTGTTTGAACAGAGACTACTGTTATATACATGACCTGAGAATACAAAATCTACCCTAATCATACACTATAGATCGATCACCACAAATCATTCTTACATGCCTCTCTATTTACCGAACCGAATTTATTAGCAATTTATACAAGCATGGACAATTTACCAACATTGAGTATACATAAACTGATCTACAAATCTTCATGATCTGTCAAAACTGAGGCATTCAGACTAATCCTAATCATGAAACATGGATTGGCAAGATTATCAACAAATCATGCTTACAATTTCACAGAATACAACTTTCTAACATCCACCACCACACATCACACTCATCCACACACCACATTTAACAATATACATAGTGTATAGGGTTACCATATATCCTCATCACGGAACCCATACCGAAAATAGTTGTATAAAAGGGCAGAACAGGTCACTATTCTGTCCAGAGGATTGGCGGCGGTCTCTGGCCGCTAACTCAGTGTTAGCGCATGGTCAATGGACGCCTAGCATAATCTCAGCGTCCAGTGACCTTGCCGTCAGTGCAGTTTGTGCAGAAACATAGACCCGAGCTCTCAAGATTGGGTGAATGTGAGGATCTAGGACTCGAGGGAAAATTCATAAAAATTGTAGAACCGACCTAAACACATATGGGGACATTATGGTTAGGTCACTTGCCTTTTAGAAATTGCTCCAAGGAATCAAAGTGCTCGGAGAAGCCCTCCTTGGTAGTCCCAAGAAGGTGCACGTCCTCCTAGATCTTCTTCTTCCTCCGGGCTCCTGGATGGTCTCCACAGCAAGGACGTCGGGGAAGCCTCCTCCTTTGCTCCAGCTATCCTCTTGTCGTGGAAGATGGCCGGATCTAGCTCCAGGAAGTCTGATCTTTGGGTGAAAAAGGGTGGGTTTTCTCAGTTTTCTTCTAGGGTTTTTCTTTCTCTCTTTTCTCCTCTTGCAAGGGTGAAGAGAGGCTGGGGAAGACAGATCCGGGTTTAACATGTGGGAGAGGCCTCTCTCCCACACAAGGGGACAAGACAGCTCTCAGAGCCGTTGGGGACAGCTCCCCAATGGCTGAGCTTTCTTATTTCCGGAATTTCTGGCTCTGCTGCGCATGCAGCCCAAGAAATAGGCGTCCATATCGTTAGACGCCAGGATTAGTGTTGGCGTCCATTGGTGGACGCTGACACCACCTCAACGGCTAAGGGTTGACGCCAAGATGGCCTTCGTCCAGAAGTCTAAAATATGCAGAAAACCATGCATACCATGCATATATACATGCAATATGTATAAGGTAGTGTATCCATACTATCACCATTCAATACATGCATTATTTACATATGTATAAACACATGCACACGTAATTGTACCAATTAATACATACGTAAATACGTATATACATACACAAGTACAAGTATGCACGCACAAATACAATTAATGCGATGGAAATTCGAGGGCCTTACATAGTGTCACCTCCGTCCATGACAAATTAAGGAAGTATCTGAAACATTCAATAGGACATACATTAATTCACAATCCACCCAAACTTGCATTCATCACATATATACATTTCAAATCCACATAACACTCCATTTCCATTCATAAGTTAAATAATTACATTTAAACATGCTATCACAAACCAGTAACTAGTTACTGCAGTCCTCTCATTCCCCATACATATGGGAGTTACAGATATACAACTAATATTTACACAAAAGGAGAGGTTTACAAAAAGATGAAGGGTCTAAGTCTATTCCTAGTTTTGAGTCAGATCTATAACAGACTCCACCGATGGTTTGTTGTTGTTCACCTCCAACTCCGTGATACAGTTCCCTTGCGCATCAGTCAATGCTTCCCAATAACCCTCAAACTGATGGAGCACATGTCTTGCCCCAACCTTATGATGAACAGTCCATCCCCACGTAATTTTAAATCAATTACATACTTATTTTGGTGATAAACAAAACTCTGTCAAAAGTCCTCTAAACTACATTTCATAAGTCTTATAGTACAGGAAAAGCACCAAGGTCAAACAAGCCCACAAAAGGTATGCATTACTTCTCTGAAGCTTTAATCTCTTCAACGTATTATTTCTCTAAGTCCAGAACGATTTCCTTATAAGCATATCGATTTCAAAAGAATTATCATAACGATTTCCCTTCTGGCTGAAAAGTCATGTTGTTTCAATCAAGTCGATATCGTAACGATTCTGTAAGTCATCGTAACGACTTCTTCAAAAAGCGTAACGACTTGCTCGCCATAACGATTCTGTAAGTCATCGCAACGACTTCTTCAGAAAGCGTAACGACTTGCTCGCCGTAACGATTCTGTAAGTCATCGCAACGACTTCTTCAGAAAGCGTAACGACTTGCTCGCCGTAACGATTCTGTAAGTCATCGCAACGACTTCTTCAGAAAGCGTAACGACTTTCTCGCCGTAACGATTCTGTAAGTCATCGCAACGACTTCTTCAGAAAGCGAACGACTTGCTCGCCGTAACGATTCTGTAAGTCATCGCAACGACTTCTTCTTCAGAAAGCGTACGATTTGCTCTCCGTAACGATTCAGTAAGTCATCGCAACGACTTCTTCAGAAAGCGTAACGACTTGCTTGTCGTAACGATTCCATAAGTTATCGTAACAATTCCTTTAGAACTCGTAACGACTTGCTTGTTATAACGACTTCATAAGTCATCGTAACGATTCCTTTAGAACTCGTAACGACTTGCTTGTCATAACGACTTCATAAGTCATTGTAACGATTCCTTTAGAACTCGTAACGACTTGCTTCTCATAACGATTTCATAAGTCATGTTTCCATCAAATAATTGTTTACCTTGATTTGAAATACGTTGAATAGTCAAAGTCGTATCTCACCTGTTTGACTGCTATGCATTTAATAAAGACTGAACGTATCTCCGCATGCACGCATAACATATCGTCCATTATCGTGTATTCTCTGCATGTATCTTTTTAGAACGGTAACTGTCACTACTATATCTATGTTTACTTGCTCTAACGCTGACTGACATCTGGAGATAGTGTTAGCTGTCTACCATTAAAGCTCAACCTTTGCAGAACCTTGAAGTTGTACCATCTTACAACGTTGGACATAGAAAGAACTACAAGTCACCTCAGAAGATCTCATCACTTTGCGTGCTCAAAAGAACAAAAGACTGTTGACTGGAAGCTTCCACAAATCCTTCAGTCTAACGTTCACCAAAGCTGTGAGACAACGGCTATCTCATCGACTATATTCAAAATGAAGATATATATACAAGACAAAAGATTTGAAGAAAAGTGATCGAGGATTAAGAGAGCAGTCTTTCAAGTCTTCCCAAGAATTCCAGAGCCAGCTTCTTCATTCCATTCCGCCTTGGCTCTTAGCTCCCTGTGCTGTAAGAAAAATCAGAAGAGAGCTAGAATAGTTCTGAGAGAGAGCACCCGTGTAGATCTGTAACTCTCAGTGCTTGTAGCTTCAGATCGAGTTCTGTTAAGCTTGATCTAGGGGCTAGTCAATCCTTTTTCAGATTCCCTTGTTTGTTTCCCTTCGGGTGTGAAGGAAGACCTGGTGGTTTTCAGGGTGGTGTTTCTCTTCCCTTCAGGATGAAGGAGACCTGGTGGTACCAGGGTGTTGTGTTCCCTTCGAGTGTGAAGGAAGACCAGCTGAGCTGGGTGTTTGTTTCGTCCATAGGGACTGTACCTTATATAGTGGAATCCTGAGGTTTGCTCAGGGACTGGACGTAGGACTCCTAAGAGAGGAGATCCGAACCAGGATAAATCTGTGTGGTGTGTGATTGTCCTTTTTGTGTGATTGTTCCTTTTACTAACCATTACTAATCTCCTCCAAGAACGTTTTTGTGTTTGTTTAGTTCAGGTCTTAACTAAGTAAATATTTTTAAAGACCCATTCACCCCCCCTCTGGGTTCGCCAACCGGGCAACAAGTGGTATCAGAGCGAGTCTCTTCGACAAGAACAAGATCCAACGATCTGAAGAGTAAAGATCCATGGCAGCCCAGGTCACAACGAAGGTCAGTCAGTCAACAGACCTCCCTTGTTCGATGGTGAAGATTATACCTATTGGAAGACAAGAATGGAGTACTTCCTGCAAGGACATGATTATCAAATTTGGTCGATAGTAGAAGAAGGAGATCTTCTGGTAACAAATGAAAAGGCTCAATGGACGGATGAAGACAAGAAAAAAATTTCTCTAAATTGTAAAGCCAAGAGCATGCTGTGTTGTGCGCTAAGTAAGAAAGAATTTAACAGAGTTTCAGCCTGCAGATCCGCAATGGAAATGTGGGAAAGATCAGAATCACTTATGAAGGCACAGATAAGGTCAAGGAGACAAGAATAGATATTCTTGTAACCAATATGAGCGATTTCAAATGCAGTCAGGTGAATCCTAACCCAAATGTTCAGTAGATTCATAGACATCACTAATGGTTTAGCCGATTAGGAAAAACCTATGAAATGGGAGATATGGTCAGGAAAATTCTTAGATCCTTGCCATCCTCATGGACTCCAAAGTAACGGCCATTGAGGAGCCAATGATCTGAAGAGAATGTCTCTAGAAAGCTAGTTGGGTCACTCATGGCCATGAGATAAACATGGAGAGATTAGGAGAATCCTCCAGTAGAAAGAAGCAGTCCAATGCGCTCAAAGCTGATGAGGACTCATCTGAAGAATCTTTGGACAACAGTGAGGACAGCAAAGACAGTGATGAAGAAGCCATGCTGTCAAGAAGATTGGAAAGGATCCTGGCCAAGAAGAAAAATTTCCAGTCCGGTAGGAGTATTTCAAGAAAACAAAGATTTCAAAGACTAGACGGAAAAGATCAGAAGAGAAATGAGCCACTCTGCTACGAGTGCAAGAAGCCAGGACGCATGAAGGCTGAGTGTCCAAAGCTCAAGAAGCCAGAGTTTAGAAAGAAGGATAACTCCAAGAAGTTCAGAAGGTACAAGAAGAAAGCCATGGCAGCTGCATGGGAAACAGCAACGACTCAGACAGTGAGTCAAGCTGCAGCAGTGATGAAGAAGAAGCAACCTGGCTTTTGGCAAATACCGAGGATAAGGTAACTTCTGATTCCTCTTTTGATTCCTGTAATGATTCAGATTCAGATATATAGAAGAAGCTTTTAATGAACTATATGACAAATATAGAAATGTATGCAAACTATTAAAAGCTTGTAAGAAGAATAATGTCTGTCTTGAAAATACTAACTCAGATCTAAAAGCTGAAAATGAGGAACTAGAAAAACAAATAACATAGTTTAAGAGAAGAAGTGAACTATTGTGTGAAGACTTAAAAGAGAAAAATAAGCAAATCATTAAACTAGAAAAACAGAAAGCTCTGATGATTAAGAAATCAGTAAGAACTAAATGAAGAAAACAATAAACTAGCAAGCATTCTAAAAAATTCACAAATGGGAAAAACTCCCTTGTATTAAAAGGAGCTAGAAGATCAGTAAAAATAAACGAGGATAGGATATACACCTCCAGACAATGAAGATACAACGATTTACCCTAAACATATCCAACTCCAAATTTATACCCGAACAACATTGCATACAAAGCTAACATTAAATATATTGAAAAAATAACAAAAATGTCTTGTTGCAGTCATTGCAACAAGTTAGGTCACATAAAAGAAATATGTCCAAAAAGACATAAAAATGGATAATAAAAAGGAAAAATGTTGTTACTAACCCCAAGGACCCAATGAAACTTGGGTACCTAAAACTTGAGATTTCTATTTCAGGTCAAACCTCGAGCATCCAAATGGTATTTGGACAGTGGATGCTCAAGGCACATGTCAGGAAATCAGAAGCTTTTCACCCACCTCCAAGCTGAAGAAGGGACAGTCACCTATGGAGATAATGGGAAAGGCACAGTAGTAGGCAGCGGGTCTGTAAACAACAAAGGAAAACCAGTCATTGAAGATGTATTATTGTCAAAGGATTGAAGCACAATCTAATTAGCATTAGTCAGCTGTGCGACAGAGGCCATCAAATCAAGTTTCAAGAGTCTAGGTGTAGCATACTGAAGGATGGAGAAATCATCTTTGAAGCTAATAGAGAAAGAATTTGTATGTACTCTACCTTGAAGAACTCAAAGAGCAAAACGTTTGTCTGGCCGCTAGTAAAGACAAGACTACTGAATTGTGGCACAGACGTCTTGGACATTGCAGCATAGATGGCATAAGAAATCTATTGAAGAAAAATCTTGTGGAAGGTCTACCAAAAGTCAGTGGAAATTGGAAGGTGTTTGTAAACCTTGTGCTAAAGAAAGCATACCAAGAGCTCCTTCAAGTCAAAACCGTGGTAACCACCTCAAAACCCTTAGAACTCCTACATATGGATCTATTTGGGCAATGAGGACTACCAGTCTTGGAGGAAAGAACTTGGATTTGTCATAGTTGATGACTATTCAAGATTTACATGGGTTTCATTCCTAGAGCATAAAGATGACACTTTCGATAACTTTGTCAGCTTCAGCAAGATAGTTCAGAAAGATCAAAAGTTCAGTATTGTGTCTATCCGATCAGATCATGGTGGTGAGTTTCAGAATGAAAAGTTTGCTAGACTCTGTGAGAGTCAAGGAATTGAGCACAACTTCTCAGCACCAAGAACACCACAGCAAAATGGCATTGCCGAGAGAAAGAATAGAACCCTACTGGATATGGCGAGAACTATGCTCTCAGAATATGATCTGCCAAGATATTTTTGGGCTGAAGCAGTTAACACAGCAAGCTATATTGTCAACCGAGCAATGATCAGACCATCCTTAAGAGACCTCTTATGAACTGTTCAAAGGGAAAAAAGCCACAGATCAGCCATCTCAGAACCTTTGGATGTCCATGCTTCATTCACAACAATGGAAAATGGACATTGGTAAGTTAGATGCCAAATCAGATGAAGGCATCTTCATGGGGTACACTTCTAAACCCAAAGGCTATAGAGTGTTTAATAACGTACCTTATTGATTGAACAGTCTGTGCACATTATTTTTGATGAACTAACCCTTCCTTGAGAAAGGAAGTAGATAGTGATAATGATGATGCAGATGAATTGTCCAAGAAACTAAAAGACACATCAATCGAGGACAAGGATGATCCACCTCTGGAAGAATTACAACAAGAAAAATCTCTCATGAAACTCTTCAAAGGAGTGGAGATACAAGAGAGATCACACCCCTGAAAACATCATTGGTGATCCATCTGCAGGGTAGGGTGAACAAGAGGTAATGTGATCCCTTGTGATTATCTTGCATTGTATCTCAAATAGAGCCTAAGACAGTCAGTGAAGCTTTACTGATGAATCTTGGATATGGCCATGCAAGATGACTGAATCAGTTCAAGAGAAACCAGTATGGTCACTTGTTCCTAGACCGTCAGATCATCCAGTTATTGGCACCAAATGGTGTTCAGAAATAAACTAGATGAATCTGGTGCAATCATATTAAGAACAAGGCTAGACTGGTAGCTCAAGCTATTCTCAAGAGGAAGACTAGATTTGATGAAACCTATGCACATGTAGCTAGATTTGAGGCCATCAGAATATTGTTAGCTACGCATCTGCTCTAGATTTAAATTATTTCAAATGGATGTTAAATCTGCCTTTTTAAATGGATTATAAAAGAAGAAGTTTATGTGGAACAACCGCGGGTTTTGATGATATAGACTTTCTGAATCATGTTTTTAAATTGCATAAGGCTTTGTATGGTTTAAAGCAAACACCTAGAGCCTGGGATGAGAGGCTTAGCTCTTTTCTCTTAAACATGGTTTCCAGTAAGGTTTAAGTAGATAGCACTCTTTTTATAAAAAAACTTAACAACATATTGTTGGTTCAAATTTATGTGGAGACATCATCTTTGGATCTACTGATGAATCCCTGTGCAAGTATTTTGAAAAGTAATGCAGGAGAAGTTGAGATGAGTATGATGGGGAGCTCAACTACTACTCCTTGGACTTCAATCAAACAAGGAAAGAAGAAACTCACATCTGTCAGCAAAGTACACCAAAGACTGTTGAAGAAGTTTGGATTTGATATCACCACCACTGTCAACCCAATGGGTACATCAACCAGGATGGACAGTGACAAGGAGGTAAGAAAGTAGATCAAAAGGTCTACATAGGTATGATAGGTTCATTACTTTATTAACCGCCAGTAGACCTGACATATATTTAGTGTATGCGATGTGCTAGATATCAAGTAGACCCTAGAGAGTCTCATTTATTTCTGTAAAAAGAATATTTAGATATTTAGCCAGAACTCATGATTTAGGTCTATGGTATCCAAAATCTTGTGAAAATATTTAGTAGGATATTCTGATGCTGACTACGCTGATGCAAAGTAGATAGAAAGAGCACGTGGTTGTTGTCAGTTTCTTGCAGGGTGTTTAATATCATGTCCTCAAGAAACAAATTCAGTAGCACTGTCTACACTGAGGCTGAGTAATGTAGCTGCTGGAAGTTGTTGTACACAACCTCTTATGGATACAGTAACAACTTGAGGATTTTGGACTCAAAATCAAGTCCAATTCCCTGCTATCGACAACACCAGTGCTATCAACCTCACCAAAAATCTAATTCAGCATTCAGGACCAAGCACATTGAGGTTAGATACCATTTTATTCGTGATCATGTAGCTAATGGCAATATTGAAATATCCTTTTATTGATACAAATAATCAGTTAGCAAACATTTTCACAAAGGCCCTACCTGAAGAGAGATTTACATCTCTTAGAAGGGAGTTAGGCATGTGTATTTTGTGAAAAGATCTTCTTTTAAAACTGATATAAAGAATTTCAGAATTTAAATAAGTTCTCTCTCTCTCTTTGTAAAGTGAAAGACTTCGAATACCTGTTTTAAGCGCTCCTTTCAGTTGCTAAAGTCGTTCGAGGCGGTCACCTCGTTGTCGCTTTCTATCACCTCACCTTTTGGAGCAATTTATTTCTTTTTAAAAATCATGCGATAACGATTCCTCTTCTTCGTTCCTTTTCTTTTTTCTCTTTTTTTCCCTCGCATGAGCCGATGGCCTAGCGACTCACACCTCCATTCTCTGCAAGTCTGAAGCTTCTTCTTCTTCCCAGCAATTTCTTGGAGTTCCTTCTCGTCTCCTTCCTCCACAACCCTTCAGAACTTTTCCCCCTAAATCCATGGCCGCACCAGCTATCGCCGCAGTTTGGGTGGCTACAGCGCCAAATTTCTCACTCCTGAGCAGCAGGAGCGTTTCACCTTTGTGAAGACAAAGCTCTGTGGTCATAAAGAAGTAACATGAAGATCTGAAGAAGAATGGAATGAGCAGCATAGTCGAGAAGCTCAACCAGATGCATGGAAGGGGTTACCCACTTACTCAGAAGGTTAGTTATCCGGACTTGGCAAAGAATTCTACGTTTGCTTAGAACAGAGGTCAGATGTTCCTCTTCGGTAAAGGCACCCTGATCAAATAGACCTGAGCTACTAAGAATGTTTTTGAGGTGAAAACATCAGGCTTTAGGGATTTCACACTGAGGACGCTCAAGAGAAGGGTTTGGGAATTGTAGGGGCGGCTTCAAATGGAGGGAAGGCAAACTTGATATAATCACCTGAATGCCTTTAATCGCCTCCTTCACTTCATTGTTTGTCAGATTTTGGTTCCCAGAAGCAACCCTCTCATCTTGCACTAAGGCCGATTCTGACCTAATGTCTGTGGCCATTCAAAATAAGGATCAATTGGCCGCAGTAATAATGGAAAGAATGAAATTTGCCAGTGAACAAATTGGGACACCAAGAGCAAGCTGAATGTGTCCACTGCCATATGCCCATTTACTTACCAAGATTTTCAAACACTTCGGTGTTGATCTCTCTGGGCAGTTGTAGAGAAAATGGGCCAAGCTATCAGGTCCAGAAATTTGAAGAAGAGTAGCTTCTCTGTAGTCATGGGGTCTGGTCCAAGGCCTCATTTGCTGAAGGCGAAGTTTACATTGGCGATGCTTCAGGTGCTCACCATCAATGGAATCAGCTGTTTGAGATGTCAGAATTGCTAATGGAATCAGTTTCTGTTCCAACCTTTGTAGCAGCAGAGCAGGCAGGCCATCTATGGCCGAAAATCAGTCAGAGTTGCAGTAAAGAAGAAGAAAAAGGCTGTCAGCAGCAGCTCCAGGAATTCCATAAGTGCCAGCTGGAGTTTATGCCGAAAGAAGAATTGAGGAGATTCTTCCAGAAGATATTATGCCAGTTACAGAGGAGACTGTGGCATCAGGTCACCTTGTTTGAAGATGAAGGATCGAGGAAAAAGGTGTGGATAAGATCTAGAAGGGGGGGATGAATAGATCTATGCCACTTTCTGCGGAAGCTTAAGCAATTTAAAATACTTTCAGAATCAGAGGCATTTTAACAGTGAAAAACCAGATCTGATGAAATGTTAAGTGAGTTGATAAATAGATGTGAAAAACAGTTGATTAAGTGAATCTTAAGGATCCTATGCAAGCATCTAACGGATGATAGAATCAACCACAAATAGACAAGTGCACAGAGATTTTAGGTGGTTCGGAAATCACCCATGTGATTCCTACATCCACCCCTCACACCCAGTGAGGATTCACTAAACAACCTGGGTAACTCACCCACTGGAGCCAGACGACTCCAACACCTGAGTTTACAACTCACACAACTCTAGAGTAGACTACTCTAGATCCCTGAGCAAGACTGCTCAACAACCCCTTGAATTCGACACTCAAACTGAGCACAATGGCTCCAAATGACTTGCTAGACACCAACACAAGACTAGATCTTCTAGCAGCATATCATGTCGAACATGAGAACATTCATGAGAATTATGCAGAAGCACTTGCACAATCTCAAGATTCTCAGAAGAACAAAAGTACAATGAGAATTGTATGAAAAGACTTTGTTCTTCGTGTACTCCCTTGTAGAAGCTCAGATTGGGAAGAAGCTTGGATTCTTGAAGTCCAAACGATGCTCTGCACTTTTGAACTTGGATCTTCCTTGAAATCTTCTCCAACGAATGCTCCTACTTGATCACTTCCTTGAGGCGCTTCAATTGCTTCTTCAAGGATCAACCCAATTCTCACAATCGAATTGATGAGAACTGGTCTTCAGAAGACACTAGGAGAGCAGAGGAGGGAGATGAACTCTTCTCGCGCCAAAAGGAACTTTTCGGGAGGCTCAAGAGTTCGTTGGGTCTCTTGATGTGATGGATGACCAATTGGGGCCTTTTATACCCAAAAGATTCCAAAGGTACAAGGGCACACGATCCTAGGTTGAACACCCGCCCTAGGAGACACGTGGCAATCATCAACTTTAAGTTGCAATCTTTCCGTAGTGTGTCGACCTGCCCTGGTGGTGGTGTCGACCTGCTGTCCCAATTCTGAAAACAAGCTGTTCTGGAGTTGATCCAGTGTCGACCCTGCCCTGGTGGTGGTGTCGACCTGCTGTCCCAATTCTGAAAACAGCTGTTCTGGGAGCGAGGTCCAGTGTCACCTGCCCTCATCCTGCGTCGACCTGAGTTAGACCTAATTCCAGGAATTTGCAACTCGTGTCGACCTGCTTTTTGACTATGTCGACATAGTCTCTCACTTTCTTCACCTTTTTGCCTTTGAGACTGGGGTGTTGTGTCGACACCATTGTGGGGTGTGTCGACACTACTTTTGCAAAAAGGTTTGTGCCTGAAAATTAACACATATATCATAGTAAATATTTTATATGAGTACAATGATAAGTGTTGCTTTGAGACATGCTTTTTGAATATAATTTCAGGTGAAATGTATTTATCATGTTTCAATTAGTTTGCATTCAAATCAATTTGTCATCATCAAAATAGGAGGGAAATGATATGAATTACACTCACCCAAAATCTCCCCCTTTTTGATGATGGCAACATAAATCCATATGATAATGAGGTTTTGATGAGATGTGATTTTAAGAAATTTTTGTTATTCAAAGTCCTTATTTTTGTTCATGTTCATGCTTGTCAAAGACCTTTAAATATAGCTCCTCACAATTGATGGTTGGTACTAGTGAAGTACAATGTAATTGAAGTAAGTTAGTTGCATAAGGAAGGTCAAGAACTTGACAAGCATTCATTCATTCACATTCACATAAAAATTTCAATCACATTGAAGACACCAATGAAAATTCATTCAAGCTAAGCGAAAAGCATTTCATTTCATTCTTCATTCAAGAGAAGCATTACAATCTTTCCAAAAGATTACAATCATTTCTTGTTCTCTTTCTTTCTTCTCCACCCTTGACATCATCAAAGAAAATTACATTAAGTAGAAGATGGAGGAGGAGGAGGAATAGGAAGTAAGATGTCTCAATGTCTGACAGTCTTTTCTCCATGAAATTCAAGCTGGACTGATTTGATCTTGAATGGTTGTGAGTTTTGAGTGCAAGTAGTGTTCCATTCTGTCTGAATTTTCTATCAAGGTAGCTTGAATTCTGGCTAGATCAGCTGAATGGGTTGTGAAGAAGAAGATGATCCAGCTGACCAACCAGGTCTTTGCATGATTTTGAATTCCTTTGTCAAATCAGAGATCTGGTTGTCAATGTGTGCATTGAAGTTCCTCATGCTCTCCCAAATCATCCACAAAATGAGCAAAAGACAGTCTAGTGCTGGTGATCTCATGTAATGTCTGCTTGGTGTTGAAGAGATCAGCTTGGGAATTTGCCAAAATTCCCTGAAGAACTGTCTCCAATTTTGCTGGTGCTCCTTCAACTGATAGGCATCTGCCATTGTACCAATTAATCTATTGAATCTCCTGAGCTGTATAGTCTGAGGCAGCTTTTTGTTCTATGAATTTGGCAGATACAGTGTTCTCCAATCTTTGAATCCTCAACTCAAGGTTTCTGACATGGTTTGAATAGATTTAATCAAGGTTTCAAACTTATCATTGAAAAGGAGATCAACTCTGGTGGAACAGAAGGCCCACCAAGGATGTGGATGCATGAAATGTGTTGTGGAGAGACATGTGGAATGTCAAATTCATGTGCATGGAGGAGGGTTGAAACTGAGGTGAGAGTGGGGCATGAACTGGGATATCACCTTCAGTGGAAGCTTGAGGCTGATCCTCATTCAGAGGAGGCTGATCCTCTTGACCTTGGGGCTGTTCCCCTTGAGCTTGAGGCTGGTCCTCCTGACCCTGGGGCT
>CM024763.1:55921084-55994567 GCA_014218235.1 Colocasia esculenta | reverse complement strand
TTTGATGAAACTATGCACTATAGCAGACTGAGGCATTAGAATATTATTAGCATATGCATCAGTATTAGACTTAAAATATTTCAAATGGATGTAAATTGCATCCTAAATGGGTTTATAAAAGAGGAAGTTTATGTGGAACACCCGGGTTTGATGACACAGAATTTCCTAATCATGTTTTTAAACTCATAAGGCTTATATGGTTAAAGCAAGCACCTAGGGCCTGGTATGAAAGACTTAGTTCTTTTCTTCTAAATCATGGTTTCAGTAGAGGTCAAGTAGATAGCACTCTACTCATAAAATCAAAAGTTAAAAGCATACTATGTACAGATTTATGTAGATGATATTCTTTGGATCTACTATGAATCCTTTGCAAGTACTTTGAAAAGTTGATGCAGGGAGAATTTGAGATGAGCATGATGGGAGAGCTAATTATTTCCTTGGATTACAAATCAAGCAGGAAAAGATGGCACCCACATCTGCCAAGCAAGTACACCAAAGAACTCTTGAAGAAATTGGATTCGATAACACCAAGCCATTGTCAACACCCATAAGTACATCAACAAGGATGGACAGTGACAAGGATGGTAAGAAAGTAGATCAAAAGATCTACAGAGGTATGATTGACTCATTACTTTACTTAAAGCTAGTAGATCGATATTCTATTTAGCATATACATGTGTGCTAGGTATCAATCCGATCCGTGAGAATCACATTTAATCTGGTGAAAAGAATATTTAGATATTAGCTAGAACTCATGATTTAGGTCTATGGTATCCAAAATCCTGTGAAATCAGTTTAGTATAGGATATTCTGATGCTGACTATGCTGGATGCAAAGTAGATAGAAAAAGCACCAGTGGTGGGTGTCAATTTCTTGCAGGATGCTGATATCCTGGTCCTCAAAGAAACAAAATTCAGTGGCACTATCTACAGCTGAAGCTGAGTACGTGGCTGCTGGAAGTTGTTGTACACAACTCCTATGAAAGCACAACTTGAGAATTTTGGACTCAATATCAATTGATTCCACTGTTGTGTGACAACACTAGTGCCATTAATCTCACCAAGAATCTTGTTCAACATTCAGGACAAAGCATATTGAGGTTAGATATCATTTTATTCGGATCATGAGCAAATGGGAATATTGAAATATCGTTTATGATACAAATAGTCAGTTAGCAGACATTTTCACAAAAGCCTTACCTGAAGAGAGATTCATATCTCTTAGAAGGGAATTGGGCATGTGCATTTTGTGAAAAGAGTCTTGTTGAAAACTGGCATATAAAATTTTCAGATTTAAACAAATTTTCCCTCCATGGCTTTAAGCAAAAGCATCAAAATTTCCCTCCTGGTCGCTCTCTTATGAAGTCGGTTTGAATGGTCAACTCCTTTGTCGTTTTCTGCCTCCGTTTAGCGCCTCACTTTCCACAACGCATTTATTTATTCATAAAATCGATGAGAGAATGATTCGTATCCCATCTTCTACCTTTACCCTCTTTCGTCTGGTTACTTGAGCCGATGCCCTAGCAAGTTCGATATCGACTCTCTGCAAAGTTTGAAGCCTCTCTCTCTTCCCGCGAAATTTCTTGAGGGCTTTCACTCCTCCTTCCTTCTCAACCCTCCAGAAAACTTCCTCACCGGATTCCATGGCCGCATCCACTGTTTTCGGAAGTTTGGGTGGCTACAGTGCCGAGTTCCTTACTCCTGAGCAGCAGGAGAGGTTCACTTTCGTAAATATGAAGCTGTGTAGAAATAAAGAGGTTGATATTGCAGATCTGGAGAAAAATGGGATGCAAAGTGTGGTGGTCGCAATTATCAGGATGCAATGGATAGGAATCGCAACCCTCTCTGAAGTAAGCTATCCAGACCTTGTTAAGGCCTTTTATGTTTCTTTGAAATCAGAGGCAGATGGATCCCTGACATCCTTTGTCAAGGGAATCCAAATCAGGATCGACAGTGAGTTTTTGAAAACCTAGTTGGTGTATGTACATCTGGTTAGAGTGGAATCCACTCAGTGGATATTCAAGCGAAGGGTAGGTATCATTGGTCTAGACTTCAGGCTGAAAGATGGAAAGCTAGACATCAATCAGCTAAATGCCTTCAACAGGATTTTACATTTCATAGTGTGTCAGATTCTGGCTCTAAGAAGCCACTTCTCTCTGTGTACCCAAGGCCGACTCAGACTTGATGTTTGGGCCATCCAAACAAGGAAATCAATATGGCTAAAGTTATGATAGAAAGGATGAAGTTCGCCAGAGATCAGATTTAGGATACCAAGAGCAAGCTAAATGTCTCTCTGCCTTATGCTCACCTGCTCACCAAAGTATTCAAACACTTTGGTGTTGATCTATCAGGGGCAGTCACTGAGAAGATGGGCCAAAGCAATTAGGTCCAGAAACTTGAAGAAAAGCGGATTTCATTTCAAAATGGTACCGGTCTAAAGCTTCAGTAGCAGAGAGAGAGGCCATCATAGGTGATTTTCCTGATGTTCAGAAAGAAGCAGTAGAACCAGCAGCAGAGCATCCAGTAGCAGTCCAATCAGCAGTAGTAGAAGATTCAGTAGCAATTGAGCCAGCAGCACCGTCAGTTCCAAATTAGCACGATCAACTTAATCGAAGCACCAGCAAAAGAAGCAATGGCAAGTGCAGCAGATCCCTTACCCACCTCCATCGTTGCCTCTATCCTTGAAGAGGTATTGGATTCTATTCACTCCACTCCAGTCACTCCAGAGGTTGGCAGAGAATCAGTGCAGAAGCTGTGGCATCAGGCCACATTGAAGAATCTCTTGCAATACCAGTTCAGGAGGAGCAATCAGATGCTCCTGATAATATTATTTTGGAAGAGGATGCTCCCATTCAGGGGGAGCAATAACCAATAGAAAAGGATGCTCCTGTTTAGGGGGAGCAATCAAGGAAGGTCCAGTAGAAGCAGCTCGCAGTGATGAGCCTATGGGTAGTGTACCAGCTGATGAAGACCTGCCTAATGCTCCGAATGATGCCAGAGATGGGGAGACAGCAAGCTCCTCTGATTCTGATGATGATCAGCCTCCTCCAGCTTCAGAGGCTAGGTATAAAGGGAAAGAAGTGGAGTCCGAAGTCCCACTCTTATCAAATACTCCATTTGAAAGGCAGATGAGCAGAAAATCGTGATTAATTTGAAGCATGTAATGAGAGACTTGATGCCTAAGGAACTATCTATGTTCTCTTCAATCTGATGTATCCTCCATCTTCATGAGCCAAGCTTCAGCTTCAAAGGAAATTTCCAACATCAGGAATGCCATGAAGTGGTTCAACAAAGAAATGGGCAGCATGAAAAATATGCTGAGTGAAATCCTGAAGGTGGTTGGAGCCCAAGCTCCTCCTCCTCTACCTCCTGCAGCTCAAGTTCAAGAGTCAGGGCCATCAGGGCCAGCACCAGCAGCAGCAGCGGCAGAAGTTAATGTGCAAGGATCTCCAAAGCCAGCTAAGCAAGTGTCAGGGCCAACAGGGCCATTGGAGAGTGAACCTGTGCAGACAGAGTTGAAGAAGAGGTCTTGGCACCTAAGCCTCCAGCTCCTTCTCATCCCTCTCACACACCAGTTCCTCCATCTCCTCCCTCAGCTCCTACAGCACCACCTGCCCCTCAGCCATTCAAAAAGCTCAATCCAGACCATCTCCTCTCCAACACCATTTCCTTCTCAATCCACCTCATCTCCTGCATCTTCTATTCACATCCTTCCACCTCCACCTATTTCTGAGGTGCCTCCAGCATCTCTGCTGGAGCCTCATCCTCCTCTGGTCCCTCCCTGGACCAGTTGATGACATTCCCACTACCTCTCATTCATTTCTTCATCCTTCTCCTCCACCCTCTTTCATCACTATAATCCCTGAGACAGCTTAACTTGACTCTCCCTTTATAGAAAAAATAAGGGATGAGTTTGAGGAAGGCATTCTCAAGTCTGTGCTAAAGGTTGGGGAGCACATACATAGGGCAGACTCTTCCAGTCCTGCACCTAAGAGAGGAAAATTTCTTCTACCTCCTCTATCCTCTGAGCCTAAATACCCTCCTTTGTGGTTTTCCCTCATAGATATGTCCATCGACTTCTAGAAGTTCAGCTCAGCCAGTTCAAAAGGGCCATTTCAGCTCTCCTCCAGGCATCTTACAATCTTCAGATATTCAGGTAGATTTTGCTACCCTTCATGTGCCTGATGAAATAGCACTACCCAGATACATTTTTTGTCATGGAGTCCTCTGTAGGATCCATCATCTTTGAAGGTTTTTCCAGAGTAATGGGAAGGATTCAAGTTCAGAAAGGCTACCTGGTTGCATTCTCTAGATTTCTATTTAGAGAATATCACCAGGGGCATGTCAGTGCTGAAGTTCTAGCCCCAATTCTGTCTGAATGTGAAAGGTTGACATCCTCAGAATGGAGTAAGTTTCACCCTTTGTCTGCTCAGCAGTTGTTTCTCTGAATGAAGCTCAAGCCAGGGAAGGTAAACCTGCAATCTCTCTAGCCTTCTTGGATATGAACTCCATTAACCTTGTAAATGACCCCTTCAAAGTTTGGGAGGAAAGTACAAGGTATAGTAGCTCTTCATAAAGCTCTCAAAGATAATCACAATCACTATCCTGTGTCCATGGATCAGTTTCTTAACTGTGCCAGCTTTGGGACTCGTTGTTTCCTAAAGATGACTATGGATAAGGATGCTTATGTTGATCTTTCTACAAGCACCTAGATCTTCATCTCCAAAGGATGGCTTTCTCCATGGGACCAACCTATTCTTTGTCTTTTGGAGTCTTTAAAACTCATTTTGAAGAGCAGGAAGCACAGGCATGGGAAACCATTTCTCATTTTGCCTCTCTTCTATCTCCTGCTTACTATCTGTTTGTACCTCCTCAATATTAATGGAAAATTTGTTTTTGTTTTGAGTGCTCTTATCTTTTCTCTTCATTCTTTGTCTCAGATTATCTTTTTGCTTAATGACAAAAAGGGGGAGAAAATACTTAGCATATATGATATATATTCCGGAAATAATAGATTTTTCGTGTCTTGCTTAATGTAAAGGGGAGAAAAACTTAGCATGTCTAAAATGAAATACTTCCTGCAAATATTCAGATCCTTTATTCATGCCTATTGATAAGTTTTGTCATCACCAAAAAGGGGGAGATTGATGCTCAGTCTGTCCCCATGTGCTTTCAATTACATATTTATTTTGGTGATTAACAAAATCAAACAAAAATACTAACACATATTTATAAGTCTTAAGTACAGAAAAATTACCAAGGTCAATCAAGTAAATGTTGGTAAGTATTGTCTTACTGAAGCTTTAATCTTTTCAAAATGATATTTCTCTAAACCCACATCGACTTCTGTTAAAAGTCATAACGATTTCCGTGTAAGACTGAAAAGTCATGTTGTTTCAAACAAGTCGATCCCATAACGATTCTATAAGTTATCGCAACGACTTCTTTAGAGCTCGTAACGACTTGCCTGTCATAACGATTCTATAAGTCATCGTAACGATTTCTTTAGAGCTCGTAACGACTTGCCTGTCATAATGATCCTATAAGTTATCGCAACGACTTCTTTAGAGCTCGTAACGACTTGCCTGTCATAACGATTCTATAAGTTATCGCAACGACTTCTTTAGAGCTCGTAACGACTTGCCTG
This sequence comes from Colocasia esculenta, assembly GCA_014218235.1. NCBI lineage: Eukaryota > Viridiplantae > Streptophyta > Magnoliopsida > Alismatales > Araceae > Colocasia > Colocasia esculenta. The sequence continues at coordinate 55,988,921 of CM024763.1, read as the reverse complement.
TCATAACGATTCTATAAGTCATCGTAACGATTCTTTAGAGCTCGTAACGACTTGCATGTCATAAGGATTCTATAAGTCATCATAATGATTTCTTTAGAGCTCGTAACGACTTGCCTGTCATAACAATTCTATAAGTCATCGTAACGATTTCTTTAGAGCTCGTAACGACTTGCCTGTCACAACGATTCTATAAGTCATCGTAACGATTTCTTTAGAACTCGCAACGACTTGCTCGCCGTAACGATTTCGTAAGTTACCATAACGATTCTTTAGAAATCGCAACGACTTGCTCGCCGTAACGATTTGCTTTGCACAAGGATTTCTTTAAGCGCTCATAACGATTTGCTTTACGTAACAATTTCTTTAGAACACAACGACTTGCTCACCGTAACGATTTCATAAGTTACCATAACGATTTCTTCAGTGAACACAACGACTTGCTTTGCATAACGAATTCTTCTGTGAATGTAACGATTTGGTATGGCTTATAACGACTTAGTTAAAATGACTAATCATAACGATTCATAAGTCATATAGCCATCGATCTCATATCTTACATCGACTTGACATTTATCTTATCTCTAAATACATTGACTAGTCAAAGTCACGTATATATCTATCTGTCACTCCTGCATTTATGAGTTCTGAACGTATCTCTGCATGCATGCAGACAATATCGTCCATTATGTGCTTACTCTGTATACATCCTTTAAAACAAGCTATTTGGGATTGCTATTCTAGTGAATACTCACATCAACGTATACTGACAACAAGAGACAGCTTAAGTTGTCTACTGTTCTAGCATTTAATGTGTGTAGGGTCCTGAAGACATTCTATCATACAACGTTGGACCTATAGACGCCAGAAGACCCTATCTCTTTGCGTGCTCAAATGGATAAAAGATAGTTGAAGCTTCCAAATGTCAAACAGTCTAACGTCTATCAATCCAAGAGACAACGGTTACTTCAACGACCGTATTTCAAAAAGAAGATATAAACTCAAAGACAGAAGTGAAAACAATAACAACGAAGTAGAGAACAAGCATCTGGTGTTCAAGCATTCAAATTCTTCTGCAAGAAGTCCAGAGCCAAGAATCTCATTCCTCATCACCTTTAGCTCTTCGCTCTCTGTGTTGTAATAGATTTTCTAAGAGAGCTCGTGTAGTTCTGAGAGTGTGCCTTGTTTAGATCCTTGCTCTCAGTGCTAGTGGCTTCAGATCTTGGCTTGTTAAAAGCTTGATCTAGGGGCTCGAAATCATTTCTTTCTCTTGTGTTGTTTCCCTTCGGTTGTGAAGGAAGACTTGGTGGTATCCAGGGTGGTTTTTCAGTTGTGAAGGAAGACCTAGTGGGGTATCCAGGGTGGTGTTATTCCCTTCGGGTGTGAAGGAAGACCAGCCGAGCTGGGTGCTGTAGCGTCCTTAGGGGGACTGTACCCTAGTTAGTAAAAACCTGAGTGGTTGCTCAGGGACTGGACGTAGGACTCCTAAGGAGAGGAGGTCCGAACCAGGATAATCCTTTGTGTCATGTGATTGTTTTCTTTGTATGAATGATATTGAACTAACAGTCACTAACCTTCATCGAAGAACATTTCGTGAATTTTATTTACAGGTATCGTCTAGATTATTTTTTAAAAGACCCATTCACCCCCCCTCTGGGCACGTCAACGGCAACATAATTGATATTCTTGTTACACAATATGAAAGATTTCAGATGCAATCAAGTGAGTCCATAACTCAAATGTTCAGTCGATTCACAGATATTACAAATAGATTGGCTGAACTTGGGAAAACCTATGAGATTGGAGACTTGGTGAGGAAAATTCTTAGATCCTTACCATCCTCATGGACCCCAAAGGTCACAGCTATTGAGGAAGCTAATGATCTGAAAAGGATGTCTTTGGAAAGCTCATTGGGTCCCTTATGGCCCATGAAATAAAAATGGAGAGATTAGGAGAGTCCTCAAGCAAGAAAAAGCACCGCAATGCTTTGAAAGCTGAAGAAGAATCATCAGAAGCAAGCTCAGATGAAAATGAAAGTATTGAGGATAGTGAAAATGAAGAAGCAATGCTATCAAGAAGACTGCAGCGGATTTTAGCCAAGAAAAAGAAATTTCAATCTGGCAGAAGATTCTTTAAGAAAAACAAAGAGTTTAAGAAGTCAGAAGGAAAGGATCTGAAGAAAGGAGAACCAATATGCTATGAGTGCAAGAAACTTGGACATATCAAGGCAGAATGTCCAAAGCTTAAGAAAGATGGACACAAGAAAAAGGACAACTTCAGACGATTCAAGAAGTACAAGAAAAAGGCAATGGCAGCCGCTTAGGAAAACAGCAGCGACTCAGACAGTGAGTCAAGCTCAAGCAGTGATAAAGAAGAAGCCAACCTGGCGTTCATGGCAAATACAGATGATAAGGTAACATCTGACTCCTCTTTTAATTCCTACAGTAATTATGATTCGGATAATTTAGAGGAAGCATTCAATGAACTATACAGTAAATATAGAGAAGTAACTAAACTGTTAAAAATAAGTAAGAAAAATAATGCTTGTCTAGAAAACACAAACTCAGATCTAAAATCAGAAAATGAACAGCTAGAAAAACAGTTAACTGAACTTAAAAGAAGAAATGAGTTATTATGTGAAGATCTAAAGGATAAGAATAAACAAGTAATTAAATTGGAAAAACAAGCAAGCTCGGATGAACTAAAAACAGAGATAAACTCATTAATAGAAGAGAATAAAAAGTTATCTAGCACATTGGAAAAATTTACAAATGGTAAAAACTCTCTCATATTAAAAGGTGCTAGAAGATCAGGTAAGAAGAAAAATAGATTAGGATATACAACCCCAGATAATGAAGAAACCATAGTTTATCCTAAAACATATCCAACACTAAAATTTGTACCTGAACAAGGCATTGCATACAAGGCAGATTTCAAATATATAGAAAAGGTAACCAAATTGTCTTGCTACAGTCACTGTAACAAATTAGGACATATTATAACTACATGTCCAACTAAACATAAGAAATGGATAATAAAAAGGGAAACCAGTGATACTAACCAATCAGGACCCAAAAGAACTTGGGTACCTAAAACTTAATGTTTTCATTTCAGGGTAACTTTTGAGCATCCAAATGGTATCTGGACAGTGGGTGCTCAAGGCACATGTCAGGTAATCGAAAGCTATTCTCTCATCTTCAAAATGAAGAAGGAACTGTTACATATGGAGATAACGGAAAAGGAACAGTGATAGGCAGTGGTTCTGTGAACAATAAAGAAAAGACAGTTATTGAAGATGTATTGTTTGTCAAAGGGCTAAAACATAATCTTATTAGCATCAGCCAGCTTTGTGACAGAGGCCATCAGATCTGGTTTCAAGAGTCAAAGTGCATCATATTAAAGGATGGAGCAGTAATTTTCGAGGCAAATAGAGAAAAGAACTTATATGTGCTCTATTTTGAAGAACTCAAGGATCAAAATGTTTGTTGACAGCAAATAAAGATCAATCAACTGAATTGTGGCACAGAAGATTGGGATATTGCAGCATAAATGGTATGAGAAAGTTGTTAAAGAAAAATCTTGTGGAAGGTCTGCCAAAGGTCAGCACCAAGATGGAAGGTGTTTGTAGACCTTGTGCCAAAGGAAAGCACACTAAGAGCTCCTTCAAGTCGAAGACTGTGGTAACCACCTCAAAACCTTTGGAACTCCTTCATATGGATTTGTTTGGGCCAATGAGGACCACCAGTCTTGGAGGAAAGAATTTTGGTTTTGTTATTGTCGATGACTACTCCAGATTTACGTGGGTGTCATTTCTAGAACATAAAGATGATACTTTTGAAAGCTTTGTCAATTTCAGCAAGAAGGTCCAGAAAGACCAGAAGTTCAGCATCATTTGTATTCGATCAGACCATGGAGGTGAATTTCAAAATAAAAAATTCTCTAAATTCTGTGATGACCAAGGAATTGAGCACAATTTCTCAGCACTAAGGACACCACAGCAAAATGGAGTTGCTGAGAGGAAGAACATAACTTTATTGGACATGGCAAGAACAATGTTGTCAGAATATGATTTCCAAGATATTTCTGGGCTGAAACAATAAACACAGCAAGGTATATCATCAACAGAGTAATGATCAGGCCAATCCTAAAGAAGACTGCCTACGAGCTGTACAAGGGAAAGAAGCCAAAGATCAGTCACTTCAGGACATTTGGATGTCCTTGCTTCATCCACAACAATGGAAAAATGGATATTGGTAAGTTAGATGCCAAATCAGATGAAGGCATCTTCATGGGGCACACCTCTAAACCTAAAGACTATAGAGTATTTAACAAGCGTACGTTATTAATTGAACAGTCTGTTCATATCATTTTTGATGAAACTAACCCTTCCTTGAGAAAGGAAGAAGATAGTGATATTGATAATGTAGATAAATTGTCTGAAAAATTAGAGGTACAACAATTGAAGACAAGGATGATCCACCTCTGGAAGACTTGCAACAACAAGATATTGCACATGAAAATCTTCCAAAGGAGTGGAGATACAAGAAAGATCACCCACCTGAGAACATTATTGGTGATCATCTGTAGGGGTAAGAACAAGAGGTAATGTAATACCGTGTGATTACTTAGCATTTGTGTCTCAAATAGAGCCTAAGACAGTCAATGAAGCTCTTACTGATGAATCTTGGATTATGGCCATGCAAGATGAACTTAATCAATTCAAGAGAAACCAAGTATGGTCTCTTGTTCCCAGACCATCAAACCATCCGGTTATTGGCACCAAGTGGGTGTTCATAAACAAACTGGATGAGACTGGTGTGATCTTAAGAAACAAAGCCAGATTGGTAGCTCAAGGCTATTCCCAAGAGAAAGGCATAGATTTCGATGAAACTTATGCACTGTAGCTAGACTTGAGGCTATTAGAATTTATTAGCATATGCATCCGCTTTGGATTTAAAATTATTTCAAATGGATGTCAATCTGCATTTTTAAATGGCTTCATCAAGGAAGAAGTTTATGTTGAACAACCCCCGGGTTTTGAAGACACAGATTTTCAAAATCATGTTTTTAAACTTCATAAGGCATTATATGGTTTAAAGCAAGCACCTAGAGCCTAGTATGAAAGCTTAGTTCTTTTCTATTAAATCATGGTTTCACTAGAGGACAGGTAGATAGCACTCTATTTGTAAAATTGAAAGTTAAAAGCATATTAATTATACAGATTTATGTAGATGACATTATCTTTGGATCTACTGATGAATCCCTTTGCAAGTATTTTGAAAAGTTGATGCAGGGAGAGTTTGAGATGAGCATGATGGGGGAGCTCAATTATTTCCTTGGATTACAAATCAAGCAAGAAAAAGATGGCACCCACATCTGTCAAGCCAAATACACCAAGGAGCTTCTAAAGAAATTTGGATTCGATAACACCAAGCCACTGTCAACACCTATGAGTACATCAACAAGGATGGACAGTGACAAGGATGGTAAGAAGGCAGATCAAAAGATTTACAGAGGTATGATAGATTCTTTGCTTTATTTAACAGCTAGCAGACCTGACATTTTATTTAGTGTATGTATGTGTACTAGATATCAAGCAGATCCTAGAGAATCTCATTTAATCAATGTCAAAAGAATTTTTAGATATTTAGCTAGAACTCATGAGTTATGTCTGTGGTATCCGAAGTCATGTGAAATTAATTTGATAGGATATTCTGATGCTGATTACGCTGGATGCAAGGTAGATAGAAAAAGCACCAGTGGTTGTTGTCAATTTCTTGCAGGGTCTTTAATTTCCTGGTCCTCCAAGAAACAAAATTTAGTTGCACTGTCTACAGCTGAAGCTGAGTATGTTGCTGCCGAGAGCTGCTGTACACAACTCCTGTGGATCAAGCAACAACTTGAGGACTATGGGCTTCACATCAAAACAATTCCTCTGCTGTGTGACAACACAAGCCTCTGCTGTGTGACAACACAAGTGCTATAAATCTCACCAAAAATCCAGTGCAGCATTCAAGGACCAAGCACATTGAGGTTAGATATCACTTCATTCGAGATCATGTAGCTAATGGTAATTTAGACATATCATTTATTGATACAAATGGTATGTTAGCAGATATTTTCACAAAAGCCTTATCTGAAGAAAGGTTCACATCTCTTAGAAGGAATTGGGCATGTGTAATTTGTGAAAAGATTTCTGTTCAAAACTGATAGATAAATTTTCAGAATTTAAGTAACCTTTCTCTCCCATGGCTTTAAGCAAAAGGAAGTTAAATTATCTCTCCTAGCCGCTCTTTTTTTTTTTTTGGACTCTTGAGTCGGTCAAACTTGTTTGTCATTTTCTGCCATCTTTTTGGCGCCTCATTTTTCGGTAAAGCCTTTATTTAACTCCAAAATCGATGTGGAAACGTTTCATCTCCTACCTTATACTTTTTCCCTCTTTCGTCTGGTTGCCTGAGCCGATGCCCTAACGACTCCGAGATCGACTTTCTGCTAATTTGAAGCCCCTCTCTTCTTCCCGCGAAGAATTTCTTGAGGGCTTCTCTCCTCTTTCCATCTCAACCCTCCAGAAAATCTTCCTCACCCAAAATCCATGGCTTCGTCCATTGTCTCTGGCAGTTTGGGTGGTTACAGCGCTGAGTTTCTTTCTCCGAGTAGCAGGAAAGGTTTACTTTCGTGAAGACCAAGCTTTGTGGAAATAAGGCGGTAGATGTTGGGGATCTTGAGAAGCATGGTATGCATAGTGTAGTGGTCACTATGAGAAGGATGCAGTGGACGTGAATCTCAACCTTCTCAGAGGTAAGCTATCCAGACCTCGTGAAGGCCTTTTATGTGTGCTTGAAATCAGAGGCCGATGGGTCCCTGACATCCTCCGTCAAGGGAACCCAAATCAGAATAGACCATGAGTTGTTGAAATTACTGTTTGGAGTAAGTGCCTCTGGGCACAGTGGGGTTCACACCGTGGACGCCCAAGCAAAGGGACTTGGTATTGTAGGACCTGGTTTCAGACTGAGAGATGGAAAATTAGATATCAATCAGCTGAATGCTTTCAATCGTCTTTTACATTTCAAAGTCTGTCAGATTCTAGTTCCTAGAAGTGCAACTTTTTCAACTTGTACCAGGTAGATTCGGACATAATGTTCTGGGCCATTCAGAACAAGGAGATTAACATGGCTAAAGTGATGATAGAAAGGATGAGGTTTGCTCATAGTCAGATTTGGGACACCAAGAGCAAGCTCAATGTTTCTCTGCCTTATGCTCACCTGCTTACCAAAGTTTTTAAACATTTTGGTATTGACTTGTCTGGGGCAGTAGTTGAAAAGATGGGCCAAGCTAATCTGAGGAAAAGTGGTTTTTCTGTTGTTAATGGAGTGTGGTCTAAGACCTGTGTGGCTGAGGGAGAGGCTATTATAGGGGAAGTTCAAGAAGTCCAGCAAGAGGTAGAAGCAGCAGAGCCAGCAGAAGTAGCAGGATCATTTGTAATAGCAGCTCAATCAGAAATTGCAGAGGATATTCCAGAAGCACCAGCAAGGATAGCAGTGGAAGTAACTGATAGAAGGATTGAGGACATTCCTCTTGAGGTAATTGTCCCCATTGTATCTACAGCAGAGGATCCTCTACCCACTTCCATTGTAGCTTCTATGTTGAACAACTCCTATATTTTACCCTTTTATTTTGGTGATAATAAAATTTATGTTTAATTAATTATTATTAAAATATTTAATATCATGTTTTTCTTAATAAAGATAAATTTACATGATTAATTGAATATTAAATATATTTAATACCATGATTTTTCTAATAATAAATTAAATATCATGATTTTTCTAATAAATATAATTTTATGACATTATTCTGTAATGATTTGCACTAAACAGATAAATGGATTCCATTCAATATATATATGGATTTCAGTTCAAGTGCCACACGATTTGGTCTCATAACGATTTGATAAGTGACACTCATAAGGATTCCTTTGTACTCACACAGACTCCTTTGTAACTCATAGGATTCCTTTATATCACCACACGACTCCTTTGTAACTCATAAGGATTCCTTTGTACTCACACAGACTCTTTGTAACTCATAAGGATTCCTTTGTAACTTACACAGACTTCTCATAAGGATTCGCTCTCTAAAGAATCGATTCTCATAAGGATTCGCTCTCTAAAGGAATCGATCTCATAAGGATTCGCTCTCTAAGGAATCGATCTCATAAGGATTCGCTCTCATAAGGATTCGCTCTCTAAAGGAATCGATCTCATAAGGATTCGCTCTCTAAGGAATCGATCTCATAAGGATTCGCTCTCATAAGGATTCGCTCTCTAAAGGAATCGATCTCATAAGGATTCGCTCTCTAAAGAAATCGATCTCATAAGGATCGCTCTCTAAAGGAATTGATCTCACATGGATTCCTTTGTAACTCTCATAAGGATTCCTTTGTAACTCTCATAGGATTCCTTTGTAACTCTCACATGGATTCCTTTGTAACTCTCATAAGGATTCCTTTGTAACTCTCACATGGATTCCTTTGTAATCTCATAAGGATTCCTTTGTAACTCTCACATGGATTCCTTTGTAACTCTCACATGGATTCCTTGTAACTCTCACATGGATTCCTTTGTAACTCTCATAAGGATTCCTTTGTAACTCTCACATGGATCCTTTGTAACTCTCATAAGGATTCCTTTGTAACACTCATAAGGATTCCTTGTAACTCTCATAAGGATTTGCTCTCACGTGAATTCGTTTGTAAAAACATAGATTTCCTTTATATTTTAAAAATGTTTTTGGCATCTAGTGAAAAAGTCAATATTCTGATTTGCGTAATCCTTTATCTTTCTGACAGGAGATCTTTTTGCTTATCTTTCTAGATCTCTTCTCTCCTGCCAAGAAAAGAGAGATTATTTACCACTTCTGGGTGACATCAGAAACATAAAGGTATGACCTTTTTAACAGAAACACTCTTTTATCTAAACATTTTTTCTATGCTTGCAGACCTCGTAGACCACAAATTATCAAAAATGAGAACAAGAGCAACGGCTAGAACTCCAACGGATCTCCTCACGGATTTTTTAAAAGTGCTCATATAAAAGATGAGAGTGGCTGAAGAACAGAAAGAGCTTTCCTGAAGATCTTTGAATGAGTGTACAACCAGTGAGGAACCTGAACTCCAAATACACTCAAAGAAAAAGAGAGAAAGAGCCTGAGCCCAAGAAGAAGCGTTCAAGCATCTGAAGCACTGAAGCATTCAAGCTCCTTCTCCTCTTCTTCTCTCTCCTGTGTGCATCTTGTAATCTGGGGGAGAGAGTCTTTTGCTGAGAGTTCTTTTAGTTGGTTTTGATTTGTTCCACTCTCAGCTTTGTTCTTTCTTTTCTAAGAAAGACTTCTCCAGCTGTAGGACTGTATACAGTGTAGAACCTAGCTAGGGGTTTGTGTCTAGCAGAACCGCACTGGGGTTTGTACCAGGAGGTTGGCTTCTTTACCTGTAAGAGAAGTTGGTTGCCTTCTTGCCCGGGAAAGAGAAGAGACCAGCTGGGGTGCTGGGTTTGTAGTGTCCTTAAGGGGACGTACCCTTGTTAGTAAATCCCAAGAGGTTGCTTGGGGACTGGACGTAGGACTTCCATGTGGGAAGGGCCGAACCAGGATAAATTCCTTGTGTCATTTGTGTGATTGTTTATTTGCTTCCGCACTGCTACTCTTTATCACACTAAACTAACCAAAGCTTCAAGTGTTAATTTCTGTGTTTAAGTTTCTATTTCAGATTTCAGAAAAAACCTATTCACCCCCCCCCCCCCCCCTCTAGGTTAGCTTGCTGCCATACCACAAGGGCCAACAAGTGGTATCAGAGCGGTCTCTGATCATTCGAAGATCCAACGATCTTAGAGTAAAGATCCATGGCAGCTCAAGGATATGCTGAAGGCCAATCAGTCACCAGACCTCCATTCTTTGATGGAGAAGACTACCAATATTGGAAAATGAGAATGGAATGCTTCATTCGAGGCACAGACTTTGATCTGTGGCAGGTAATTGAGGTAGATGATTTTGTTATTGTTCCTATTGAAGGCACTACTGCCATTACACCTACTGATAAAAGTAAATTATCTTTAAACTTTAAAGCTAAGAACTACTTATGTTGTGCCTTATCCAAAAGAGAATTTAGTAGAGTATCTGCATGCAAATCTACTAAAGAAATTTGGGATAAACTGCAGATAACTTATGAGGAACGGATAAAGTGAAACAAACTAGAATAGATATTCTTGTTTCACAATATGAACAATTTAAAATGCTTCCAAGCGAAAACATTACTACTATGTATAATAGATTTTCAAGCATAGTAGTAGGCTAAATTCTCTTGGTAAAACTCTTTCCAATGAAGAAACCGTTAGAAAAATACTTAGGTCTTTAACCGTTTCATGGACACCTAAAGTAACCGCTATTGAAGAAGCCCTGACCTAACAAAATTATCTATTGATAACTTAATAGGTTCCCTCATGGCACATGAAATTAATATGGAGCGTCTATCTGAATGCTCATCAAAGAAAAAATGTACTAATGCTCTTAAAGTTGCAGCTACTACCTTCTACTCTCTTCTTCTTCTTCAGTTCCAAAAATGCAGATTCTGAAGACAGTGACGTAGATGAAGTTCTGTCCAAGCTTCAGAAAATTTTTAAGAAGAAGAAAATGGATCAAGAAGGATTCAAAAGAAAGAAAAGAAAGAAAAGGAACCAGTCTGCTATGAATGCAGAAAACCTGGACATCTGAGCCCAGATTGTCCAAGGTTAAAGAAGAATGGCCAAACCGAAAAGCTCAAGAAGCAGCACAAGAAATTTAAAAGAAAAGCCATGGCAGTTTTCTGGGAAAATGATGAGGCCCACAGCTCCGAAACATCAAGCTCAGAATCGGAGAAGAGCAGGTAAATCTTGCCCTCATGGCAGAACTAGATGAGGTACATTCTGACTCATTTTTTGATTCTTGCACAGATTCAGGATCAGAATCTGAAGATTTAGATCATGTTTTTAATGAACTTTATGATAAACACAAGGTTGTTGTAAAAGAATTGAAAATATCAAGAACAACCTTACTTGTTTGGAAAATACTAATTCTGATCTTAAATCAGAAATGGAACAATTAGAAGATCAATTAAAAGAATGTAAAGATAATAATTATCTTTTAAATGAAGATTTAAAAAGTAAGAATAATGAGAAGATAGAGTTAGAAGAAAAATTGAAAACTCTAACTGAAGAAAATTTATTTTAAAGAATCAGTTAGAAAATTAACTAAAGGAAAAACATCTTTAGCCCTATGCTTAAAAGGATCAAAATCTGGAAATGACAAACAAGGGCTTGGTTATACACCTCCAGAAAAAGGAAAACAAGTAATAAACTCAGGAAAATATCCTTTACCAAAATTTGTAAAGAAACCAAAATGCCTCAGAAAAAGAACCTGAAACAACCAAGCTTTATCAAAAAAGAAAAAGGTTTCTAAAAATTATGTTCAAATCATGCATCACAAAGGCAATAAGAACTGCAAAACAAATTATATTCATTGCTGCTCTCATTGCAATAAACTAGGACACACTGTGAACACCTGCACAACTAAGCACTTAGTTTGGATTCCTAAAGGTTATTTTCATGCATCTAACCATCAAGGACTCAAAAAGATTTGGGTACCTACTTCTGAGTAGTTTATTTGCAGGATGGCCTTGGAGCATCAGGAACAAAGGATGCTCAAGACTGGTGACTGCCAACTCTTCATCCATCTCATATCTGAAGAGGGAGTAGTCATTAATTTATTTGTAAATTTTAACATTACTAACAATTATTTACAAGTTTCATTCAGGGAGTCTCTCTCATTCAGGGGGAGCACAGACTAAGGGAGTTATTCATTTATGTCAATCATTGTTGAACCCCTCAATGGTAAGAATTTCTTTCACAAAGGGGAGAGAATGCAATGGTAAGAACCTTCCTTTTTGGTTTTGACAAAAAGGGGAGAGTATGCATGGTATGTATTATCTGTGAATTTTCTGTATTTTCTATGCTTTACGTATTTTTGTCAGAAAATTCTCATAAATTTTGTCATCACCAAAAAGGGGGAGATTGTTGAACCACTCTTATATTTTACCCTTTTATTTTGGTGATAATAAAATTTATGTTTAATTATTATTATTAAAAATATTAATATCATGTTTTTCTTAATAATATAAATTTACATGATTAATTGAATATTAAATATATTTAATACCATGATTTTTCTAATAATAAATTAAATATCATGATTTTCTAATAAATATAATTTTATGACATTATTCTGTAATGATTTGCACTAAACAGATAAAGGATTCCATTCAATAAATATATGGATTTCAGTTCAAAGTGCCACATCGATTTGGTCCCATAACGATTTGATAAGTGACACTCATAAGGATTCCTTTGTACTCACATAGACTCCTTTGTAACTCATAAGGATTCTTTTATACTCACACAGACTCCTTTGTAACTCATAAGGATTCCTTTGTACTCACACAGACTCCTTTGTAACTCATAAGGATTCCTTTGTAACTTACACAGACTTCTCATAAGGATTCGCTCTCTAAAGGAATCGATCTCATAAGGATTCACTCTCTAAAGGAATCGATCTCATAAGGATTCGCTCTCTAAAGGAATCGATCTCATAAGGATCGCTCTCATAAGGATTCGCTCTCTAAAGGAATCGATCTCATAAGGATTCGCTCTCATAAGGATTCGCTCTCTAAAGGATCGATCTCATAAGGATTCGCTATCTAAAGGAATCGATCTCATAAGGATTCGCTCTCTAAAGGAATTGATCTCACATGGATTCCTTTGTAACTCTCATAAGGATTCCTTTGTAACTCTCATAAGGATTCCTTTGTAACTCTCATAAGGATTCCTTTGTAACTCTCACATGGATTCCTTTGTAACTCTCATAAGGATTCCTTTGTAACTCTCACATGGATTCCTTTGTAACTCTCACATGGATTCCTTTGTAACTCTCACATGGATTCCTTTGTAAAACTCATAAGGATTCCTTTGTAACTCTCACATGGATTCCTTTGTAACTCTCATAAGGATTCCTTTGTAACTCTCATAAGGATTTGCTCTCACGTGAATTCGTTTGTAAAACATAGATTTCCTTTACATTTTAAAATGTTTTTGGCATCTAGAAAAAAGACAATATTCTTGATTTGCGTAATCCTTTATCTTTCTGACAGGAGATCTTTTTGCTTATCTTTCTAGATCTCTTCTCTCCTGCCACACAAAAGAGAGAGATTACTTACCACTTCTGGGTGGCATCAGGAAACATAAAGGTATGGAACCTTTTTGACAGAAACACTCTTTAATCTAAACACTTTTTTCTATGCTTGCAGACCTCGTAGACCACAAATTATCAGAAGAAAGAGAACATGAGCAACGGCTAGTACTCCAACGGATCTCCTCAACGGATTTATTAAAAGTGCTCATATAGAAGATGAAGAGTGGCTGAAGAACAAGAAAGAGCTTTCCTGAAGATCTTTTGAATGAGTGTACAACCAGTGAGGAACCTGAACTCCAAATACACTCAAAGAAAAAGAGAGAAAGAGCCTGAGCCCAAGAAGAAGCGTTCAAGCATCTGAAGCACTGAAGCATTCAAGCTCCTTCTCCTCTCTTCTCTCTCTCTGTGTGCATCTTGTAATCTGGGGGAGAGAGTCTTTTGCTGAGAGTTCTTTTAGTTGGTTTTGATTTGTTCCAACTCTCAGCTTTGTTCTTTCTTTTCTAAGAAAGACTTCTGTCCAGCTGTAGGACTGTATACAGTGTAGAACCTAGCTAGGGGTTTGTGTCTAGCAGAACCGCACTGGGGTTTGTACCAGGAGGTTGGCTTCTTTACCTGTAAGAGAACTTGGTTGCCTTCTTGCCCGGGAAAGAGAAGAAGACCAGCTGGGGTGCTGGGTGTTGTAGTGTCCTTAAGGGGGACTGTACCCTTGGTTAGTAAAATCCCAAGAGGTTGCTTTGGGACTGGACGTAGGACTTCCATGTGGGAAGGGCCGAACTAGGATAAATTCCTTGTGTCATTTGTGTGATTGTTTATTTACTTCCGCACTGCTACTCTTTATCACACTAAACTAACAAACCTTCAAGTGTTAATTTCTGTGTTTAAGTTTCTATTTCAGATTTCAGAAAAAACCTATTCACCCCCCCCCCCCCTCTAGGTTAGCTTGCTGCCATACCACAAGGGCCAACAAGTGTATCAGAGCGGTATCTGATCATTCGAAGATCCAACGATCTTAGAGTAAACATCCATGGCAGCTCAAGGATATGCTGAAGGCCAATCAGTCACCAGACCTCCATTCTTTGATGGAGAAGACTACCAATATTGGAAAATGAGAATGGAATGCTTCATTCGAGGCACAGACTTTGATCTGTGGCAGGTAATTGAGGTAGGTGATTTTGTTATTGTTCCTATTGAAGGCACTACTGCCATTACACCTACTGATAAAAGTAAATTATCTTTAAACTTTAAAGCTAAGAACTACTTATGTTGTGCCTATCCAAAAGAGAATTAGTAGAGTATCTGCATGCAAATCTGCTAAAGAAATTTGGGATAAACTGCAGATAACTTATGAAGGAACGGATAAGTGAAACAAACTAGAATAGATATTCTTGTTTCACAATATGAACAATTTAAAATGCTTCCAAGCGAAAACATTACTACTATGTATAATAGATTTTCAAGCATAGTAGTAGGCTTAATTCTCTTGGTAAAACTCTTTCCAATGAGAAACCCTTAGAAAAATACTTAGGTCTTTAACCGTTTCATGGACACCTAAAGTAACCGCTATTGAAGAGCCCATGACCTAACCAAATTATCTATTGATAACTTAATAGGTTCCCTCATGGCACATGAAATTAATATGGAGCGTCTATCTGAATGCTCATCAAAGAAAAAATGTACTAATGCTCTTAAAGTTGCAGCTACTCCTTCTACTTCTTCTTCTTCTTCAAGTTCCAAAAATGCAGATTCTGAAGACAGTGACGTAGATGAAGTTCTGTCCAAGCTTCAGAAAATTTTTAAGAAGAAGAAAAATGGATCAAGAAGGATTCAAAAGAAAGAAAAGAAAGAAAAGAACCAGTCTGCTATGAATGCAGAAAATCTGGACATCTGAGACCAGATTGTCCAAGGTTAAAGAAGAATGGCCAAACCGAAAAGCTCAAGAAGCAGCACAAGAAATTTAAAAGAAAAGCCATGGCAGTTTCTTGGGAAAATGATGAGGCCACAAGCTCCGAAACATCAAGCTCAGAATCGGAGAAAGAGCAGGTAAATCTTGCCCTCATGGCAGGACTAGATGAGGTACATTCTGACTCATTTTTTGATTCTTGCACAGATTCAGGATCAGAATCTGAAGATTTAGATCATGTTTTTAATGAACTTTATGATAAACACAAGGTTGTTGTAAAAGAATTGAAAAATATCAAGAACAACCTTACTTGTTTGGAAAACACTAATTCTGATCTTAAATCAGAAATGGAACAATTAGAAGATCAATTAAAAGAATGTAAAGATAATAATTATCTTTTAAATGAAGATTTAAAAAGTAAGAATAATGAGAAGATAGAGTTAGAAGAAAAATTGAAAACTCTAACTGAAGAAAATCTTTATTTAAAAGAATCAGTTAGAAAATTAACTAAAGGAAAAACATCTTTAGCCTTATGCTTAAAAGGATCAAAATCTGGAAATGACAACAAGGGCTTGGTTATACACCTCCAGAAAAAGGAAAACAAGTAATAAACTCAGGAAAATATCCTTTACCAAAATTTGTAAAAGAAACCAAAATGCCTCAGAAAAAGGAACCTGAAACAACCAAGCTTTATCAAAAGAAAAAGGTTTCTAAAATTATGTTCAAATCATGCATCACAAAGGCAATAAGAACTGCAAAACAAATTATATTCATTGCTGCTCTCATTGCAATAAACTAGGACACACTGTGAACACCTGCACAACTAAGCACTTAGTTTGGATTCCTAAAGGTTATTTTCATGCATCTAACCATCAAGGACCCAAAAAGATTTGGGTACCTACTTCTGAGTAGTTTATTTGCAGGATGGCCTTGGAGCATCAGGAACAAAGGATGCTAAAGGCACTGGTGATGCCAACTCTTCATCCATCTCATATCTGAAGAGGGAGTAGTCATTAATTTATTTGTAAATTTTAACATTACTAACAATTATTTACAAGTTTCATTCAGGTGGAGTCTCCCATTCAGGGGGAGCACAGACTAAGGGGGAGTTATTCATTTATGTCAATCATTGTTGAACCCCTCAATGGTAAGAATTTCTTTCACAAAGGGGAGAGAATGCAATGGTAAGAACATTCCTTTTTGGTTTGTGACAAAAAGGGGGAGAGTATGCATGGTATGCATTATCTGTGAATTTTCTGTATTTTCTATGCTTTACATATTTTTGTCAGAAAATTCTCATAAATTTTGTCATCACCAAAAAGGGGGAGATTGTTGAACCACTCCTATATTTTACCCTTTTATTTTGGTGATAATAAAATTTATGTTTAATTAATTATTATTAAAATATTTAATATCATGTTTTTCTTAATAAATATAAATTTACATGATTAATTGAATATTAAATATATTTAATACCATGATTTTCTAATAATAAATAAATATCATGATTTTCTAATAAATATAATTTTATGACATTATTCTGTAATGATTTGCACTAAACAGATAAATGGATTCCATTCAATATATATATGGATTTCAGTTCAAAGTGCCACATCGATTTTGTCCCATAACGATTTGATAAGTGACACTCATAAGGATTCCTTTCTACTCACACAGACTCCTTTGTAACTCATAAGGATTCCTTTATACTCACACAGACTCCTTTGTAACTCATAAGGATTCCTTTGTACTCACACAGACTCCTTTGTAACTCATAAGGATTCTTTGTAACTTACACAGACTTCTCATAAGGATTCGCTCTCTAAAGTAATCGATCTCATAAGGATTCGCTCTCTAAAGGAATCGATCTCATAAGGATTCGCTCTCTAAAGGAACGATCTCATAAAGATTCGCTCTCTAAGGAATCGATCTCATAAGGATTCGCTCTCTAAGGATTCGCTCTCTAAAGGAATCGATCTCATAAGGATTCGCTCTATAAAGGAATTGATCTCATAAGGATTCGCTCTCTAAGGAATCGATCTCATAAGGATTCGCTCTCATAAGGATTCGCTCTCTAAAGGAATCGATCTCATAAGGATTCGCTCTCTAAAGGAATCGATCTCATAAGGATTCGCTCTCTAAAGGAATCGATCTCACATGGATTCCTTTGTAACTCTCATAAGGATTCGCTCTCTAAAGGATTCGCTCTCTAAAGGAATCGATCTCATAAGGATTCGCTCTCATAAGGATTCGCTCTCTAAAGAATCGATCTCATAAGGATTCGCTCTCTAAAGGAATCGATCTCATAAGGATTCGCTCTCTAAAGAATCGATCTCACATGGATTCCTTTGTAACTCTCATAAGGATTCCTTTGTAACTCTCATAAGGATTCCTTTGTAACTCTCACATGGATTCTTTGTAACTCTCATAAGGATTCCTTTGTAACTCTCACATGGATTCTTTGTAACTCTCACATGGATTCTTTGTAACTCTCACATGGATTCCTTTGTAACTCTCATAAGGATTCCTTTGTAACTCTCATAAGGATTCCTTTGTAACTCTCATAAGGATTTGCTCTCACGTGAATTCGTTTGTAAAAACATGGATTTCCTTTATATTTTAAAATGTTTTTGGCATCTAGTGAAAAAGTCAATATTCTTGATTTGCGTAATCCTTTATCTTTCTGACAGGAGATCTTTTTGCTTATCTTTCTAGATCTCTTCTCTCCTGCCAACAAAAGAGAGATTACTTACCACTTCTGGGTGGCATCAGGAAACATAAAGGTATGAACCTTTTTGACAGAAACACTCTTTTATCTAAACACTTTTTTCTATGCTTGCAGACCTCGTAGACCACAAATTATCAGAAGAAAGAGAACATGAGCAACGGCTAGAACTCCAACGGATCTCCTCAACGGATTTATTAAAATTGCTCATATAAAAGATGAAGAGTGGCTGAAGAACAAGAAAGAGCTTTCCTGAAGATCTTTTGAATGAGTGTACAACCAGTGAGGAACCTGAACTCCAAATACACTTAAAGAAAAAGAGAGAAAGAGCCTGAGCCCAAGAAGAAGCATTCAAGCATCTGAAGCACTGAAGCATTCAAGCTCCTTCTCCTCTCTTCTCTCTCTCTGTGTGCATCTTGTAATCTGGGGGAGAGAGTCTTTTGCTGAGAGTTCTTTTAGTTGGTTTTGATTTGTTCCAACTCTCAGCTTTGTTCTTTCTTTTCTAAGAAAGACTTCTGTCCAGCTGTAGGACTGTATACAGTGTAGAACCTAGCTAGGGGTTTGTGTCTAGCAGAACCGCACTGGGGTTTGTACCAGGAGGTTGGCTTCTTTACCTGTAAGAGAAGTGGGTTGCCTTCTTGCCCGGGAAACAGAAGAAGACTAGCTGGGGTGCTGGGTGTTGTAGTGTCCTTAAGGGGGACTGTACCCTTGGTTAGTAAAATCCCAAGAGGTTGCTTGGGGACTGGACGTAGGACTTCCATGTGGGAAGGGCCGAACCAGGATAAATTCCTTGTGTCATTTGTGTGATTGTTTATTTGCTTCCGCACTGCTACTCTTTATCACACTAAACTAACCAAACCTTCAAGTGTTAATTTCTGTGTTTAAGTTTCTATTTCAGATTTCAGAAAAAACCTATTCACCCCCCCCCCCCCCTCTAGGTTAGCTTGCTGCCATACCACAAGGGCCAACATTTTATACTTCGAGAGGTATTGGATTCCGTTCATTCCACCTCAGTTATTCCCGAAACTGGTGGAAGTTCAGTGGAAGAGGTTGTGGCATCATGCCACATTGAAGAATATGTGGCAGCAGCCCCATTTCAGTAGGAGCACACAGTTGCTCCAGAAGATACTGTGATGGAAGATGCTCCTATTCAGGGGGAGCAAGAGAGAGTTGAAGAAGATGCTCCTGTTGAGGGGAGCAGTCACAAGAAGGACAAAAGGAGACATCAGTGGCATCAGGCCACACTGACATCTCTATGACAGAAGAATCGGTTCCTCCAGCAGAAGCAGCACACAATGATGTGCATATGGGCAGTGTGCCTGCTGAAGAGATTTTTCCAAATGTACATGATGATTGGACTCATGGGGAGAGACATGAAAATCCTCCAGTAATACTCCCAGAGATGGGGAGACTACCAGCTCCTCAGAATCAGATGATGATGGACAGCAGCCTCCAACTAAAGAGGCTAGGAAAAAAGGGAAAGGAGTGGCATCAGAAGTCCCTCTACTTGCTGACACTCCTTTTGAGAGGCAGGTGAGACAGAAAATTGTCATAAACTTGAAACCTATTATTGAGAGATTGGATGCTCAAGGTGAGATCTTATGCTCTGTTCAATCCGATGTGAACTCCATTTTCATGAGCCAAGCATCAACTACTAAGGAGATTTCTCAAATCAGAAATGCCATGAAGTGGTTCAACAAAGAGATGGGCAGCATGAAGTCAATGTTATCTGAGATTTTGCAGACGGTTGGAGCTCAAGCTCCTCCTCCTCCTATAGCTCAGAACAATGATGATAATTCTCCTAGGCCATTAGGGCCAGCAGCAGCAGTAGCAGCAGAGGATAGTGTGCCAGGGCCATCAGGGCCAGCAGCAGCAGCAGCAGCAGAGGTCAGTGTGCCAGGACCATTAGGGCCAATGGAGTCTAAACTTGTGCAGAATTTGGCTGAAGAAGAAGTCTTGGCTCCTGTGCCCCCGCCTCCCTCTTCTTCTCAAACACCTTTTCCTCCATCTCCACCTTCATCCTCTACAGCTCCACCTGCCCCACAGACCTTCAAGAAACCTCAACCCCGACCTATCTCTTCACCAACACCATTTCCTTCTCAATCTGGCTCATCTCCTGTTTCTTCCAGCATTGTTCCTTCTCCACCATCTTCTCCTCAGATTCCTCCAGCATCCTCTTCTGCTGGGCCCTCTTCTTCTTTTGGTCCTTCCTCCTCAGGACCCTCTGCTCTCCCTACCATAACTCCCGCCTCTATCTTCAATCCACCTACACCTCCTTCCTTTATTACCATTATTCCTTAGGGTGACCAACTCACTCAGGTTGAAATCCAGGATATCAAGGATGAATTTGAGGTAGCAATACTTCATTTAGTCCTGGCTGTTGGCACCCACACTCACAGGACAGGCTCTTCTAGTCCTGTCTCTAAAAAGAGGAGACTCACTTCCACCCATCCTGTCTCCTATGACACTTGTTATCCTCCCCTTTGGTTTTCCCTTTCTATCTCCAATAAGCAGAAACTTATCTATGAAGAATATCTTTAAAAAGTAGTTTTTGCCCACATTTTTGGCCTTCCCTTCCAAAATCTTTCTGATCATCTTACCACCATCTTTCCTTACACCCATCTCTCTAAGGCTCAACAGTAAAAAATTTTCTCCATGACTGAAGCCAAACCTGAAGAGCAGTTGGCTCGGAGCAACAGAGATCTGTACAGTCAATTCCGTAGAGTTCAAGCTGCCAGATATCCACCTAGGGAAGCTCCTCTTCCTCTTTCTGAATGGTTCCAGATCCATCAGAAAAATCTATGTGGACCCTTCATTTAGAAAGAGATCAAGTTTATCAGATGTACAGTAACTACTGCTATGTAAATCGCCTCCTTGAATCTCAGCTGGGTCAGTTCCGTGAAGCCATCAGGGCTCTCTGTTCAAGCACAGCTCATTCGGTCTCCCTTAAGGTTGATTTTGCTACCTTAGTCATTCCGGATATAGTGTTTCTTCCCCCTCTGCATGCTTTGATTATGGATTCCTCTGTGGAGACACTTATTTTTGAGCGAGCTGCAAGGGTCATGGCTAGGTTATTTGTGCAAGATGGCCGTGATCTGTCTTTTTCGAGATTTGTCTTCAAGCAATATCTTCAGGGGCATATCAAGGCCGATATCCTTGCCCCTATTCTCTCTGAATGTGATAGGCTGTCTCCTGCTGACTGGACGAAGCTCTATCCCTTGTCTGCTCGGTAGCTAGAAGATCTTAATGCTTCTCAGGCCAGCTCAAATCAACCTCCCTTGTCTCCCGGTGATTTTTGGATGCCAACTCTCTTCACCTCATTCGGGATTCCTATTTGACCTGGGTCGAACGATACAAGGTTTTCTTTGCTTTAAAGAAAGAGCTTAGATCGCTTCAGATTGTCTATCCCCTCAAGATTCATGCCTTTCTTCAGTTTTCCAGTTTTGGGTCTTTCTTATCCTACAAGATAGCCCTCGGCAGTACTAAATATGAGGATTTCATTTCAGACCAAAGGCAACTTCATATAAAGAGGATGGCTCCCACCATGGGACCCTCCTATCAAATTGAGTTTGGGGCCTTTCAAGCCTTTTTTGAAGAGCAGGAACGCCAGGCATTCCCTGTCATCAGGCGCTTTGCCTCCCTTTTGTCTACTGCTTATTATTTACCTGTACCTCCTCAAAACTAATCAAATACATTTGGTTGAGTGCCCTTCCATCTTTTCTCTTCTTCTTTGTCTCAATTTATCTTTTTGCTTAATGACAAAAAAGGGGGAGAACATACTTAGCATGTCTGAAATACATTCCGCAAATATTCATATTTTTATTAATGCTTACTGATAAGTTTTGTCATCATCAAAAAGGGGGAGATTGATGATCAGTCTGTTCCCATGTAATTCTACTTAATTACATATTTATTTTGGTGATTAACAAAACCCTATCAAAGATATATTCCATAAGTCTTAAGTACAGGAAATATTCCAAGGACAAACAAGCCAATATTAGTAAGTATCATCTTTCTGAAGCATTAATTATTTCAAGATTATATTTCTCTAAGTTGACATCGACTTCTGTTAAAAGTCACAACGATTTCCTTCATGTATATCGATTTTAATAGAGCTATAACGATTTGATATCATAACGATTTCACAAGTATCTTAACGATTTCTTTATAAGACTGAAACATCATGTGGTTACCATCAAATCATTCCCGTAACGATTTCTTTGGTCATCGCAACGATTCCTTTAGTCATCATAATGATTTGCTCATTGCAACGATTTCTTTAGTTATCATAACGATTTGCTCATCGCAACAATTTCTTTAGTCATCGTAACGATTTGCTCATCGCAATGATTCCTTTAGTCATCGTAACGATTTGCTTATCGCAACGATTTCTTTAGTCATCGTAACGATTTGCTCATCACAACGATTTCTTTAGTCATCGTAACAATTTGCTCATCGCAACGATGCCTTTAGTCATCATAACGATTTGCTCATCGCAACGATTTCTTTAGAGCTCATAACGATTTGCTTCGCGCAACGATTTCTGTAGAGCTCATAACGATTTGCTTCGCGCAACGATTTCTTTAGAGCTCATAACGATTTACTTCATGCAACGATTTCTGTAGAGCTCATAATGATTTGCTTCGCACAACGATTTCTGTAGAGCTTATAACGATTTGCACTCTACAACGATTTTTTCAGTACAACGATTTCATAAGTCATATAGGCATCGACTTTATGTTTTATATCGAATTGATAGTAATCTTATTTATGAAAGCGTTGAAAAGTCAAAGTCAAGCACATCGTTCTGACTGTTGTGCATTTAATGAAGACAAAACGTATCTCTGCATGCAGGCAGATGATATCTTTTCATTATCGTGTATACTCTGTTAACATCTTTTAGAACAAGCTATTTGGCATTACTATTTTGGTGAATATTCACATCAATGTTTTTCTGACAATAAGAGACAGTCTAGCTGTCTACTGTTCTAGCATTTAATGTATGCAGGGCCCTAAAGACTTTTTATCATACAACGTTGGACCATATAGATGCCAGAAGATCCTATCTCTTTGCGTGCACAAATGGATAAAAGACTGTTGACTAGAAGCTTCTAAGTGTCAAACAGTCTAACGTCTACCAAAGCTAGAGACAATGGTTACTTCAACGAATATTTTTTCAAATTTGAGATATAAATACAAGAAAGTAGCTCTAGAAGGGATGATGAGAGGACTAACGAACACTTCAAGCAAGTTCTAGCAATTCAAATCTTCTGGGAGAATCCAAGAGCCAAGCATCTCATTCCTAATCTGTCTCAAGCTCTTTAGCTCTCTATGTTTGCAATAGAAATCTTAAGAGAGAGCCTGCGTAGTTCTGAGAGAGACCTTTGTGTAGATCTCCTGCTCTCAGGGCTATTTCTGCTTCAGATCATTGCTTGTTAACACTTGATCTAGGGGCTTGCCTTCATTGCTCATCTTTACTGTGTTGTTCCCTTCGTGTGTGAAGAAAGACCTGGTGGGGATCCAGGGTGCTGTAGTTCCCTTCTGTTGTGAAGGAAGATGTGGTGGGGATCCAGGGTGTTGTAGTTCCTTTCGTGTGAAGGAAGACCAGCTGAGCTGGGTGTTGTAGTGTCCATAAGGGGACTGTACCTTAGATAGTGGAATCCTGAGTTATTGCTCAGGGACTGGACGTAGGACTCCTAAGGATAGGAGGTTTGAACCAGGATAAACTCTGTGTGTTGTGTGATTGATTTCCTGTGTGTGTTTGCTGTTTATTCTAACTTTCACTAACCTTCATCAAAGAACGTCCGTGTGTGAATGTTTTAAGTACAGGTACACATCAAATAATTTTAAAAGACCATTCACCCCCCCTCTGGGCTCATCAACTGGGCAACAAATAAGGCTTTTTATGGTCTTAAGCAAGCTCCAAGAGCTTGGTATGACCATTTGAACTCATTTTTGTTGAATAAAGGTTACACAAGATGTAATGTAGACCAAACCTTGTTTACAAGAATTGTCAATAATCAAATCATTGCTATTCAAATCTATGTTGATGACATAATTTTTGGGTCTACAAATAAAGAACTGTGTACTGAATTTGCTGATCACATGAAAATTGAATTTGAAATGAGTTTGATGGGAGACTTATAATTCTTTTTGGGATTGCAGGTACATCAAACCAGTGAAGGGATTTTCATAAGTCAAACAAAGTATGTGAAAGAACTTTTAAAAAGGTTTGACTTTCAGTACCTCAAGCATTCAAGCACACCAATGGCAATAAATGTAAGGTTAGAGGAAGATTCACTTGGTAAGTCAGTAGATCCAAAGACCTACAGAGGTATGATTGGTTCTCTACTTTACCTCACAACCTCTAGACTAGACATATAATTTAGTGTGTGCATGTGTACTCGATTTCAAGCCAATCCTAAAAAAAGTCACATGTTAGCTGTCAAAAGAATTTTCAAATATATTGTTGGAACATGTGAACTTGGTATATGGTATCCTGCTGGTTGCAAGTTAGATTTAATTGCTTATTGTGATGTTGATTATGCTGGTTGTAAACTTGATAAAAAAAGTACTAGTGGCTTGTGTTTATATCTAGGTGGATGCTTAATTTCTTGGGCTTCCAAAAAGCAACATTCAGTAGCTCTATCCACTGCAGAGGCTGAATATGTTGCGGCTGGTTGTTGTGGCACTCAAGTTCTTTGGGTGAAACATCAGCTCCTAGACTATAATCACAAATTGGGTTGTATTCCTATTTTGTGTGATAACACTAGTGCTATTAATTTGTCTAAAAACTCAATTCAGCATTCACGAACAAAGCATATTGAAATAAGACACCATTTTCTAAGAGATGAGGTTGCTAAAAATCTTTTGAACTTCACATCATTGAAACTGAAAAACAAATTACAGATATTTTCACTAAGCCTCTTCTAGAAAACAAATTCTCATCTTTAAGAAGAGAGCTTGGTTTGTACAAATTTCCACATTCTTGACATCTTCTATCTCTTTTTGCAAATAAAAGTCTTCCGTTCTTACAAATAAATTCCTCACTCTCACATTGCATTGGCATTCTTGGTATATCAAATAGTGATTTGAAGAAAGACAAGTTAGGCTTGTCTGTACACTTTCACTATGCGTGAGTATATGTCTTCGCCAAGTATCAAGAGTCTTGTATGCAATTGTTGAGGGGGAGTCCTTGTCTTTTAATAAAACATTCTTGTTCATTCATATTTTTCACTTCATTCCATTCCTATTTCTTCAATAATCCTCATGTTCACCTTGTGAGGGGGAGATACATGAAATGGGAAGTCATTGTCACATTCCTTAACCTTACTTGTCTATATTGAACCCCAAACTCATCAAAATGTTTGAGTCATTGTACTGTTTTCTTATGAGAGAATTAAGACATTGAAACTAAACTCATTGTGCATTTAGTTTAATTTCAAAGATTCATTATAATTTCAAGGTTAAGCAATCTTAATACTGAATGTCTTTAAAATGACTTGCAAAACACTTGTAGGCACATGAGTGGCTTTATTATTCAACATGTGTATGTTTAAGCTTCATTTTTACCACATGTTAAGAATAATTTTTCTAAATTCGTAGTCATGACTTTTCTGGTCAAAGCAAACATATTCCTGCAAAACATCAAAAGAAAATGATCAACAATCTGGAAAGATACAAACAGAGCAATGCAAATTCTTGAACCACTGAGTAACTGGGCCATTTCACCTAAAAAGTGATTTGTTTCGCTCAGATAGAATTAAAAATCTTCAATTTCTATTCCAGCAGTTCAAATCTAAAGTCATAAAGAGATTTTACCTGAACAATCTTCAATTTCTTTTCAAAAATTTTACATGTATTCTCCAATCATTTCTTGCCTTGCACAGCTAATGTCATGAATCCATTTACACTATGTGGCTGCAAGACATCTCAGCTTGTTCATTAAGCTGATTTTGGGACCCACACTTGCCTGGGTCTTGCAATGACGTCAATGTTAGGATTCAACAATGATTTCTGAATCCAAAGTGATTTTATTTTTTAAATAGACGTATTTCTTTCATTAATGGAATTATGTGCATAGAGGTTGGGAACATGCACAAAATCATGATTCTTATGCCAACAGTTCTTTGACAAATGTCCAAGTTGATGACACGTATAGCATTGAACTGTTTTAGCATTTTTGTAAGAGTGTGGATTTTTCTTCCAGCAGTATTTAGCAAGATGACCAGATCTATTGCATCTAAAACAAACAGGTTGAGTATTTACCTGGAGTTACCATAGTATGAGTGCATTTGCTGGAATCTCTGAGATTCTTTAGAGTACCTTTGATCACCCTTGGGTTGAAAGGGTGGAGGTGGCACCCTTGGTATCTCTTGGCATGGTATGCAACTTGAGAATGCCCTGAAGCCTTTTTGGCGGCTGGAGGAGATCTGGAGACATTGTGGAGTCCTATTTTCTTTTTCTTCTCCTTTCTCTGGTTTTCAGTTGAAATAAGATTCTTCCTATTTGGAGCATTTTGTTCAATTCAGAAACCTTCTTTTCAGGATTTTGATTTTGTTTAATAACCACTTCAAGTTTATTTGTCAACTTTTCTTTATCAGCTTTTAATGCAACAATTTTTTTTTCATAAGTTTGGAGTTGGTTTGTCATGACATGCAGACCATTTTTCATTTTGTTCTTTTCAATTTCACTTTGAACAATTGATTTTCCAAGTTAGCAATTTCCTTCTTAGAATTGTTCCATTCATCATTTAATGATCTGTCATGATACAAGCATTCAATCTTCATTTTCAGATGATTATTCTCCTCAAACAGTTGATTACAATTTTCTTTTATTTGGTGATCATGAGCCATCTTGGAGATTTGTTTGTTTAATTGATCAATATCAAATTTGAGATTTTCATTATGGTCAATCAATTTTACATTTTGATTTTTCAAATCCAAAATTTCAGATTCCACCTGATCATGATCTTCTTTCAACTTAGAAAACTTGATTCCATAGATTTTGACTTCATTTTCCAATTTTTCATTCTTCATTTTTAGCTCTTCATTTTCTTCATAGAATGCTTGAGCATTATCAATTATCATTTCATTATTATCCAATTTTTATTTTAGCTTCTTGTTTTGAGCTTTTACCTTCTTAAATTAGTTGGACAAGTGCTCATAGAATTCTATCAATTCATCATAGGAAATATCATCCTCTGAATCAATATCAGATATTGATCTATCAAAAGGGTCTGAATCAGATTTACCTGAATTTTGAGACTTTCTTGACTTTTCTGACAAATTTGATCCTTCATATTCATCTGAGCTGGGAAAGCTTTTTGTGCTACCGTGAGCCATAAAGCATTTGTCATTGGTTTTATTTCCTTTCTTGCTTGTCTTCACAAAGAAGTCCTACATTTTATTACATAGTCATCAAACTCAAAAACCATAGGTCTATTTATGATACTTGAGAACTTAGCCATACTTCTGAGTATGTATAAGATGATTAGACCAATCAACAGAATGTTGAGTCAGATCAACAAGTAATCACTCGGTTCGAACATATCAGATGATGTTCCAAAAGATCAATCCAAAGCAATCAGATCAGATTAGACTCAGTTATAGATCAAGGCAATTAACACACAAAGAATAGATCTGCCAAATCACAACCAATGAACAGAAAACCAGGCTCTGATACCAATTGTTAGGATCAGATGTTCGGTGATGGCAAAGCTAGAAGGGGGGGTTGAATAGATTTGCAGCGGAAACTTAAGCAATTAAGAATTACTTCGAATTAAGAGATCTACTCAATTAAAACCCCTCTGATCAGATGTAATGTGTGTGAACAAATTAACAAGTAGTGTGTAGACGAAATCCCTATGCATGCATCTAGCGCAACACAATGCAAACCACAATTCAAACCACAGTGCACAAGGGATTTTTAGGTGGTTCGAAGATCACACCACGTGACTCCTACGTCCACCCCTCACACAGTGAGGACACACTACTCAAGAACTGAGTACAACACACACACACACGAGCACAACGGCTCAACCACACACACACACGCTAGATCAAGTTCACAGTAGATCAAATCCTCTAGCCTTGATTTGATCAACACACCACACACTATGATCTATATGCAACCCTTGTACAGATCACAAACCACACACACTTCCACAAACGCCACGTACTGATCTCCAATCAGTACACACACACACATGTATATGGAAGTAGAAAGAAGGAAGAATTCTGAGATGAAAGATCAAATCCAGATGAAGAACTCTTCGTGTGGTAGTCCAGAAAAACTTCAGGCTTCGTGTTGATGAAGATCAGATGATGTAGACGAAGCTTGATTCGTGGACAAACCGACTTCAACTCCGCTCGTGAGATGAATCTTCCTCGCGCTGGACGGAGAGTTGAAGCAGAAAATAGGGGAACCTTCTTGTTCTTGTTCTTGGCTTAGGATTTCTATGTGGAGGCTCCTTGCTGCGAAAATAGCCCTATATGATCTATATATATGGGTGTCCAAACATGGAGAGACGTGCTTGAAAGAATCACCCAAATATGGATCATATCTTGATCATCAGATCTTCCAAAACTACGTCTGTCGACAGGCGACATGTTGCTGTCGACAGCTACTGCCCAGTTCTAGCTTTCATGTTTCTGGAACACTAGATCTGTCGACAGATATTGTCTTGCTGTCGACAGGCACACTTCATCTGTCGACAGGAGCATATTGGCTGTCGACAGGTACTGCTTTCTGAGTGCTTCCAGAACCTTGTTTTGTTCTGTCATGTCTATCTGTCGACACATGCCTTGGGGGCTGTCGACACATGACCATTTGAAGTGTATTTCATGTTCTTTTGCACTCTGATTTTGTTGCTAGTCTTGTGTACATTCACACCTACATTAAAAGACATTCTAAGTGAGATATAATGAATGCATAGTTGATTAATAGAAGCATTTTATCGACATCATGTTGCTTTCATGTCTTTGTCATTGTCATCATGTTTGAACCATTCACATAACATCAATTAGAATTGCTCATCATCAAAAACATTGAAGCACCTGTTGTAACCAAACATTCTCCCACATGAGAACCCAACACTATACGGATTTCTGAGTTTATTGAGTCTGTGAATCAGATCATTGCTAGAGGATCTGATTTCTTTCATGTTTGATCTAGCTTTTGTATTGTGAGCCATCGAGCTCTGGTTTGTGAGTCGTCGCACTCACAATGTGGTTTGAGCCGTCGTGCTCAATTTTGAGTCGTCGTGCTCCGTTGTGTTTTGAGCCGTCCTGCTCAGTTTGTGAGTCATTGAACTCAAGGTTGTGTGTTGAGCCGTCGTGCTCACGGGTGTTTGGAGTCTTCGTGCTCCAGTGTGAGTTGTACTCTTTTGAGTAGTGGAGCCTCACTGTCTGAGGGGTGGATGTAGGAATCACTGGTGTGATTTTTGAACCACCTAAAATTCCTTTGTGCAATGGTTTGATCTGCTTGTCTGTGCTAGATGCTTGCATAGGATTTTGCTTTCACACTCAGTGTTTAATTGCTTCACACATAATCTACACACACCCACACTTCAGATCAGTAATTGTTTGTCTGAACTGATCTCTGATTCGAAGTAATTTTGAATTGCTTAAGCTTCCGCATTAATTGGTGTTAGATCTATTCAACCCCCCCTTCTAGATCTGATCCATCCACCTATTCGATCCTACAGATTATAGTTGAATCTAGAGTCCTTTCACAAAATTTATGTGATTCCGGTACTGTCTTCAGATGTGCGCACTCCGACAGGGCGACATCAGAATTCGGTAACAAAAGTAAAATCTAACAACACCATAATTACTAAAAAAAATATACTGATCTAAAAAATATAGCTATTCTGGATTATTGATGCACAAATATCCAGATTAAGCCGATATAATGATTTTTAGGGGCAATTTTCACCTGACGAAAATTTAATCTGAAAATTTAAAAAAATCACCACAATTTGGATTATATCTCAATTAGCTATGTTTGAAATTTCATTTCAATTGGATGTCATTAAGTATAAAAGAAAGTGGCCCAAACAAGTATAAAACAAGTGGCCCAAAGAACAAGTGGCCCACCAACGGCCATGCCCAACTGATAAGTAGGTTCCTCTCTATCCATCTGATTATTCACTTCCATTCCAAGCACATTTGGACCGTGTGATTTGAGTTTTGATGATTCTGATTTTTACCTGAATCGGTCGACCGACTTGGTCATTTCGGTCGACTGATCCCACAGTCCCAACCTAGAAAAACCCGTCCTGGCTAGGTCGGTCGATCGATTTCGTTATTTCGGTCGACCGATTCTTCCTCTGAAACCCAGCAACTAGTCGGTCAACCGACTTTCCCATTTCAGTTGACCGATTTTGCTATTCCGGTTGACCGATTCTGCTATTTCGGTCGACTGATTCCACAGTCGAAACCCAGATTCCAACACTGGCTAGGTCGGTCGACCGACCCTGCCATTTCGGTCGATCGATTTCACAGTTTTTCAGGCATGACTGTTTCTTCCAGAAGTGTCAACAGAAACCCTGCGACACTGAAACTCATACCTTGATATTACATGTAAATAAGAAAGTACCCCCAATTTGGATCCAATAAAAATATCAAAAAATTATATCTCTTACCAATAAAAAGTCAACTCCCCACCGAAGAAGAAAAATGTGATTTTGGCAATTCCATAAAATAGTGTATTTCTAATCTCTCATAATTTGGCCTACCTGAAAGTCTCATAATTCAAATAAAACTAGTAGAATGCTAAAAATCCAAGGCCTAATGAAAAATGATAAACACACGTATGACTTCTCCAAAGGAGCCCTCTCTTATTGAAATAAAAGTCAAACCTGCTCATCCCTTATTTTACATTAATATGACTTTTACATTGATATGTTATCATCTCCAATTCTAAATAAAATTGTAATTGAATGATTCTATCGACCATATTGATTTCAGATAATGTACATGTGAGTACTTGATGCTCAATATCTAGTTGTGTGATATATGAAAAATTTTCACTTCCTGAGAACTTACCCTTATGAACTTGTTTTACTTGACTCTTCATGTTTCTAATTTGATCCTTTACTTGATAGTACATGTCTAACATCCTTACAGTGACATTCTTGCAACACATGATTCAAAGTGTTCTTTTAAGCTTGATATATTCTCTCATTACCATATCAATTTTTAGTATACTTATTCATCAAGTTTGTGTACCACTGTTTTAATGTATTAATCACTTAAACATTGGGCAGTGTGAATTTACCTATTGGACAATTAACTCATAATGTGATTACAATATTTTTCCAGGTTCTAGTGAGACCGATAAGGAAGAGGGCGAGCAAGGGACTGAGGAGTAAACAAGAAGAACCACTTTTATACTTTTCTTTTTATGTCTCTTATTGTACAGTTACTTGGTACCTACCAAGTAAAGAACTATAACGGTGTAATATAAGACTGTTATATGTAAATATAATGTCATATTTTCCTTCTACTTGCATGTTGTTCACTTAATCGAATGACATCTGTGTGCACCCGAGTTTTCCGCTGCACTCGGGGCGTCACATGATGGTTGTTTTTACTCCCAATCTATATTTGGTCAAGATCAAACGAGTGAATCTACTATCAATCAAAATCCAACTATTGGATTTCATTCAATCTAAAATTCGATTATTAGATTCGCTCTCGATCTATGTATACTTGATCAGTTAGGTTTGTTACCACCTCAAATAATATGATCAAGATCTCTACATTGGATTTGCTCCAGGTTCAAATCCTAATAGCTGGATTTAAGTTTGAACAAAATGTGACAGTTGGATTCACTATCGATATTCATTTGATCAAAGATCTGACCTTTGAATTCACTTTCGATCTATATATATCTAATCAGTTAGATTTTTTTTCCAATCTATAACAATCTATCACGATTCGCACATTGGATTTGTTACAGATCTAAATCATGATCGTTGGATTTAAGTTTGATCAGAGT
Source organism: Colocasia esculenta (assembly GCA_014218235.1). Lineage (NCBI taxonomy): Eukaryota > Viridiplantae > Streptophyta > Magnoliopsida > Alismatales > Araceae > Colocasia > Colocasia esculenta. The sequence goes on along the minus strand of CM024763.1, from coordinate 55,957,023 downwards.
TTGACAATCGAATTCGCTCCCGATCTAAATCTGATCAAGATCTAACCATTGAACATATTGTCAATCAAAATCCAACCATTGGATTCATCATAATAAAAAATATGCCTGTCAGATTCTCTCACAATCTAAAATCTAATAGATGAGCTACATAATATTAAATGAGTATAATATAATATATCATCATATGAAATATAAAAGTTAAATATTACTATTTTGAATATTTAATAAATAAAATATAATATTTTAAGCATAATGTTTTATAATAAATTATATTCACTAAACAAATATAATACATTTACAAATATGCAAATACAATGTGTATAATATATATATATATATATATATAATATATATATATATCAACTAAACAAAAATGTAACTTATAAATTTATATTTTTTATATATTTGTCTTTGTTTTATTTTATTTATATAATAATTATAAATAATATATTTATTTGAATAATTTATATAATTAGATATATATAGTTAAACTACCATAATATAAATAAAAGAGGTAATTGTTAGCAACAATGGTTAATAAAAATTAAGTAAAAATCATATAATGTACACATTATTCAATAAACTAAAAGTGTAACTAATGAATTTGTATTTGTCTTATTTATTTTTTAAAAATAATATATAACTATATATAAAAATATAGATAACTATATTGTGGAGGTATTTCCCTGTTTGGGATGGAACCAAACAGGCCTACACATGGAGACAGGGAAGATGACCGCCGGTAGCGGACAATGCCTGCAAAACCAGAACGGAATCAGGGGGGGCCTAGTTGAAGAACCGGGGAGAACCCTCCGATGCCTAAGTCAGTAAACTACAAGTGAGGCTTGGAGAAGATCAGTGTTATGTGAGTGCGATGTGTGTTAGATCACCTACCTCTGCATGGAGGCTTACCAGAGCCTTTTATAGGCAGAAGTGCTGAGGGAGAGGGACGGAACGTCCCTGATCAACACCGCAAAGGGCGCGCCTATTAGCATCATTGGCGGGGAGGCGCCAGTTGAGGGGTTGCAGTTAACGCACCATTTAATCCCAGGGCATGCATGATGCAGCCGTTGTAACCGTCACAAGGAGACGGAGGGGTTTGAATCCTCCTGGTCGGAGGTACGGGCTGGGGCCCTGTTTGGTAAACGGAACCTGTTGCTTGTGACAAGGCCTGTTGCTGGATGTTCGATGCACGGAAGTGTTGCTCGTGCCGAAGAGGCCCCGACACACACCGAGCAGCGTCTGCTCGGAAAAGAGGGCTAGGGGTGAACACGGGTCGATTCGGTCCAGGTTGGCTCAGTTTTTGGTCAAACCGAACTGAACCGAATCCCAAGGCTAAACCGAACCAAACTGATCTGGTTCGGTTCGATTTTAAACCGAAATCTAATACCTACAGATCGCAAATGTGCTTCTGGTTGAACGGCTAAGGCGTTGCGTCACTTTTCCCGCAGGTGTGGGGTTCGAATCTTGGGTTTCCCCTTTTTTTTCTTAACAAAAATGGTCGGCTGGCATGACTTTTACCAAAAACCTGCTGCAAAGGTGAGTTTCGAACCCGCGCCGCCCAGACAACTTCTTGGCGCATGGTGTAGCCAACTGCGCTACGTTTTGTGTGTTACAAAGACGTATGATATATATATATTATATATATATAATATATATTATATATATATATATATATATATATATATATTGGTTTACTCGGTTTCAGAAACTGAAACCGAACTGAATTCTGTAGGGGCCCAAATCGAACTGAACCGAACCGAACTAGTCGGTTCTGTTCGGTTTTTCGGTTTGAACCAAATTCTGAACAGCCCTAAAGAGGGCCTGGGACGAAAAGGCTGTAAGGCGTCCGGAGACGGTTCTTGGGTCCCGCTGGTACCTGAATGCAGGGATCGTCCTCAGGACTTTAAAGCTGCTCCTGAGAGGACGTGGTGTCCTACGAAAGGGCCACGTTTGTCCGCTAAATGGGATGGGCCATGATGGGCTCTGCGCACGAAGGTGGCTAGGAATAACCACCACACTTGCTCCCCACGCCATCGAGTGAGCTCGGGAAACGGGACTCTCGAGGGCGGAAGCCTGCTCGAACGTCACCTCCGTATTAATTTGACGATGACCTCGGATGTATGAGCGGAGGCGAGGCGACGATGCTCACCATGCCTCCTCGATAGCAGAGGAAATCCCATGATGACGGGGTGACGTGTCGAGCCGGGGGCTCTCCGCAGTACATCTGAACGGTCACTTTGGAGCGGGGGGTGCCGCCTTGGTATTTCGAATTTCACGCCCTCCTTTCCTTATAAGGAAGAGGAGGGGCGTAGGTGGGGAACCCACACCTTCAGCATTTTTCGGAGAGCCTGCTTACCCCCCCCCCCCCCCCCCCAAGCATCTCTTCTTCGTCTTTCTCCTCGCGATCTCTAGCTCCACCACCTTCTTTGTCTCTGCAACTTCTGGTGATGGCCAACAAGGGAAAAGCTGCCACAGTTGCCAAAGTGAGCGGAGTGGCACCGGCGGGCGCTAGGGGGCCGCGATGCCGCCATTACGAAGGCCTCTACGAGCGCTTCCAGATTGGTAATGAGTACGAGATTGTGATGGCAAGGGAGGAGGACTCACAACTAACGAACAGGCCAAGGTGCTCACTCTATCGCTCGACCACATGGAGGCTTGATTCCGGCTGCCGCTATCGGAGGTGGCGAAGGCGCTGTTGAACCGATGGGGACTCGCGCCGATCCAGCTAACGCCAAACTCATGGCGGACTATCTGTATTTTCTGCATCGTTTGCAAGCTCCGGAAAGTCTGGGGTTCAGCGAGGGTTCCAGGTGGGTGCAATTCCGCCTCACCTCCTCTCCAGGATCTGGGGCTGGTATTTACTATACCAAGCACCGACGGACAGGATGTAGATTGAGTTGGCGAAGAAGCATTCCAACAACAAAGGTGGATGAAGCGACTCTTCTTCGTCAAGCAACACGACGGTCCGGAGTGGGGGTTCCCGACCAGAGTCCAAACGACAAGGAAGGATATGTATCCCTTCTTGATCCAAGATGAAGCGAAGGCTTCAGATAGTCTGAACCGAGCATACGTGCGCAACGGGGAGGGCTACCTGACGGACTTTCAACTTGTCCAGCATGGTCTGAGCCGACCATGGAGTAAGTACCCGATCACATTGCAGTCATATGTCTGCCGCATAATTGTCTTATGACTGTGCGCTTTCCCCTTTTTGGCTTGCAGGCGCCGAGGAGGTAGCCGCCGGTCGGGACCATGAGACCAATGAGGACTACGCCGAGCAGATCGCCATCACTCCTCATTTTGTGTTCGAGGGCGATGACATTTTTTCCGTGATAAGGATCCCTACTGCAGTGAGGGCTCCTTCCTCGGTGATCACTGCCATGGCGGCACCGGCTCTTGCAGAGGGGTGTCCCGCGAGGAGCTCGCCAGTCACTAAGAAGAGGCCACAGAAGATCCAGTTGAAGAAGAAGGCCGTAATGAAGGCTGCTGCGAGGGTGGTGCTGTCATCCTTGACCGAGGAAGGAGGAGCAAGCCAGCCTCAGACTGCAATGAGGAGACCGGTGGTCACCGAGCAGTAGACGTCCGAGGGCAGAGCAGAAGAGGAGGAGGTGGACCAGCAACCTCTGATGAGGAGGAAGAGGAAGAGGCAGCTGGAGGAGGCCGCGCCGCGAGTGGCGGAAGGGGACGATGAGGAAAGTATTGAGGAGAGGTCCCTCATTTTGCAGGCTGAAGAAGCGCAAATCTGCTGAAATGGCCACCGAACTGGGGCTCGTCGTGGTGAGCGACGAGTCAGGGAGCTCATCCGAGGAGCGGACGAGGACGTCTGTGCCCCAAGACCCCGTTGAGGGTCGTCCACAGGAGGTGGCTCTGAAGGGGGTCTCGAGCACCGGCGCCGACGAGCGGAGTGCTGCACTCGTTGGTTAGGAGACAACCGTGAAAGGGGGAGAGAAAGCCCCGCGCATTGCTGAAGTCCCTGAGGCGCCCATCTCCTTAGCGATGGCAGCCCCTGCAGCCGTGGAGCAGAGTTCGACGACGACGACCACCCTGCCCAAAGAGAGGACTTCGGCGACGATGGGCGCCTTGCCCCCCATTCCCCCACCGAAGCGGCTGTTGAGGCGATAGCACAAACAGTCGGAGCAGGTGGCGATGTGGTCGAGCAAGTCACCGAGATCGAGGAGGGGGGGCTCCGAAAATCTCTCGTTGTCGCGGAGAGCCAGGAGGTGGCAGCCGAGGTCCCCGGAGTGGTTGAAGGAGGCCCTTTCGTAGGGCAGATGGGCCAGGCTGCCGAAGACCAGGTCATCTCTGAAGAAGATCGGAGGCCTCTCTCCCAAGTATTGGGGCGGAAGTCGCCAACGCTTCCTTCAGAGGCCATGCTGGAAGCGGCCCTGGAGCGCCTCGAAGGAGCCCGGAAGAGACCCCCGAACACTCAAGTGGGGTCTATCGCCCAGAGCACCCCGCCGAGCACGACGACGATGATGTCGATGTAGGGGCGCTGACAGACGGAATCACGAACTCTCTGGGTGTGCTGAAGAAGCTCGCTATGCGCACCCAGAACCAAAAACAACTGTGGGAGGCCGAGTCTGCCTTCTACAATGATCTGGTGAAATAGCATAAGGCTCGCGAAGCCGAGCTGTAGAATGAGGTGAATAACCTCAAAGACGCGCTTGGGCTTTCGAGCTCCATTTGGCCGTTGCACGCGCAGAGAAGGAGGCGCTTGCCCGCGTCCTGGCTGATGCGAAGGACCAAGGAGTGGACGAGTACAAGGCGGGTCCGTACTTGAAGGAAGACTTGGAGCAGTTTGGACCCGCTTCTACAAGGTGGGCCTCGATGGTGGGAAGGAGCTCGGACGGGGGCTTGCAACAACCGAGCATGCCGAGAGGCATTCGAGGCTGCAGTGGGGGAGTGCAGATGTCGGACTAACGATGTCTGTCTGGACGGAGTATGCTTCGCCCAGTTCCAGTCAGGGCGAATGCCTCCTGAAGACGATGGCGCCGGTGCCTCCAGACAGGTCCTTTGAATGTATCTGCCTTCCCTTTTTGTTGGTAGTTCGGCCACAACGAGCTTTTTGTACAGAATCTGAATAGATCTCCTCTCTTTTTTTTAATGTCTTCACTTTTTCTATCTCCTTCCCTTGTACATGTTCTGTCCGAATCGGAATTTGTTGGTCGTTTAGAAGGGTTCGCTGTTACCGCGCAGGTCGTTTGGAACTATCGAGAGGTTCCGATCAGGGGTGTTATGCGGAACACTTTATACTTGGTGGTATCACCTCAATCCTTTTGAGCTGAAAAGCTTTGAACAGGGATGGCTTCGGATACCAGCTCAAGCCGACCGAAAGAACGGGAGGAAGAGAAGTAGGATGCCGAACAGAAGGCTTTTATAGTAGTAAGCCTTCAAATTGGATACATGCCGGGTTCTGGGTATGGCTTCGCCACTAGGAGTAGTAGCTTGTTAGAGCCTTTTCCAAGAACCTGGGCGACCTGATAAGGTCCTTCTCACTTGGGGGCGAGCTTGCCGGCTGCTCTTTGGGGATCCGATGCCGAGCAACGGCGAAGAACGAGGTCACCTTCGAAGAAGCACCTTTCCCGAACGGGAGTTATAATATTGCGCAAGTCGCTGTTGGTAGGAAACTAGTCTGATGCTGGCGTCACTTTGGCGTTCACCAAGCATGTCTAGGTTTTCCCTAAGCACGCGATTATTGGCAGCTTCGTCGAAGTGAGTCGTTCGGAGAGTGGGGAGAGCCACTTCCAAAGGTACAACGGCCTCTGTGCCGTAGGCCAAATGGAAAGGGGTCTCCCCGGTGGCTACCCGAGCAGTGTTCGGTGGCACCACAGTACATTAGGGAGCTCGTCAATCCTTGAACCTCCTGCAGCCTCGACTCTTGTGCGAATCCCGTGCAGCAATGTTCGGTTGGCGTTCTCAACCAAATCGTTTGCCTGGGGGTGTGCAACTGAAGTGAAGTGGCTGTAGATGCCGAGCTCAGAGCATTTCTGCTTGAAGAACGTGCTATCGAACTACTTCCCATTGTTGGAAGTAATGATCCCTTGGGACGTCGAAGCGGCAGAGGATGTTCTTCTAGATGAACTTCCATGCAGCTCGGTCGGTGATGGTAGAAATGGGTTCTGCCTCGATCCATTTGAAGAAGTAATCGATGGCGACGAACAGAAATTTCTTCCATCCTTGGGCCTCCGGGAAAGGACCCAAGATGTCGATGCCCCATCTGGCGAAAGGGTGAGGTTGAACAGAGTGTGAAGTTATTCAGCAGGCTGCTTGATAAGCTGCCCGAACTTCTGACATTCCGGACACCTTCTGATGAAGGACACACAGTCCTTTTGCAGAGAAGGCCACCAGAATCCTGCTTGAATGATGTTGCGCGCCAGCGTTCTGCCCCCCAAGTGGCTTCCGCACAACCCTTCATGGGCTTCTTCGGTGGCTGATGCTGCCTCAGTGAGACTGAGGCACCGCAGAAGAGGTCTCGAGAGGGATCGTCGGTACAGTTGACCTTCTATGAGGGTGAACCTATGGGAGCGCAGTCTGATCTTGCGGGCTTCGCCTTGGTCAGACGAAAGCTCATTTCGAAGCAGATAGGCCATGAGGGGGTCTATCCAGCTCGGAGCTGGAGGATCAGCCTCGATGGCGGCTAATATACCTCTATGCCGGCGAGGCTGGCGAGAGCTCTCTATGAATACGGTGTTGGGTTGAGTGTGTTTGGAATTTCCTAAAGTTGTATTTTAATAATGACCAATGAACATCACTCATAATTTGATTTTGATGATGACATTTTGTACATTTTGTACATATTAAAATGATGCCTAATTGAACATGTTATACATTTTATACATATCACAACAATGCTTAAACAACATGTTTTTGATGTTTAATATCTCACATTTTAATGATAATATCTTGTATTAATGGCTTACAATTATATTTTCAGGTTTACACAAATTTGTCACAGTGGTGTCGACATAGTCCACCTGTGTGTCGACACAGTTTGTCTGTGGTGTCGACACAGTGCCTTGTGGTGTCGACACTAGATCACTGTCCCAGAAGCCTGTTCTGAAGCAGTAGCCAGTGGTGTCGACACAGTCTTCCTGTGTGTCGACATAATCTGCCAGTGGTGTCGACACAGTCCACCTGTGTGTCGACACAGTCCATCTGTGTGTCGACACTAGTTCACTGCCCCAGAAGCCTGTTCTAAAGCAGTTGCCTGTGGTGTCGACACAGTGCCCTGTGGTGTCGACACACTTCGACTAAAACTCAAAAACGTGAATTTTTTTGGACACGTGGCTGCTTGGGAATCAAGGGATTTGACCTAGATTCTGTGCCCATGCACCCCAAGGCAGTTTATGGACATATGGGGCTATAAATACACATGTTCCTTGTACCCTAAGGGAAGAGAGCCCATACACTTCCAGAAGAAGATTTTTGGCGGCAAAAGGGGGTTTTCCAGATCTTGCTCCATCTCCAGAAGCTGCAGGCCATCCTTTCAAGAGGAAGGACGTAGGTATTAGGGGAATCTCTGGAGAGAAGTTTGCTGTGCTAGGAAAGGGAGCAGATCCAACTGAAGAGCAGCAGTAGAAGAGGGATTTCTGGCATTTCAGATGCCATTAAAGTAGAGTATCGCCAACTGAGGAGAATCTCCACCGTATTCCATCAAGGCTCCTCAATTCAAGCATCTGCAAGACCTCTTCACCGAAGAACATCCAATTCATACTTCTTTCACCTAATTCTTGGAGTGTTCATCTTTTTCTTCTTGTGAGATCTGTACATAAAGTTCTGTACAGATTTCTGGGTTTATTGAGTCTGTGAATCAGATCATTGCTAGAGGATCTGATCTCTTTTGTGTTTGATCTAGCTTTTGTATTGTGAGCCGTCGAGCTTTGGTTGTGAGTCGTCGCACTCACTGTGTGGTTTGAGCCGTTGTGCTCAATTTGGAGTCATCGTGCTTCGGTTGTTGTTTGAGTCGTTGAGTCGTTGAACTCAAGTTGTGTGTTGAGCCGTCGTGCTCAAGGGTGTTTGGAGTCGTCGTGCTCCGGTGTGAGTTACTCTTTTGAGTAGTGGAGCCTCACTCTGTGAGGGGTGGATGTAGGAATCACTGGTGTGATTTCCGAACCACCTAAAAATCCTTTGTGCAATGGTTTGATCTGCTTGTCTGCGCTAGATGCTTGCATAGGATTTCGTTTTCACACTCAGTGTTTAATTGCTTCACACATCATCTACACACACCCATACTTCAGATCAGTAAATTGTTTGTCTGAATTGATCTCTGATTTGAAGTAATTTTGAATTGCTTAAGCTTCCGCATTAATTGGTGTGTTACCCCTTCTAGATCTAATCCATCACCTATTCGATCTTACAGACGGAGCGAGAAGGGGCAACGTCGCCTGAAGATCCAACTTGGCGAGTGCATCGGCCCGCACATTCTGCTCCCGTGAGACATGGATGATTTCGAAGTAGAGGAGGCCCTCTATTCAGTTCTTCACCTGCTGGAGGTATTGTGCCATGTGGGGCTCCTTGCTTTGAAGTGTCTGCTTACCTGGCTGGAGACCAATTGCGAGTCACTGAAGACCCGTAGTCGAAGTGCCCCGAGGTGCCTAGCCATTCTAATTCCGGACAGCAGCGCTTCGTACATGGCAACGTTGGTAGGTGGAAAAGTAGAACCTCAGAGCATATTGGAACTCTAATCCCTCCGGGGAGGTGAGAACCAAGCCAGCTCCGCTCCCCGCACACAAGAGGATCCGTCCACGTAGAGCTCCCATGGGGGCTCGTTGGCCATGGAAGTTCCTGCTCGGCCGGAAGGGTGCATTCCACGACGAAATCCGCCAACGCTTGCACCTTGATGGCCGTCCTCAGACGGTATCTGATGTCGAACTTGCCTAGCTCAATGGCCCATTTGATGAGCCTGCCGGAAGCCTTTGGCCACTAAGGATGAGCTTTAACGGCTGATCGGTAAGGACCGTGATGGAGTGGGCCTGAAAGTAAGGCCTAAGCTCCGCGTGGCTGTGACCAGAGCCAAGGCAAGTTCTATGCTCGGGGGTAACTTCTTTTAGCTTCTTGAAGGACCCCTGCTGATGTAGTAGACGGGATGCTGGGCCTCTGCCTCTTCTCTGATCAACACTGCGCTGATGGAGTGTTTCGTAACCGAAAGGTATACAACAAGGGTTCCCCGAGCACAGGTTTCGAGAGAACAGGTGGGGTTGCCAGATATGCTTCAACTCGGCGAAGGCAACTTCGTAGTCCGGACTACCGTACATGCCCCCTTGCTGTGAGGAGCCTTTGGGTCCTTGCAACAATTGAAGAAGTTGAAGCTCCTCTCTGCTGCTCGGGACATGAACCGTTGAGTGCGGCTAGACGTCCAGTCAAACGTTGGACGTCGTGCACCGTCTTAGGGCTGCTCATTTCAAGTATTGCTTGGATTTTCTCAGGGTTGGCCTCTATTCCTCTGTTTGAGACGAGGAAGCTGAGGAACTTACCTGAGCGTACTCAAACACACACTTGGCTGGGTTGAGCTTCATGTTGTACCTTCGCAAAGTTGCGAAGGTCTCTTCGAGGTCGGAGATGTGGTCGGTGCTTAGGAGAGTTTTGACCAACATGTCGTCGACGTAGACCTCCATGTTTCACCCAATCTGCAGCTCGAATATCTTGTTGACCAGCCACTGGTATGTCGCACCAGCGTTCTTCAGACCAAAGGGCATCCTGGTAAAACAGTACAAGCCCAGGTCGGTGACAAACGTGGTGGCGTCCTGACCTGGAGGATGCATGCTGATCTGGTGATAACCAGAGTATGCGTCCAAAAAGCTGAGAAGCTCATGCCCGGACGTTGCGTCCACCAACTGGTCGATGCGTGGCAGAGGAAAGTTGTCCTTGGGCGTAGCCTTTTATGATCGTTGTAGCCACGCATACGCGCCATTTGCCATTAGCTTTGCGTTCGAGGACCACATTGGAGATCCACCTTGGGTAGTGGGCTTCCCGGAGGAGCCCAACTGTTCGGCTTTTGACGACGTGATCATGGATCACGGCCTGCCGTTCTCAGTTGCCGGGTCGCCGCCGCTGCTAGACCGGTGGAACCTTTGGTCTAGACGAAGGCGATGCACCATCACGTCTAGAGAGATGTCTGGTAGCTCATCATCCGACCATGCAAACACATCTAAATTGGCTAAGAGGAATGCCTTGTAGCGTTGCTGTTCGGCGTCCGGAAGCAGCGAGCCAATATAGAGGACATGCTCGCGGTCGTTATCTATACGGACTGAAAGTAAATCTTCAGCGGGAGTTCCTCGGCTGGTAGAAGGCTGATCGGCTTGCGGAGGCACGATGTGCGGGGCTTCAAGAGGTTGCTTGTCCCTCAGTGAGAGGACGTAGCACCGTCGAGATTCTCGTTGGTCGCCAAGCACCTCATCGATACCATGCGGAGTGGGAAACTTCATCTTCTGATGGAGAGACGAAGGCACCACCTTGCGCTGCCGATCAGGCCCCTGCTGAGGATAGCGTTGTAACCAGGTATGTTCCTGATGACCTAGAAGTCCACTATCTTGGTCACACTCCTTGGGGCCATCCCAAGAGTTATTGGAAGGCGAGCTCGCCCCATGGGCGGACCGAGACCCTGAGAAGCCGAACAGAGGTGACTCAACAGGGGTGAGCTGGTCGATTTTCAGTCCCATAAGCAGGTAGCATCGTAAGCTAACACATCGGGGGCACTTCCATTATCCACCAGGATCCGGCGCACATTACAATGGTTGATGGTGGCTGAAACAACTAGCGCATCAGTGTGTGGAGTAGAGACTCCTACAAGATCCTCATCCGAGAAGGTTATAACCTCCTCGGATATTGCACGTGCGAGGGAGGGGGATAAGGGCCTGGACGAGGCACTGGAGCTCTGTCCACTGCATGCACCCACCGAGCGTAATCGCGTCGGCTTGATTGCTTTCTCCACTTGCACCGAAGCCTCTCGCGATCACATTGATCTCTTGCCCATTGGCTCGTTGTGATGGGTGCTCGGGAGTCCACTCTCGGCGCCTCTGGTGTCTTCATTACGGCGCACATACCGTCCAAGATAGCCACGCTTAATGAGGGACTCAATTTCGTCCTTAAGTTGGCGGCATTCGGAGGTGTCGTGGCCATGGTCGCGGTGGAAGGACAGTACTTCTCTGGTTGCGCCTTCGGGGGTCGGAGCGCATCCTTGGTGGTCACCGAACATAGGGCTCGTCTCGGATTTCTGCCAAGATATGTTCGGGCACCACCGTGAGTGGGGTGTAGTCGGTGAAGGGGCGTGGTCGGCGCGGTGAGTCCCCATTGCGCCGCCCTTTCTTCTGATCACGGTCGGAACTGTTATCGGAAGGTCTCTTCTTGTCTGACGATTGTCCCTGCTCTGCTCGGCCGGCTGCTAGGCTCTCCTCGCACGCGGCGTAGCATTGCGCAGTAGAGAGCAGCTCGGCAAGGGTGGACGGCTGTTGTACTCCCAACGTCCTCTGCAGGAAGCCATCGCGAGTGCCCTGGATGAGGGCACTGGTGGCTAACGGGGTGTCGAGGTGCGGGATGCGGAGCGCCTCGGTCTGGAACCTCTTGACGTAGTCCCAGAGCGCTTCTCCCTTCTTCTGCCGAACAGCGAGAAGGGAGGCCGCGGTGCGCGGTTGCGACCTTCCGCCCAAGAAGTTGTCCCGAAAGGACTTCTTCAGCTGTGGAAGGAAGAGATGGAACCTGCAGGGAGGGCTTCGAACCAAGCCCGAGCGGTTTCCTTCAAGGTGGCCGAGAAGGCCCGACATTTGGCCGCATCAGATGCCCCATGGAACACCATATGCGACTCGAACCCGTGGATGTGGTCCGTGGGGGTCGGAGGTGCCGGCCGTCGTATGGCGCGATGGTGGGCAGAGGGAGCTTGGGAGAGACCGAGCTTCCAGGATCTCCACAATGAACGGGGAGCGAAAGTTTAGGTCCTCTTCGACGGAGAGCTTTACCCTCTGCCCGCTGGACCATTGCGTCCACACGACGTTCCAGGTCGACGATGCGGCGCAGGCGCCTGGCCAACTCCTGTTCGGAGTGGGCCGAATCTGCACACCCGGTCCTGTGGGAGTTGGCTCCCACTACTAAGCACGGTGGGCGCGGGGCCGCCGTGGAGCGACGGGGTGAACGACCACGGCGCTCCGGTGCTCGTTCATCAGACGGGGCGTGGTGCAACCTCCGCGGTGAATCCGCATGCTGCCCCTGAAGCACAGGAGGGGCTGAGATCGTCGGTGAGAGACTCCGCCTGAAATTCCTGCAGCAGGGAGGCCGCCGGGGCCGACTGCCTGGCCAACTGGGTCTGAAGGCCTAGGCATATGCCCCGCGAGGTGCTGTATTTGGCCCCGAAGTTCTGCTACCTCCAGGGCAGTTGTAGGCACGGCGACGGCGGGCGCAGGGACGTCGCCGGTCGCACCGGCAGGGGCTACGACGACGTCGACGGGGGGAATACGCTGACGGGAGTCCGCTCGCGACTAGCGTGGACCTCGTCATACGGCTTCCCACGTTCGGTACGAAGATCGTCCACGAGCCATGACTGTCGTCGATTCCCACAGACGGCGCCAAAAGTATGGAGGTATTTTCCTATTTGGGCTGGAACCAAATGGGCTACACTTGGAGACAAGGAAGATGACTGCCGGTAGCGGACGAATTCCTGCAAAACTAGAACGGAATCACGGGGGCCCGGTTGAAGAACCGGGGAACCCTCCAATGCCTAAGTTAGTAAATGCAAGTGAAGATGGTTTTTGAAGGATGGTTTGGGTCCGTTGGTACCTGAATGCAGGGATCATCTTCGGGACCTTAAGCTGCTCCTGAGAAGACGTGGCACTCTATAAAAGGGCCACGTTGTCCGCGAATTGGGATGGGCCATGATGGGCTCTGCGCACGAAGGTGGCTAGGAATAACCACCACATATATCTAAATATAACTAAACTACTAATAAACAATATAACTAATAGTTAGCAACATCGATAATTAAGTATAAATTGGGGGGAAGAGTTCTTGAACAGCGACGAAAAATTCTGTCGCCAATGAGGGGCGAACAATTCCATCTCCGATCTGTCACTGATTAGCGACGGAAAAGGTCTCTAGTTGGTCGCTAATCAGCGACGATTTAGCGACAGAAACTTTCCGTCGCAACATATCGCAACTAATTAATGCCGCCTATGGGAAAGAAGATGTTCGTCGCAAATTCGATGCCGAATAGCTACCGAAATTTGCGAGCAAATTATGCTGTCGTTGATGCGTCGCCGAGTAGCAATAGATTAGCGGCGGAAATATTTCCATCGCTAATGCGTCGCTGATTCGCGAGCTCATGTGTAAACAGGAATGTTGTTGCTGCTGAATGTAGGATTAGCGTTGGAAATTTTCCGTCGCAAAATTTCGTCGCTAATAATGGTTTTTCTTGTAGTGATGATTATCTATCAGACGTTAAGTTTCATCAGCAGATCAACTGTTTCTAGTAAGTCTGATTATCGGAATTGAATAGTTTATAGTGTTATTTCAACATCAGATATTTGGTGATCTCATACTTAATTTAATTGTTCTCAGTCTGATTTTAATATTTGAATCAGCTGCTGCAGAGTTATTGTAGATAAAGACCAGTACAATGTAAAACATGCTAAAGTGTTACTAAAAATGGCATTTTGCAAGATATATAATATTCAGATAAGAATTTGTACAGAAATTTATGGTGACGAGGATAACCTCTCTCCCTTTAAAGCAAGCAAACCCCCCCATCAGATCACTATGTCCCGCTAAAAATTTAGTTGTTGAGTGCATCACGATGTCTGAAATAGCAAATGACAAGTGAGTACTATTGTTCAACCAATAGGAGCACAATTTCATATTATCTAGAAACACTGAAGACACAGTGTGTGGTATATATCTGCACCAAGTTCCAATGGTTTTGGCAACATTGAAGACGTAATATTGTTATCCACCATGACAATAACACCGTGAGCATGAGCAAGCTCTAAATTTTTTTGGAATAGACAACAACAACATAGAAATTTTCAGTTGAAGAAAAAAAAAAGCATCATAAATGATTTATAGCCATAGACGTACATGTCATGGATTTAGAGGAAATGGGACACAAAAAAATCATATAGCAATCCATAAGAGTAAATGCAACATTAAATGTTACAAGAAGAACAACATCAAAAGAAATATACAAAAGTGAGAAAGATGATAGTTACAGATTCTTCATTGTTTTTGTCTTCTCATGCAGCAGAAATTTTAAGCAAATGTCTATCACAATTCTAAATAAAATATAATGCTCCAACAAGAACACTCTCTATCTTAATTCTGCTCTGCTGAAAGATATAGCTCTTGTGCTCTCTCCATAAGCTCCAACAATAATGGCATGCAAACGGAGTCTAACCAAGATTTATATATATTCTGATAACTCCACGAATTTGTCTGTATAAATTTTGGAAGCAAAACCATATTTCTTGTGTTGTTTGAATGAAGATCAAAAATAGGTTATAAAAATAAATTAATTTTTACGTCTTGAACAATTACACAACTAACTAATTTTGAATGGTTAGCATCATCAATAGCCAAACATTGAACACTATTCTGAAATGTTTTGTGAGTGTTCCAGCTTAAAATATTAGCCATGTGAAGGAATGACTTTCCCCGATGATTTGATGTTCCAAACTCTTCCAAATTGGTAAGAGGCGACAGGTGCCTCTTACCACACACACACACACGCACGCACAACCAAAAATATATATATAATGAAATGGTTACTTGGCGAGCCTCGTTGACGTGGGAGATGGTCGGCGAACAAATAAGCACAGTAGTTATCTGTTTGAGTTGGATCATGGATCTCTACTATTAGAGTGGGAGGGGCTCACCATTAATATCATCACTCCTGTGTAGTTAATTATTAGGTTCACAATCTCGTCCTATATAGACGGAATCAACATTCGGTCCATTTTTTGCCACCTATTTAATTTTCGGTCTCATGACTGTTCAAACATAATTTTCGGTCCATAATTTAAAAAATAATAATTTTCAATCCAAAAGTAGCCATAACCGTTATTTTCTCACCGTTTCTATGACTAAAAGACTGAAATACCCCTTTTAGGGTCCTCACGTGAGTACCTAAATCTATTGCGTTTTTTGCCTTTCACCATTTCTATGATAACATTATGACTAGGAAACTAGTGTTCGGGAAAAAATGTTGTATTTTTTTTGCTGCATTTTTGCCTTTCATGTTCACTTGCAACTCATATATATATTTTTAAGAAAACTATAGCTTGATAAGATTACACTGACTAGGAAACTAGTGTTGGGGTAAAAATAAGAGAACGCCAATCTTAAATAGTAATCAAAAGCCCCTTGGACCATAGATATATGAGAACACCAATCTTAAATAGTAATCCATCATTCCCCTAATATGACAATGTAGACAATGTGATGAGGGAACATGGGGGGTCACACGGAGGGGGAATGGGAGTAGGAGGGTTAAAGACAATCTGTGGAGGCCATGAAAATAGAACCTAGTAGGGAGTGGCAAAGGAGGAACGAGAGTAGAGGGTTGGGGGGGGGGGGTAACAGGGGGTTGCACAGAGGGGGAATGAGAGCAGGAGGGTTATCTGTCGACGGAACGTTCTCCCCCACGCTGTCGAAGGAGCAGAAGGCCCCCACACCGTGCACGGGAGTAGGGGGTCGCACGGCCTGTGGAGGTTAATAGGGGAGGAGGTTGTGCGGCCAGGGGGGGGTTAACAAGGGGGTTGCACGGAGGGGAAATGAGAACAGGAGGGTTACCTGTTGACGGAACGTTCTCCCCCACACTGTCGAAGGAGCAGGTTTACCGGAGGAGCAGAAGACCCCCACGCCGCCGGAGAAGGCTTGCGAGGGGCGAGGCAAGGCTGAGGGGGGTGAGGCTGCGGGGCTGAAGGGGGCAAGCCAGCGTCAAACAGAAGGGGTTTCGGGGGAAGAGGGTTTCGGGGTTAAGTCTTAGGTAGGGGTAGAATGGAGATTTTAAAAACATACATGTGAGAGATAACAGAATAGTTTTAAAAAAAGAAGTTAACAGATATTGGACTTAAACTTAATTTTTAAAATATTAGACTTAAAATTAATTATCATGTACATTTTGGATCAAAAGTCAAAATTTTCTTTTATATATATATATATATATATATATATATATATATATATTATATATATATATATATATAATGAAATGTTGAGGTGCGGCAGAGTTTGTTGGTGCTTTTACAATTCGTGAAAGTGAAGATAGTTTTTTTATCTCCTTATAAAAGTGTAGATGCGTTTTTATTTTTTTCCTATATATATATTTTAAAAAATCATGTGTTCGTTGATCGCTTATCCGCTTTGTTGCGAAGTTGGGGCCCTCCGGAAACGCGGGAAATACTTCCGGTGCACCTTGCATGACCACATTCATCAGACGGTCAAAATTCGTCTCCTCATAAATAATCCCACATGGTTTTGCCGAAGAAGTTATTGTGGTTTAATTATGCCGGACTGGGCTTTATTAGCGTCACCTGGTTGACACAGGCCGATGAAATGGCTCATCGCCAATGAGATCGGCAGTTAGCCGATATGTTCGGGCCTCTAGAGCCCAACCTACGAAAGGCGTAAGGACTCCTCCCCCTTCTGTTGAAGGCGCCAAAGCTTGGACCTCCATGGTCCAGTAGCATTTTGTCCATGAAAGGGCCCATTTTGCAAGCAGAAGACGATGGCCCGGCAGCTCTCTCTCCGTAAACAGAGGTTGATGCCCCCATTTCGCATGTGCATTTTGGAAGTAGAAGACAGAGTTGAATGATGGATGAAGTTTGAGATGTATTATCATCTTAATTAATGGTGAGTTGATGGTTCGTTTTTAAGAGTAGAAATAATTAGAATTATATGGTTTAAATCCCAACAGTTACCAGTCCGAATTCTCATCCAAACTTGGAGAGTTGAGACAATCCTCTATAATATGAATTTCTCTCTCCACTTTCTCTCTCTCTTTCTACTACTAGGGTTCGCTGTGATCAAACCCACATCGTACGGTACAGGCAAACCCCTTGCACAGTTGATCTGTTCTCCTTATTTTTGTTTTTTATTTATTTTATTAATATTTTTAAAATGTATCTTCCAAATCAAAATATGTTGGTATAATCTATTTAGATCTAACTCGTGTTAGTGAAAGTTCGACACAGTCGGGCCTCACGACACAGTCAACATTACTCCCTACATGTTCTCTGCCGCCGAACTCGATTCTACAAACTAACCACGTAACACGGCAAGTCCCGTTGCCATGGGAGATCGCCGGCGAACAAGCACAATGGTTATCTGCTCGGGTTGGATCATGGATCTGTACTGTCACCACTTGTGTGTAGCCAGTTATATATTAGGCATCACCACATTGCCATCTCTGACGTACGTACTTATCTCCACATACTCACTGTAGGGTTCTTGTTCGTGTTAGGCCCACTTGGGTTTGGCCTCAAGGGCCATGTCTTGAAATGCTTAGGATTCTCCCGATGATCCGTTTGAACCGAGTCATCTAATCGTTGTACCTTGTCGTGATGTCTGATAAAAAATCTTCCGGTGTGCCCAGGAACGACCATGTTCAATTCCACCTGCACCCAACCCAGAACACACACAGCTAAGTTAAGATTAGCATCTGTACCATGCATGAATTGATGATCCACAAGAACACAAGATATACAAGATGTTTATATATATGTGATCAAGATAAGAGCTTTTTTAAAAGGAAAAAAAGAGGTGAACCTTTTGCCCAGTTAAATTTTTCTAATTAGGTGGTATATATGTATTGTTTGTGTGTTGTACCTGGCCATATTGGAGCAGACGAGCAGTGATGCGACGGTGAGGTACCAGGCGGTGTAAGGTGGTCATGAGCAGGCCGAGGAAGGACCAGATCCTGTAGTTGTGGAAGGAGGGGACGAAGACGGTGGTGGCGCATCATGCCCCGAAGATGTATGTCCATGTCCTCTTCTCCAGCTTATCGTTTATGACTTTATGTAGTTGTGGAAGGAGGAGACGAAGACGGTGGTTGCTGCAGCATGAGTACAGAATGGGTTCTACGAGCTAATCAAGTAACACGGCGAGCCCCGTTGCCGTGGGAGATCGCCGGCGAGTAAGTAAGAACAATAGCTACCTATTTGGGTTGGATGATGGATCGCTACCTATTGGAGTGGGAGGGGCTAACCATTTATATCATCACTCCTGTGTAAATAATTATATATATATATATATATATATATAGTGAAAATCTGAAGTGCGATGGGGTCTGTTGATGCTTTTATAATTCGTAAAATTGAATATAGTTTTTTTTTTATCTCCTTATAAAAATACAGATGCGTTTTTATTCCTATATTTTTCTTTTAAAAAACGAGGAAATTTCGGACACAATCATGTGTTCTTTGATCGGTTACCCGCTTTGTTGAGAAGTTGGGGCCCTCCGAAAACGCGGGAAATATTTCCGGTGCGCCTTGCAACGACCACATTCATCAGACGGTCAAAATCCGTCTCGTCCTGTTAAGTAATAATCTCACATGGTTTTTCCGAAGAAGTTGTCGTGGTTTAATTATTCCGGACTGGGCCCTCTACCGTCACCAGCGTGACATCGGCCCATGAAGTGGCCAATGAAAATTGGCAGTTTGCCATCCCAGTTATGATATAGCTACGTAAACGGGCATGCACTGCCCCAACTATGAAAAGTCCACTAGGCCCCCCTTCGGGAACTTGTCCCACCGTGATCGAATGAAGGCGCCGCACCAAAGCTGGACCTCCATGGTCCAGTAGCTTTTTTTGTCCGTGAAAAATTCGTAGGCCCAGTTTGCAAGTAGAAGACGATGGCCCAGCAGCCCTTCCCTCCGTAAATAGAGCTTGATGGCCCCATTTCGCATGCATTTTGGAAGTAGAAGACAGTTGAATGATGGATGAAGTTTGAGATGTATTTATCATCGTAATTAATGGTGAGTTGATGCTTCATTTTTAAGAGTAGTAATAATTAGAATTAGATGGTTTAAACCCTTTGCGCAGTTGATCGGTTCACCTTATTTTTGTTCTTAAATTATTTTTTTATTATTTTAAAATGTATCTTCTAAATCAAAGTATACCGGTATAATATATTTAGATCTGATTTGTGTTAGTGGAAACTCGACATAGTCGGGCCCCACGGCACAGTCAAACCTTGCTCCCTACGTGCTCTCTGCCGCCAAACTCGATTCTACAAACTAACCACGTAACACGACAAGTCCTGTTGCCATGGGAGATCACCAGCAAACAACACAGTGGCTATCTGCTTGGGTTGTATCATGGATCTTTACTATCACCACTTGTGTGTGGCCAATTATTAGGCAGCACCACCTTGCCATCTCTGGCGTACTAATCTCCACATGCTCACCGCAAGGTTCATGTTCGTGTAAGGCCCACTTGAGTTTGGCGTCAAGGGCCATGCCTTGAAATGCTTAGGATTCTCAATTCTCGGTGATCCGTTTGATGCTTGTTTTGTGTGGTGCACTTATTATTGTGCACCAATATCAAATATTTTTATCAATTAAAGATTTATAAATAAAGTTCCATCACAAAGTAGAGAGATTTTTACTTTACATATTAACGCGAGCGACTATGAATCGTCATGGTTACAAGAGCGCAATGATGTGAGATTTACTGAGTCTCATTCACACGTATTTTATGGGAACAATATCCCAATGCAAGTAGGAGTTTTTCTCCAAAATATCATATTTAACAGCTAGCACAATGAATCTAGCTCATGTAATTTTAATATCAAATTATTTATTTGATGAAGTCATACATACAGCAAAGTGTGTATATATTTAACTACAATTTTAAGATAAAAGAAGTAATATCGTAAATCTTGTTGGGACTGCTAAGAAAAAAAAGTAGCGATTGGTAAATTTTTTAACCAAATTATCTCATCGTTGTGCCTTGCGGGATGTAAATTGTTTGATCGAAAATCTTCCGACCCCCAGAAATGACCACGCTAATTGTCAATGTTTTTTGGCCACAGTCAATGGAGATGACAATAAGGCCAACATGAGGCAATCATCGGCTTCTCCTTTTCCTATCCCTGCTTGATCCGACCCTGAGTGTAACATCCCTCCTTTCTTTTGGTCAGCCATCTTCTGTTGAAGTCGCGACGCTTGGGCTGTCGTCTTCTGAAGGCGACAAGATGGCCGTCGTATTCTGGTTGGAAATGCGACGGACATGTTCGCGTTCAGCCTCTGACCGCGCAGCATGCATCCTTTGTCGTTTTTTTACTGTCCGACAGATGGGAACAGTGTCAACCACTGACATTATGAATGCGATGGTCGGTGTCCCATTCATGGTGTCAGGGTTGCATTGGCGATGCGTGGCATTCCCGTTGGACATGTTACCTTGACCATGAGATCACTACGGTTGGCCGTCACGTCACGTGACTGAATGTGACAGACAAGTCGTCGCGTTCTCATCTTCGAGGCTTAAATGGACACAAGCCTGAGAACAGCCCCCTTTCTTCATCTTTTGGCTGGTGCTCTTCTTCCCCCGAGCACTCTGCTGCCTGTGCTTCGTGGAGAGCTTGGAGGAGAGGAGTTTGGGTGGCTTGTAAAGGTATGTGTTGTGTTGCTTTTGTGTGCTTGGTGGTTTCTCCTTCCCGGTGTGGTGATCTTCTCGGCGTGCTCTTCCTCTTGGTGATCCACTTCTTCTTTTTAGCTGTGAAAGATGATCCTTGCTCGTGGATGCGTGAGCGTGGAGCTTGGAGCGGAGGAGGGTTGCATGCCTACGAGAAGACCCCATTGGGTGGGTTCTTCATTTGAGGTAGGACTTCTTGCCTCCCCTTAGTTCTACCATTCTAGGGCTTCCAAACCCCCTTCTCCAAGCCTTAGAACCCGCTAGGATGTGCATTGTGTTTTTGGTTCTTGTGGAATGATTGCATGCTTTGATTCATGCTTGGTTAGGGTGTTGATAAGAGATCCTGCTTGCATGTGAGTTTCCTTGAGTGTAGAACCGTCTTCTTAGCATGCAGGGTGTTTACAAGGGGGTTTGATGCCATTTGAGCTTTTTTACACGTCCTACATGCTCCCCTCCCCTTGTACTTCCTCAGTTTTGTGTTGCATAGCTTGAAGGTGTTACTCTCGGGTGTGAAAACCTATGGTCGCGACACGTTCGGTGTCGCGACCCAGGTCGCAAAAGCCCGATACTTCGCCTTCTGGCTTGAGGAAGTGTGGAAATGGATTTTAAAATAAAATTAAAATCTCTTTGTTCTTTTTTTCATGTTTCTCATATTCTCATGGATGCATATTGTAAATTCAAGTCCCGTCGAGTGCTGTTCGAGCAATGGTGACGAAAGATGTATCGACAATCGCACAGCGCAGGCGTGCCAGTCACCGAAGTGACAACAAGTGTTCTATCTTTGAGAGTCGAAGACTTTAAGTCTATTGTGCGCACCATTTGACTTCCTCAAACGAAAGTGAAGATCGGTCGGGACCAAGATCCCGCTGTTGCCTAAGCGCAACGACGTTAATTACATCTCTTTGGAAAGAGAAAACCATTGATTAATCGCCAGAATAGAAAGTCTTGTGGCCTAAAATGGGACATCCGATAAAAGGCACAGAATGGAAACCCAAAATTGCAACTGAATTGCAAGAGTTAGATGTGCGTGTGTGCTTTTCATCTCTTATTGTCAATTTGCATCTTTATCCATTGTTCTTTTATCTATTACACATTTTTTTGTTCAATTATACAAGATCTTTTAACATGCTTTTAATTGTCACGGTTCTTTTCATGATTCGGTGCCATTTAGTCATTGCATGCTCAAATAACAACAAGCACAGACCATTCTGCAGGGTAGATAACCGATTCCGTAGGACATACACACTTCATTTGATTCGACAAACAAATCGATTCGATAGCCAAAACGATTCGACAGGGGTGAATCGGCAGCCCGACTCATTCTGCGGAGCAGACTGATTCTGCAGGGGTGAATCGACAACCAACTCATTCTGTAGGGCTGACTGATTCTGCAGGGGTGAATCAGCAACCAGACTCATTCAGCAGGGTAGACTGATTCTGCAGGGGTGAATCTACAGCCAGACTCATTGTGCAGGGCAGACTGATTCTGCAGGGGTGAATCAGCAGCCAGACCGATTCTGTAGGGCAGATTGATTCTACAGGAGTGAATCGACAGCCAGACTCATTCTGCAGGCAGACTGATTCTACAGGGGTACTATTGAGGGGCTGCAGATTCGCTCAACCAAAGGGAAGAGGGAGAGCTAACCGATTCGAATACTTAAACGAAAATCCGGTAGCATTTCCCCTCATACTAATGATGGGGGGAAACATGGTACTCGTCCACCGCAATGGAGATGGTACGGAAGCAAAGTGTATACCAAAGATGACATCACCTGAACGACGCTGGTTCCCAAGCACGCCTAACGGGAGACCATTTATTGCTGAGACCAAAAGGGAACCTGACAAGTGACAAAACGATGTTCGAGTCCATTTAACTGGGCCTAGATATCGTATTATCCAACCCGAGTCTCATGGATTTCTCATTTACAGGCGATTCTGCAAGGCTGGTACCTCTGCCTAAGTGATTCGGAAAGGGTTCTGTTCAAATGATTCGGCAAGGGACCCTGTAGAATCACTTGGCTCTTAGATAACCCATTCTGTAGGGTACCCTGCCGAATCGGCACTGCCGAATCAGTACAGCTCTCAGGCCTGTGAGATTCTGCAACCCCATTTGGACACGTTCTCAAAATCCATGAGGAAACAGAACTGCCGGTCGGGGTGGCATTACCTACAACATGTATGGACACCATCTATGAGCTTGAACTGGGCCCAGGTATGATTACCTAGCCCTTGGTGTTCAAAACTACATGAAAAAGTGATTATGCGGCCCTATTTGGACACAGTTCTCAAAATCCATGAGGGATGTGAACGCCCAATTGGGAGACAAAACATTCAACACATATGGACACCATTCATGAGCTCAAACAAGGCCCAGGTATTGATTACCTAACCCTTGGTGTTCAAAACTTCATAAAAAAGTGATTCTGCAGCCCTATTTGGACACGGTTCTCAAAATCCATGAGGGATCTGAGCGTCCAATTGGGATGACAGAACATTCAACACATATGGACACTATTTATAAGCTTGAACTGGGCCTAGATATTAGTTATCCAACCCTTTGTTTTCAAAGCTACATGAAAAAGTGATTCTGCATCCCTATTTGGACACAGTTCTCACAACATGCAAAGAATCTGGGCGTCCGGTCGGAATCACAGAACATTCAACATGTATGGACACTATTCATGAGCTCAAACAGGGCCCAGGTATCGATTACATGACCCTTGGTGTTCAAAACTTCATGAAAATTGATTAAGCAGCCCTATTTGGACACGGTTCTCGAAATCCATGAGGGATTTGAGCGTCCAATCGGGAGGACATAACATTCACCATGTAAGGACACCATTTATAAGCTTAAACCGAGCCTGGACATTAGTTATCCAACCCTTTGTGTTCAAAGCTACATGAAAAAGTGATTCTGCAGCCCTATTTGGACACGATTCTCACAACACGTGAAGAATCCGGGCGTCCGGTCGGAATCACAGAACATCAACATGTATTGACACCTTTCATGAACTCGAACAGAGCCCAGGTATTGATTACCTAACCCTTGATGTTCAAAGTCTCAAAAAAAGGTGATTCGGCAGCTTGGAACACAGTCCAAAATGGGCCATGTTCAGCATGATCCAACCATGGGAAATGCGAGAAATGCCTCTTGGAGTTCTCTTATGATGGGTAGAATGCACCAGGCCTAGATATGGGACCCGGGCATTGAGTTGCCCTTCCCATTCTCTCCAAATCCATGAATAAATGATTCTGCAGGCCTCAATACAGTGAGGAAAGAGCACTGACAGAGGAGACTTGCCTTTTTAAAACTAAAATGAGGAGAGGGAGAGAGAGCCATGCACAGCAGCAAGCCCCCACCTTCACTTGGTTCTTTTAGCTTGGGACGTGGGAATGGCTAAGGATGAACCTCTCATGGGGTGCCCTTTCATGGGCAAAGAGGTATCCAATAGCTCCACACCATGGCTCCCTTGACAATGGGGTAAGGCATTAAATTGCCTCCCTCACTGCCCAAGTAGAGAATAGACCAAAGTCTCATGCTAAAAGAGGAGGAGGAAAAACACATAAAGGGGAGGGCAAACCTCCTCCCATGCACATAAAGAACACCTCGGTCTCATGCAAAACACAACCAGACAGGGGTAAGGGAAACATCCAAACCACTTTTCTATTCACCCATGCTCACCATAACCAATGCCATGCCCGAGGGGAATGGAAGAATTAGATCTTTTTACCATTGGGGAAAAGAGGAGTTGCATGATGAGGGAAAGGAAAGGAAAGGAAAAAGAGAAAAGAAAAAAAAGGAACAAAAGTACAGGGGACTGCCGTGGTAGTCCCCTCACCCTCCTTCTTCTCTCTTCTTACCCTTCCTCTTCTCTCTCTTTGGCTTTTTTCTCTTCTTCTGGATGGCCCCGGTGAAGACCCAGCTAGGAGGAGCTTTTCTTCCTCCCCTTTCTTCTTCTCTTCAGATCTCTCTCTTCTCACGCCAGCAAGCCTTCAGCAGCCTCTCTCCTTTTCTCTTATTTTTTTTAGCAGCCTCACAACCGCCTTTCCCCCTTTTCTTTCTGTAACTAGCCAAAAGGAGAGAAGAAGAAGCTTCTTCTTTTCTACTGCAACTGCAGCCTTTTTGTTGTAGTGGGGAGGTGTGCAGGATGCTTAAAGTCACCTCCTAGCATGGGGTATATGGCCTCTTGGTGATGGGTCCCTTTGGACCTGTTGAAGAGGTCTTGTAGCGGGCTTTAAGCTGGGCCAGCCGATACAAGGCCCACAGCTTTTGGGGTCCACAAGAAGCGATGCCCACCCTGTCGCATTCTGGTCGCGACAGGTGGCTGTCGCCTTCTCATCGGACTCCCACTGTGCGCTGTGGGAGGTCTCAGGTGGTCACCTGAACCTCTGTTTGTGGTCGCAACAAGGCTCTTGTCACGACCTAGTCGCGACGGGTTTCCTATCTGTTCTGCAGGTTGCGACAGTCAAGGTGTCGCCTTCAGTGGCGACAGCCTGTGCGTCGCCTTCTTAGATAGAGAAAGGACTGGGTGACCTATTCGGAGTTTTCCTTCCGCTACAACTATTTTTCTTGGTACCTGTGTTGTTCCTAGTGCAGTGCTACTCTAGCCTTTCTCCCGGTGCTAGGCACTTGAGGGCTTGTCCGCGAGACAAGTTGTTACCATTACCTGGACCCCCGGTCCCCGCACGCCTGTTTGAGGGAGTTCTCTGGGTGGTGGGCAAGCTTGAGTCAGATCACAGACTATGGTAGCTGAGGGGAAAATGGTGGGGACAACGGCGTAGAGTTATATGTGGAGCTCTCTAAGCTGAGTCTGGGACGCCGAGGTAGTTGGTATCTCTTCCAGCGGAGATCAGCTAGTCCTTTTCTCACTGCCTCACTCTACGTGGTTCCGGAACCATTTAGAGGGACATGGCGTGGGACCGTAGTCCGCCAGACTACGGCAGTTGTGGTTACTTAGTTCCGCGTCTCACTCCGACGGGAGGTGCTAGACATGGACTGTCGGTCGGGGTTAAGGCGCGTGGCGCACCTAGCCGGTTGACTAGTGTAGTGTTTCTGTTACTAGTGTCTTTATCCAGACAGTTGTCCACTGTCTGTGTTACAACTTTGGGTTCTTCCTAGTGTCGTGTTTTACACGGGTTTTCGGTCCCGACGTTTAGCTTAGACCATAGACTATGTAGTTTCTTTACGCTTCCGCACTTTACTCTGTTAGTAGGATAGATTTATTGCTTTATTTAAGTATTGCACATATAGATCCATTCTGCTGTTAGAACTAGTGGGAGATTGGTAGTCCCTACTGAGCTTCTTCGTGAAGCTCATTCCCTCTTTTACAGGTGAGACTTCACAGCAGCACCCTCCGCGGCGGGCTGAGGAGACAGGGCCATAGTAGATAGCGTCTTCCGTGAGCAGTGTTCCCTAGATCTTGTGTACTTCACCCTCGGGGTATGCCCCTAAGGGACCTGTTGTCCCATTTACTTTCTACACTTGTACTTTACTACTTTGAGATTGTACTAGACTTGTACACTGTGTTGGACTCTTTCCTTCACTTGTTGGTACTTTTTAGTGCATTTAGTTGTTATTTATCTCCATTACATATCTTGTTAGACTGGTCTATTACCTCTTCCGGGTCTTCAGGCCCGTGGGCGGCGGTGCCGATGGTCGGATCCTTGGTGAGAGCTAAGGGTTCGGCATCGGGGCCGTTACAGTGGTATCAAGCATGCAATCATTCCACAAGAACCACAAACACAATGCACATCCAAGCATGGGTTCTAAGGCTTGGAGAAGGGATTGGAGCCCTAGCATGGTAGAACTAGGGGGCGGCAATAAGTCCTTACCTCAATTGAAAAAACCACCCCAATGGGGTCTGCATGGTCTTCTGCTGACAGTCCCTAGCGCAGAATGTGCCTTCAACTCGATGACACCTGTGCTTTGCTTCAGAGGTACCGGTCTACCTGCCGCACTTTCGTTTCTTTTTATAGATCTCGACGCCTTATCCGAGATGGTTGTGTAGCCTTTCTTGCTTCTGCGAGTTTCTCGGATTCTGGTGAGCTGTCTATTTCAATGTGCCTATTGTCTGTGAGTTTGTTGACGAGTTTCCGGAGGATCTACCTAGTTTGCCACTGGAGCGGGAGGTAGATTTCTCCATTCAGTTGCTTCCGGGGGACGATGCCTATGTCCAAGGCACCGTACCGGATGGCGCCGGTGGAGCTGCGGGAGTTGAAGCGCCAACTCGATGAGCTGCTTGAGTTAGGCTTCATTCGTCTGAGCTGTTTGCCGTGGTGAGTGCCTGTCTTGTTTGTGAGGAAGAAGGATGGCAGTCTCAGGATGTGCATCGATTATCAGCAACTTAATCAAGTAACAGTGAAGAACAAGTATCCGTTGCCCAAGATCGATGATTTGTTCGACCAGTTGCAGTCAACTTCAGTGTTCTCGAAGATCGACTTGAGGTTGGGCTACTACCAGTTGAGGATCCGCGAGTCAAATATTGCTAGATCAGCCTTCCGTACCCGCTACGGCCACTTCGAGTTTGTCATGATGCCTTTTGGGCTCACGAATGCACCGGTAGCCTTCATGGAGTTGATGCACAATGTGTTCCGAGAGTACCTAGACCGATTCGTGGTGGTGTCGTCGACGACATCTTAGTGTACTCAGCGACAGCAAAGGAGCATGAGGTTCACTTGAGGCTAGTGTTGCAGGCATTGAGGAGTCACCAACTTTACGCCAAATTCAGCAAATGTGAATTTTGGCTAAAGGAGGTGCATTTCCTTGGTCACGTGATTTCTGGTGCAGGTGGCGTGGATCCCGCCAAGGTTAAGGCCGTGGTTTCATAGGGCCAGCCCACTACAGTTGTAGAGGTTCATAGTTTTCTGGGGCTGGCAGGCTACTACAGGAGGTTCGTTCAGGACTTCGCCAGGGTTGCTGAGCCATTGACCAGGTTGACCAGGCGAGAGACCAGGTTCGTGTGGACAGTAGAGTGCGAGCAGAGTTTTCAGGAGCTGAAGAGCCGGCTGACTTCAGCTTCGATCCTTGTTTGTACCTTCTGACAGCGACGTATTTGTTGTCTACATTGATGCTTTAGGGACTGGTTTTGTGCCGTGTTGATGCAGCACGAGCGGGTAGCTACTTATGCTTCTCGTCAGCTGAAGAAGCATGAGCAGCACTACCCGACGCACGACTTGGAGCTTGCAGCAGTCGTGTTCGCCTTGAGGTTGTGGAGACATTACTTGTATGGCGAGGTGTTCGAGGTATTCATGTCAGAGCTTATAGTATGTCTTCACTCAGAGAGATCTGAATCTCAGGCAGCACAGGTGGGTCGAGTACTTGAAGGACTACGACTTTACTCTTTCCTATCACCGAGGAAAGGCTATTGTCGTAGAAGACGCTTTGAGTAGGAGATCCCACTTGAGTTCTTTGTTGGTTAGACACTGGAACTCCTGGAGGATGCTACTCGGGGTGCGTTCACGCCGTCGAGACTCAGGGAGAGCAATGTTGACCACATGATAGTTCGTCCGGTGATTTCAGCAGGTGATTGAGGCGTAGAGTGCTGATATAGATTTCGCAGACGTGTTGCAGATGCCAGAGGTCGAGCTGGACGAGGACAGTGAGGTCAGGTTCAAAGGCAGACTCTACGTCCCGGAGGACGTCAGATAGGAGCTGTTGGCTGAGGCGCACAGATTGGGTACTCTATTCATCCTGGTTCCACCAAGATATACCACGACTTGAGGGACTCTTTTGGTGGCATGGGATGAAGAGAGATATTGCTGAGTTTGTTTCTCACTGCCTTACCTGTCCAGGTGAAGGCAGAGCACCAATGTCCAAGTGGTGAGTTGCAGTCGCTACCCATTCCCGTGTGGAAGTGGGAGCACATCACCATGGACTTTGTTTCTAGCTTACTTGTACTTCGCAGGGGCACGACAACATTTGGGTGATCATTGACTGACTGACAAAGACAACTCGTTTCTTGCCGGTCAGAGCAGCGTGGTCAGTGGACAGACTCGCTAGGCTGTTTGTGGACAGAGTGGTGCCTTTGCATGGGACTCTGGTCTCTATCATCTTAGATAGAGATCTGAGGTTCACCTCTCATTTTTGGCATAGTTTTCAGAGGGCTTGGCACTGAGTTGAGGCTGAGTTCAGCCTATCACCCACAGACAGACGGGCAGTCAGAGAGGACCATACAGACCGTCGAGGACAATTTGAGAGCGTGTTGCCTAGACTGGGGCAACACTTGGGAGTCGCACCTTCCCATGGTGAGTTTGCTTATAATAATAGCTTCCACTTCAGCATCGGGATGGCGCCCAACGAGGATTTGTATGGCCGACCGTGTAGGACACCGTTGCACTGGCACGAGGTTGGCGAGAGGTAGCTATTGGGTCTAAGTTGGTTCAGCAGTGTGCAGACACCGTGAGGCTGATCAGACAGAGGCTACAGACAGCACAGAGCAGATAGAGGAGCTATGTAGAGGTTCGCAGGAGGCCACTTCAGTTCGAGGCAGGCGACGGCGTGTTTCTTCGGATCTCGCCACCAAGGGCATTCTCAGGTTTGGGAAGAGGGGCAAGCTCAGCCCTAGGTTTGTTGCCCCCTTTCCCATCCTGGAGTGGGTTGGCGAGATCGCTTACATATTAGCTCTTCTGTCTGAGTTGGCAGGTGTTCACGACATCTTCCACATCTCGCAGCTAAGGAAGTACATGCCAGATCCATCACACATGTTGGACTACTCACAGCTAGAGGTCGCTCAAGATCTGTCAGTAACAGAGTACCCGATCAGTGTTGTGGACCGTAGAGTGCAGCAGCGGCGTAGGAGGCAGATCCCACTCGTCAAGGTGGTTTGGGAGAATCGCGTCGGTGGCGAGGCCACGTGGGAGCGTGAGGATGAGATGCGGAACTTTTTCCTTACTTATTGAGTGCTGGTATGTTTGCTTGCCTTCTTTTCCCGGGTTTTGCCCTAAATTTGAGGACAAAATTGTTTTTTTTGTTGGTTAGATTGTAACATCCCTCCTTTCTTTTGGTCAGCCATCTTCTGTTAAGGTCGCGACGCTTGGGCTGTCGCCTTCTGAAGGCGACAGGATGACCATCGCATTCTGGTTGGGAACGCAACGGTATGTTGCCACATTCAGCCTCTGATCACAGTTGCATCCTTTGTCATTTTTGTTGTCGGGATAGACGGACAAGTGTCACCACTGACATGATGAACGCGATGGGTCAGTGTCGCGTTCATGGTGTGAGGGTTGCATGGGTGACGCGTGGCATTCCCGTTGGACAGGTTGACCTTGACCATGAGATCGTGACGGGTTGGCCGTCGCGTTCACGTGAGTGAACGCGACCAGTCAAGTCGCGTTCTCATCTCCGAGGCTTAAATGGACACAGGCCTGAGAACAACCCCCTTTCTTCCTCTTTCGGCTGTTGTTCTTCTTCCCCGAGCACTCTATTGCTTGTGCTCCGGGGAGAGCTTGGAGGAGAGGAGTTTGGGTGGCTTGTAAAGGTATGTGTTGTGTTGCTTTTGTGCTTGGTGGTTTCTCCTTCCGGTGTGGTGATCTTCTCGGTGTGCTCTTCCTCGTGGTGATCCACTTCTTCTTTAGCTTGTGAAGGATGATCCTTGCTCGTGGAGGGCGTGAGCATGGAGCTTGGAGAGAGGAGGAGGTTGCATGCCTACGAGAAGACCCCATTGGGTGGTTCTTCAATTTGAGGAGGGACTTCTTGCCTCCCCCTAGTTCTACCATGCTAGGGCTTCCAACCCCCTCTCCAAGCCTTAGAACCCATACTAGGATGTGCATTGTGTTGTGGTTCTTGTGGAATGATTGCATGCCTTTATTCATGCTTGGATTGGGGTGTGGTTGATGAGAGATCCATGCTTGCATGTGAGTTTCCTTGAGTGTAGATCCGTCTTCTTAGCATGCAAGGGTGTTTATAAGGGTGGTTTGATGCCATTTGAGCTTTTTACATCGTCCTACATGCTCCCCTCCTCTTGTACTTCTCAGTTTTGTGTTCCATGGCTTGAAGTGGTACTCTCGAGAGTGCAAGCCTGCAGTCGCGACACGTTCGGTGTCGCGACCCAGGTCGTGACAGCTTGATACGTCACCTTTAGGCTTGAGACAGTGACGCCCACCCTGTCGCGTTCTGGTCGCGACAGGGTGGCTGTCACCTTCTCATCAAACTTCCACCATGCGCTGTGGAAGTCTCAGGTGGTCACCTGGACCTTTGTCTATGGTCGCGACAAGGCTCTTGTCGCGACCTGGTCGCGACGGGTTTCTATCGTATTCTGCAAGTCGCGACAGTCAGGGTGTCGCCTTTAGGTGGCGACAGCCTGTGCGTCACCTTCTCAGACAAAGAAGGGACTGGGCAACCTGTTCTGAGTTTTCCCTCCACTGCGACTCTGTTTCTTGGTATCTGTGATGTTTCTAGTGCATTGCTACTCTAGTCTTTTGCCCAGTGCTAGGCACTTGGGGGCTTGTTCGAGACAGGTTGTTACCGTTACCAAGACCCTCGGTCCCCGTGCGCCTGCTTGAAGATGTTCTTTAGGCGGCGAGCGAGCTCGAGTCATGGACTCTGGTAGCAGAGGGGAAATGTGGGGTAACGCATAGAGTCATTATAGAGCTCTCTTAGCTGAGTCTAGGACGCCGAGGTAGTTGGTAGCTCTTCCGTGCAGATCAGCTAGTCCTTTTCTTACTGCCTCACTCTACATGGTTTCAGAACCATTTAGAGAGGCCAGACATGGGACCGTATCCGGCCAGACTAGGTATTGTGGTTACTTAGTTCTGCGTCTCACTCCGACGGGAGGTGCTAGACATGGCTGTCGGTCGGGGTAAGGCGCGTGGCACACCTGGCCAGTTGACTAGTGTAGTGTTTTTTTACTAGTGTCTTGTCCAGACAGTTGTCCACTATCTGTGTTATAGCTTTGGGTTCTTCCCAGTGCCGTGTTTTACACGGGTTTCCGGTCCCGACATTTAGCTTAGACCGTAGACCATGTAGTTTCTTTACGCTTCCGCACTTTACTCTGTTAGTAGGATAGATTTACTGCTTTATTTAGTATTACACATATAGATCCATTCTGCTGTTAGAACCAGTGGGAGATTGGTAGTCCCTACTGGCTTCTTCATGAAGCTCATTCCCTCTTTTACAGGTGAGACTTCACAGCAGCTCCCTCCACGGCCGACTGAGGAGACGGGGCCGTAGTAGACGACGTCTTCCGTGAGCAGTGTTTCCTAGATCTTATGTACTTCACCCTCAGGGTATGCCCCTAAGGGACTTGTTATCCCCTTTACATTCTGCACTTGTACTTTACTACTTGGGACTGTACTAGACTTGTACATTGTGTTGGACTCTTTCCTTCACTTGTTGGTACTTTTGAGTGCATTTAATTGTTATTATCTTCATTACATATCTTGTTAGACTGGTCCGTTAGCCCTTCTAGGTCTTCGGGCCCATGGGCGGCGGTGCCGATGGTTGGATCCTTAGTGATGGCCGAGGGTCCGGGCATCGGGGCCGTTACACTGAGACCAGCAGTTGGGATCCTAGATGCGAGGGGTGCCACTGCCATGCAAGTGTTGATGACAGTGACAGGAGGAGTCTCGAGACGCTCTCTAACAATCGTATGTCTAGGTCATCGTGGGCTTGGTGGAACATCCACACCGTCTTGGTTTTCCTCCTCTCTAACACCTAAATACCTCTCCTGGCCTTCGTCTCCAACATCTCTAGACCTCACTAGCATCGCAAGCACACCAACACGGTTTAGTAGCTAACTCCCACCACACACACTACACACACACCACACCCACTGTAACGCCATATGCGAATATTGGAGTGGTAATACTGTAACATCCCCCTCTTGTGGGCCTCTTGTGGGTCAGCCACCTTTGTTGGACCGAGATGACACTAATGATGTCCTAGAGGGGGGTGAATAGGACTTCTTGTACTTTTAAAATTTTTATCTGAAATTAACAGCACTAAACAAATCTTTAGATTTTAGTGTGGTGTGTGATTCAAGTGTAAATTGACGGAAATAATCACACAAATTTCACATGGAGTTTTATCCTGGTTTGGCCCTTCCCACATGGAAGTCCTACGTCTAGTCCTCAAGCCAACCACTTGAGATTTCACTAATTGCCAAGAGAACTTGGCCTTCCCTAACCTTGAGAGGAATTACAAGGCCTTCCCTACACAAGAGGGGAAATGCAGGACAATCCTCCTGCAGGAATTACACAGAAAAGATGTAAAAACACTTGTGTTTTTTCTTAAGAATGAGCAAACACACCTATTCAGAAAGGATAAAAAGATAAGAGTTGCAACAAAATTCTTTCTGAACAAGCAGGGTGGACGAAAGATTTCTAATTACAATTGCCACCCAAAAACAAGACTTCTGTGAGAATGTGAGAGCTTGGAGAGTTTCTGAATGTGGAGCTCTCAATCTTGTAGCTTGGAAGAAGGCTTGTGAAGATCTCTTGCTAACTAGCTGGTCTCTTGAAAACTAAGTGTTCAGATCCCTTAAGTGAATATATGTGTTGCTCCTTTCAAACTTTAGCTTCTTTTATATTCCTCAGAAGAATGTAGCGTTTGAAAATGACCATTGGGGATCTGGCCGATTGAGGAGAGACCTTGATCCTTTGGATGCTGGTTGAGGTTGTTGTTGTCCATAAGTCCTCCTGTCTTTGTCTCTTTCCAATGTCTTTAGACGAGGCTTGTAGATTCATAGCTTAGGGGTCAACTTCCAATTAATTACTTTGAGAAAGCCCATGCTGAAAACAGTCTAATAAATATCCTGCAGTAAAGGACATGACAAAAAGATAGGGTACCTCCATACTTTCTGAGGTAGGTAAGTCAGAGAAAAATAAAAAGTATGGAAACCTCGGACAGGTAGCTTTTCAGACCAATAAAGGATGGACACAGTTTGCAACAGAAGGTATGGACAGGTTCTGACAGTGGTAGGTGAGCCTCTGTCAGATGCCATGCGTCTAAAAAATAATAAATGCAACATATCTTCTAAAATAAAGAAAATCCAACTACTGTCATGAAGCAAGGGATCAATTTGAACGGATGTATTCAAATATATTCATTTGACATTTAGAAGAATATTTTTTATTGTAATATGTCTTATCATGTCAGAATATATTATATAATGATAATTTGATAGACAGAGAAAATATCAGTCATGTAAGTTCTGACAGAAATCATATTAAGAAGATAAGATGATATGCAATCAGCATTTCATAAGTTGATAAAAATTTATCTGCACAGAAAAACTACAACTACAGGACTTGTCAGTGAAGTCGGATTCAAAAGAGAGTGTCCTTCGAATCTAGGAGTCGGAGACAGAAGCATGAGAATAGACGATTCGACTTCATCAGAAGTTGCATTAAGATTATATCATTCGACTTAGAAAGTCGGATAGAAAATAATCATAATTCACTTCCATGGAGTTTGATAGAACAAGACAGAGAATTCGACTTTAGAAGTCGGATACAGAAGAATTCGATTTCTGAGAATTGAAGTCCAGAAGAAGTATCCGACTCCATAAAGTCGATTCAGAGGAGTTATTATTTCTGAATTATTTGACTGTATGAAGTCGGAGTTGCCAGTCGGATACAGTGTAGAAGTCTGGACTTAGAAAATTTTTTTGAGATGATTTTGTGCAAAATTTTTCGATTAAAAGGAAGTCAGAGCCCATAGTCAGATTATTGAACACATACAGTAGTCTGTGGACTTAGAAAATTTTCGAGATAGATTTGTCCAAACTATTTTTTGTGGCATATTATCAGTGTATTTATTTTGTAAAGAGTCATTTAAAATGTTTTTCATAACAAAAATAATGTTACATAATTAAAAACTTAAATTAGTTTCTTAGGAGTAGTTGCTCCACAATTCTCCCCCTTTTTGTTAATGGCAAAACCTTTTTAAATGAGCAGTGAAATACATATTTAGATAGAATATTTAGACATATGATTATTGTTTATTCTCACTTCTTTGTCCCCCTTGTGGCATTAATAGAAAAGGTAAGTAAAGAGAATAAATGAAGTTTAGAAGTAAAAATGAAATTGCACAGAAATTTCATTAAAGTTGAAAGACAAATACATAAATTGTTATGATTTTGCTAAGAACTAGGCATTTACAGAGAACGAAGCACTTGGTTCAAGAAGGTTGAAGAAGATCCCCCAACTTCTTCTCATTATCAGGGAAGAAGTTCTCCAACAGACTGGGATCAATCTATAGTCGGGGCCTATAGCAGAAAGTTTCTATAAGATTTTCATGTGTTTTGTGGAACCAAAAGAGTTTTTTATGATAGAGACCCTGCGCAAAGAATGAATTTTAAGAGGCCAATTTTCTATGGGCTGCTAGATGAAGGAGTCATGAATGGTAATATTCTAGTGCAAGTCTTGAGAGATTGCTGCTTCCTTAGCCTGATAGTAAATCAAATATCTCTCCTGCCATTTATGAGCAATAGATTTCCACAATCATAATACCCTTTGGAGAGACTCATTGACAGAAATTTTCAGCTTCTCACAATCTCCATGATCTTCAGGATAAGCTGCTACCCATCGATCTTCTGTAAACCTTTCTTGATGATCAGTATGTTTGATGATCATCGTATTCTCATGTAATTCTAATTAATTACATATTGATTTTGGTGAATAACAAAACATGATTAAACAAACCTTCTCAAGCTTTCTAACATTCATAAGCTTGTGAGTACACGAAAAATCTCAAGGAAATCAAGCCCATTTGGTAAGTATTAGTACATCTATAGCATGTCAAGTTCAGTATGATATTTCTCTAAGTCCACACAGACTTCTATTGAAAATCGCAACGATTTCTTAGTTATCATAACGATTTGCTCATCGCACGATTTCTTAAGTCATTATAACGATTTGCTTATCGCAATGATTTCTTAAGTCATCATAACGATTTGCTCATCGCAACGATTCCTTAGTCGTCGTAACGACTTTTTTCATCGCAACGATTTCTTAAGTCATCATAACGATTTGCTCATCGCAACGATTTCTTAAGTCATCGTAACGATTTGCTCATCATAACGATTCCTTTAGTCATCGTAACGATTTGCTCATCGCAACGATTCTTAGTGATCATTACGATTTGCTCATCGCAACGAGTTCTTAAGTCATCAAACGATTTGCTCATCGCAACGATCCCTTTAGTCATCGTAACGATTGTGCTCATCACAACGATTTCTTAAGTCATCATAATGATTTGCTCATCGCAACGATTTCTTAAGTTATCATAACGATTTGCTCATCGCAACGATGCCTTAAGTCATCATAACGTTGCTCATCGCAACGATTTCTTAAGTAATCATAACGATTTGCTCATCGCAACGATTTCT